>ML779527.1:8263-53474 GCA_009831015.1 Picea engelmannii
GGGGGGGAGAAAGAAATGATTTCTGATCCAGGTCATCAGGATCATGCTCATAGCCTATGTCAAAAATAGCTTCATTTTGTACAGAGTTGTGGTATCCCTCACCATAGTTATGACAAATCAACTTAGAGGGATAAAACTCCTGACAATAGGCGATGAAAGATGCATGAAACTTTGAGAATCAAGAAATGATAGAAGGGGGTAAAGAATGATACCATTTATGCACATCCCCTGCTAATGAGAACATGAACATCTTCAGTAATACATCCTCATGATGTATCTCTCACTGATGCATGAGTTCATGAAACTCACTGAGGTGTTGAGCAGGGTTGTCCTCTTCACGCTTTCCAAATATGGGCAAATAATCGCCCCATTCATTCGGAGAGGGGACAACATTAGGAAAACCAGGAATAGCAGAAAAATGAAAAGGAGAAAAACTACGAGCAAGGATTTTATCCATATCGAACCAGTGGAGTCACCAATCGATCCTCGAATCATGGAGTCACCCGGTGAAAGATGCACAGCTTCAAATGTACCTGGTCCTTGTTCACCATCAAAGGCCAGATGTTAACATTGTTGTTACCCCAGGAAGCTTCTCAGGCTAAGAAAGCAGCTACTCAAACCTTCTCAAGAAAGCTCCTTAGGGTTAGCTTTCAGGTGTGCTAACAGTAGTCATAGCTAAAATAGTGATGTGGAAACAATGGAGTCGCCAGGTGCATAGTAGCAATATTTAAGGGCTCTGATGTCTAATGCACCTTCATAATCAGAGGCTTAATGTCGTTCTGCCCAGGGAAAATCTTCAACTTCGTCCCCGACAATGGCGCCAGAAATGTTAGCGTCAGAAGTCACTCCTGGATTGCTTACAGGAGCAGAGCCTAATGCCCATCATTTTATGTCACGATTTGTTTAATTTGGTGATCAAATGGAGGTTAACTCAAATGACGTGGTTCCAACTTTGAAAGTAGTCCAGACATGTATATGCAAGTGAGGGCTTAGATAACTTCAGACAGTGATGTGTAGTAAGGGTGAGTAGGGGGAAGACTTATATCAGGGAGATGCGAAGGTTTGTAGTAAACATCAGGTTTCCAACAGACTGTAGAAGAAGGCATCCAAACACAAGATCTTCTTGCGCTCAAACACAGAAAACCGGAGAATACAATAATGCATAAATAAATCCTTTATCATGACATAATTGCAACAATCTGCACGAATCATTCGTTCGCGAACTCTCCTAGCATGGGATGAAAATTTAGATGGGTTAAGAAGACTGTCTGTTATAAAATAATAAATCTCATATACAGATGCATGACCAGAACGCTAGAATGTATGCTGAAATTTTACAATCGGGAGCTCCGCTCTACCATCGATACTTTACAAAATACAAAGACTGAGTTTATATACTCAGAGAAATTCACCTAACAGAGGCGTGCCCAATCACCCAAGGCTTTGTGTCCCTTTAGTCAAACTCATACTGATATCCTTCTTCAAACGCCACTTTAACTACGCTTGGCTCCTGTAAGGGGAGTAGCTGAACCATTAAAAACTGAGCTAGCGTGTGCAAACCTCCTCCGGCTGGTTGAGAACTTAGCATAATTTCTCTGGAAAAATGGGTACACAGGATCCCCTCAAGCAGACCGCTGGCCAATATCTCGATATCTTGCACTTAATGCACGAAGAGAGGTTTCACCCAACTCTTCCTTACCTTCATTTAATTTTAGGCAGAAACCTATCTTGAGATCGGATCAATGGAACCCAGAGAACGCGAAGAACCTTTCGACGACTGGGCCCAATGCCTTTGGCCCCCTTTGCACAGTTTTTTTCATTTCCCAGGCGACCACAGGCTGTGACCTTGTGGCTACCATTAAAGGTGCATTCGGCCTTTCACTAGTCGGCAATCTCAGCTGCTATGAATGTGAGGTCCCGAGTTTCCCGAAACTATGATACCCGATATGCCCACTGGATGCCACCTGTCCCAAGTGGATGGACAGTCGAGAATGTTCTGTAATACTGTGGGCCCAACTTTTGGGCACCTTCGATGCTTTCGGTGTTTGGGGCCTCGAGATATGGGGTCATATCGACATTTCGGGGTTCGGGGTTTCGAAATGTGAAAAAGCGAGGAGCGATTACCCCTCGAACTCCCGAATGCCGACATGATACAGATGCATGCCATGGGTATTTTAGACAGACGGCCTAGATAGTGTCCACTTAATATAAAAGGGGTTGTCCCCCCTCTGCAAGATCGCTTGATAAGACCTGGGGCTAAGACCATAAGCTCAGCGCCAAAGGCGCTTTCAGTGTTTCATCGATCGACAATTTCCACTGCAATGAACGGAGAGCTTGCTGACTCCCGATAACCGATACGCCGATAGGATGCCACCTATCCTGGTTGTATCGGATGATCTAGATTTGTTTTGAACCATTGATTCTCCCTCTTTCTAAACCCCAGGAAACTTGACAGCCCTGAAAACCCGATGACTATCGATCAACTTTGTAGGTGGATTTCGACCGTCGACGGCAAAACCTCGCCCGCTCGCTTGACTTGCTATTGAAAAATGGATTCTCCCGTGTTGCGCTTAGCGCTTCCTGCGCAACCAGCAGGTCTGGGTTCTCTCAAGCCCGGGACAAGAATTATCGCAAAAATTAAGCTCCATGGGGGATAGAGTCATCCCTGTGATGCTCTAAGAACTCATTCCACAGCTTCAGTGCCTTGCTGTTGGGCTATGGAATCATGCTCAAAACATCCCGCTGCTGAAAATATAGGCTAAAAAATAAAAGTAACAAAATAAATCTACATTCTTAAAGGAGCTTAGTTATATACATTCCTAATGCTAATAAAATATTTTAGATGGGCTAGGTGAAAGAAAACTTCCACCATATCCATTCAAGCGGCTTCCTGGATAGAAGCTCCTTCCTTCTGTCGATGATCACCAACAGATACTGTAACCGTGATAGCAGAACGACTACACTCTTCAACTTCTCCCCATAGGGTGAAGTTGATATGGAATAGGGAGGCTCCAAGTCATAAAGGACATGCCACTCCATGTATTCGCCGACAGGGTCATAGAATGAGTGGAAAATCCTAGAAAATGGGTGACAGAGAGCCTCCTCTGCTACACAGTTGTTCACATGTGGATGAATATCTCTGATAAGCATAGTCTGGTGTACAACTAACGTAGGCTCATTGCTCTCAGGCGGTGGCTACTCGCTGACTAGATCTGGACAGGAAATATCTTGCTCCTCTGGTTCTTTCTCCTCTTGGAAATCCTGCGTTTGCAGCTCAGAACATGATTCATAGTTGTCATAAAAAGGCTGGCCGTTCTGATCAACAAAAGGTGATGTGGGGTTTTTTTTCTCCTCCTCCAGATAATCATCAAAGTTGGGGGGGAAAAGAGAGTCTCCAACTTGCAGAAATGGAACTATCGCCCGCTCCTCCGTTTCGACCCCAAATGTAAACACATCCTGGGAAATCTCGTGAAGGAATAGAGAATAATCCTCTTCCACAACTACCTCTTCATCATTTTGATCTGAGACAGCAAGCTCATCAGGGGCAGATGTTAATGCATTTACAAAATATTAAATAATCTCCTCGAAAGAACCATCTAGAACATCTGCCTCGGAGACTGGAAGATCCTCTGCATAGTCTTCAGATTTCAACCTTTCTAATTGAGTAGAGAGATACTTCACCTGTTCCCTCAGCTCGCTCAGGGTGTCTTCTTCCTCCCTAGGATTTCCATCACTTCCATAACACTCCTATGATGTAGACGAATGGGGAGGAGAAAGAAATGATTTCTGATCTAGGTCATCAGGATCATCCTCACAACCTATGTTAGAAATAGCTTCATTTTGTATAGAGTTGTGGTATCCCTCACCACAGTTATGACAAATCAACTCGGGGGGATAAAACTACTGACAATAGGTGATGAAATCTGCATGAAACTCTGAGAGTGAAGAAATGCTAGCAGGGGGTAAAGAATGATACCATTTACGCACATCCCCTACTAATGAGAACATGAACATCTTCAGTAATACATCCTCATGATGTATCTCCCATTGATGCATGACTTCATGAAACTCACTGAGGTGCTGAGTAGGGTTGTCCTCTTCACGCTTTCCAAATATGGGAAAATAATCGCCCCATTCATTCGGAGAGGGGACAACATTAGGAAAACCAGGAATAGCAAAAAAATGAAAAGGAGCAAACCTGCGAGCAAGGATTTTCTCCATATCGAACCAGTGGAGTTGCCAATCGATCCTCGAATCATGGAGTCGCCCGGTGAAATATCTGCAGCTTCAAGTGTGCCTGGTCCTTGTTCACCATCAAAGGCCAGATCTTAACGTTGTTGTTACCCCATGAAGCTTCTCGGGCTGAGAAAGCAGCTGATGAAACCTTCTCGAGAAAGCTCCTTAGGGTCAGCTTTCAGGTGTGCTAACAGTAGTCACAGCTGAAACAGTGATGTGGAAACAATGGAGTCACCACAGTGGAGTGGCCTGGTGCACAGTAGAAATATTTAAGGGCTCTGATGTCTGATGCACCTTCAGAATCAGAGGCTCAATGTCGTTCTACCCAAGGAAAATCTTCAACTTCATCCCTGACAACAGCGCCAGAAATGTTAGCATCGGAAGTCACTCCTGGATTGCTTGCAGGAGCAGAGCCTAATGCCCATCAGTTTATGTCACGATTTTTTTAATGGGGTGATCGGATGGAGGTTAACTCAAATGATGTGGTTCCAACTTTGAAACTAGGCCAGACATGTATGTGCAAGTGAGGTCTTAGATAACTTCAGAGAGTGAGGTGTAGTAAGGTTGATTAGGGGGAAGACTTATATCAAGGAGATGCGAAGGTCTGTAGTAAACATCAGGTTTCCAACAGACTATAGAAGAAGGCATCCAAACACAAGATCTTCTTGCGCTCAAACACAAAAAACTGGAGAATACAATAATGCATAAATAAATCCTTTATCATGACATAATTGCAACGATCCACACAAATCATTCATTCGTGAACTCTCCTAGCATGGGACGAAAATTTAGATGGGTTAAGAAGACTGTCTGTTATAAAATAAGAAATCTCATATGCAGATGTATGACCAGAAAGCTAGAATGTCTGCTGAAATTTTACAATCCGGAGCTCCGCTCTACCATCGATACTTTACAAAATACAAAGACTGAGTTTATATACTCAGAGAAATTCGCCTAACAGAGGCGTGCCCAATCACCCAAGGCTTGGTGTCCCTTTAGTCAAAGTCGTACTGATATCCTTCTTCAAATGCCACTTTAACTGCGGATGGCTCCTGTAAGGGGAGTAGCTGAACCATTAAAAACTAAGCTAGCGTGTGCAGACCTCCTCTGACTAGTTGAGAACTTAGCATGACTTCTCTAGGAAAACGGGTACACAGGATCCCCTCAAGCAGACCGCTGGCCAGGATCTCCATATCTTGCACTTAATTCACGAAGAGAGGTTTCACCCAACTCTTCCTTACCTTCATTTAATTTTAGGCAGAAACCAGTCTTGAGATCGGATCAATGGCACCCGGAGAATGAGATGAACCTTTCGGCGACTGGGCCCAATGCCTTTGGCCCCCTTTGCACAGTTTTTTTCATTTCCTAGGCGACCACGGGCTGTGACCTTGTGGCTATCGTTAAAGGTGCATTTGGCCTTTCGCTAGTCAGCAATCTCAGCTGCTATGAATGTGAGGTCCCGAGTTTCCCGAAACTATGATACCCGATATGCCGACCGGATGCCACCTGTCCCAAGTGGATGGATGGTCGAGAATGTTTCGTAATACTGCGGGCCCGACTTTTGGGCGCCTTCGATGCTTTCGGTGTTTGGGGCCTCGAGATATGGGGTCCTATCAGCATTTTGGGGTTCAGGGTTTCAAAATGTCAAAAAGCGAGGAGCGCTTACCCCTCAAACTCCCGAATGCCGACATGATACAAATGCATGTCATGCATCTTCCAGACAGACGACCCAGATAGTATCTGCTTAATATAAAAGGGGTTGTCCCCCCTCCGCAAGATCACTTTAGAAGACCTGGGGCTAAGACCGTAGGCTCGACGCCAAAGGTGCTTTCGGCGTTTCGCCGATCGGCGATTTCCACTGCAATGAACGGAGAGATTTCTGACTCCCGATAACTGATACACCGACAAGCTGCCACCTGTCCCGGTTGGATCGGATGATCCAAATTTATGTTGAACCATTGATGTTGCCTCTTGCTAAACCCTGGGAAACTTGACAGCCCCAAAAACCTGATCACTATCGATTAACTTTGTAGGTGGATCTCGGTCGCCGACGGCAAAACTTCACCCGCTCGCTCGTTTCGCTACTGAAAAATGGATTCTCCCATGCTGCACTTAGCGCTTCCCGCGCAACCAGCAGGTCTGGGTGCTCTCAAGCCTGGGACAAGAATTATCGCTAACATTAGGCTCCATGGGGGATAGAGTCATCCCTGTGATGCTCTAAGAACTCATTCCGCAACTTCAGTGCCTTGCTATTGGGCTATGGAGTCATGCTCAAAACATCCCGCTGCTGAAAATACATGTCAAAAAATAAAAGTAACAAAATAAATCTACATGCTCAAAGGAGATTATTTATATATAGTTCTAATGCTAATAAAATATTTTACATGGGCTAGGTGAAAGAAAACTTCCACCATAGCCATTCAAGCAGCTTCCTGGATAGAAGCTCCTTCCTTCTTTCGATGATCACCAATAGATACTGTAACCGTGATAGCAGAACGGCTACACTCTTCAACTTCTCCCCATAGGGTGAAGTTGATATGGAATAGGGAGGCTCCAATGCATAAAAGACATGCTACTCCATGTATTCGCCGACAGGTTCATAGAATGAGTGCCGAATTACAGAAAATGGGCGACAGACAGCCTCCTCTACTACACAGTTGTTCACAGGTGGCTGAATATCTTTGATAATCACAGGTTGGTGTACAACTGACGTAGGCTCATTGCTCTCAGGCGGTGGCTTCTTGCTCACTGGATCTGGACAGGAAATATCCTTCTCCTCTGGTTCTTTCTCCTCTTGGAAATCTTGCGTTTCCAGCTCAGAACATGATTCATAGCTGTCATAAAAAGGCTGGTCGTTCTGATCAGCAAAAGGTGATGTGGGGTTCTGCTGATCCTTCTCCAGATAATCATCAAAGTCGAGGGGGGGAAAGAGCTTCTTCAACTTGCAGAAATGGAACTATCCCCTACTCCTCCATTTCGACCCCAAATGTAAATACATCCTGGGAAATCTCATGAAGGAATAGAGAACAATCCTCTTCCACAACTACCTCTTCATCGTTTTGATCTGAGACAGGAAGCTCATCATGGGCAGATGTTAATGCATTTACAAAATATTCAATAATCTCCTCGAAAGAGCCATCTAGAACATCTGCCTCGGAGACTGGAAGATCCTCTGCACAGTCTTCAAATTTCAACCTTTCTAATTGAGTAGAGAGATACTTCACCTGTTCCCTCAGCTCCCTCAGGGTGTCTTCTTCCTCCCTAGGATTTCCATCACTTCCATAACACTCCTCTGATGCAGACGAATGGGGAGGATAAAGAAATGATTTCTGATCTAGGTCATTAGGATCATCCTCACAACCTATGTCAGAAATAGCTTCATTTTGTATAGAGTTGTGGTATCCCTCACCACAGTTATGACAAATCAACTCGAAGGGATAAAACTCCTGACAATAGGTGATGAAAGCTGCATGAAACTCTTAGAGTGAAGAAATGCTAGCAGGGGGTAAAGAATGATACCATTTATGCGCATCCCCTGCTAACGAGAACATGAACATCTTCAGTAATACATCCTCATGATGTATCTCCCATTGATGCATGAGTTCATGAAACTCACTGAGGTGTTGAGCAGGGTTGTCCTCTTCATGCTTTCCAAATATGGGCAAATAATCGCCCCATTCATTCGGAGAGGGGAAAACATTAGGAAAACCAGGAATAGCAGAAAAATGAAAAGGATCAAACCTGCGAGCAAGGATTTTCTCCATATCAAACCAGTGGAGTCGCCAATCGATCCTTGAATCATGGAGTCACCCGGTGAAATATGCGCAGCTTCAAATGTGCCTGGTCCTTGTTCACCATCAAAGGCCAAATCTTAACGTTGTTGTCACCCCAGGAAGCTTCTCAGGCTGAGAAAGCAGCTGTTGAAACCTTCTCGAGAAAGATCCTTAGGCTCAGCTTTCAGGTGTGCTAACAATAGTCACAGCTAAAACAGTGATGTGGAAACAATGGATTCATCACAGTGGAGTATCCAGGTGCACAGTAGCAATCTTTAAGGGCTCTGATGTCTGATGCACCTTCAGAATCAGAGGCTCAATGTCGTTCTACCCAGGGAAAATCTTCAACTTCGTCCCCGGCAACAGCGCCAGAAATGTTAGCATCAGAAGTCACTCCTAGATTGCTTGTAGGAGCAGAGCCTAATGCCCATCAGTTTATGTCACGATTTGTTTAATGGGGTGATCAGATGGAGGTTAAGTCAAATGACGTGGTTCCAACTTCGAAACTAGGCCAGACATGTATGTGCAAGTGAGGTCTTAGATAACTTCAGAGAGTGAGGTGTAGTAAGGGTGAGTAGGGGGAAGACTTATATCAGGGAGATGCGAAGGTCTGTAGTAAACATCAGGTTTCCAACAGACTGTAGAAGAAGGCATCCAAACACAAGATCTTCTTGCGCTCAAACATAGAAAACCGGAGAATACAACAATGCATAAATAAATACTTTATCATGACATAATTGCAACGATCCACATGTATCATTCATTTGCGAACTCTCCTAGCATGGAATGAAAATTTAGATGGGTTAAGAAGACTATCTGTTATAAAATAAGAAATCTCATATACAGATGCATGACCAGAAAGATAGAATGTCTGCTGAAATTTTACAATCGGGAGCTCCGCTCTACCATCGATACTTTACAAAATACAAAGACTGAGTTTATATACTCAGGGAAATTTGCCTAACAGAGAAATGCCCAGTCACCCAAGGCTTGGTGTCCCTTCTTTCAAACTCATACTGATATCCTTCTTCAAACACCACTTTAACTGCGCATGGCTCCTATAAGGGGAGTAGCTGAACCATTAAAAACTGAGCTAGCATGTGCAGACCTCCTCCAGCTGGTTGAGAACTTAGCATGACTTCTCTGGAAAAATGGGTACACAGGATCCCCTCGAGCAGACCGCTGGCCAGGCTCTCCATATCTTGCACTTAATGAACGAAGAGAGGTTTCACCCACCTCTTCCTTACCTTCATTTAATTTTAGGCAGAAACCAGTCTTGAGATCGGATCAATGGCTCCCGGAGAACGCGATGAACCTTTTGGAAACTGGGCTCGATGCCTTTGGCCCCCTTTGCACAGTTATTTTCATTTCCCAGGTGACCACAGTTTGTGACCTTGTGGCTACCGTTAAAGGTGCTTTCGGCCTTTCTCTAGTTGGAAATCTTAGCTGCTATGAATGTGAGGTCCGGAGTTTCCTGAAACTCCGATACCCGATATGCCGACCGGATGCCACCTGTCCCAAGTGGATGGACGGTCGAGAATGTTCCGTAATACTGCATGCCCGACTTTTGGGTGCCTTTGATGATTTCAGTGTTTGGGGCCTCAAGATATGGGGTCCTATCGACATTTCGGGGTTCGGGGTTTCGAAATGTGAAAAAGCGAGGAGCGCTTACCCCTCGAACTCCCGAATTCCGACATGATACGGATGCATGCCACACGTCTTTCAGATGGATGGCCCAGATAGTATCCGCTTAATATAAAAGGGGTTGTCCCCCCTCCGCAAGCTCGCTTGATAAGACCTGGGGCTAAGACCGTAGGCTCGATGCCAAAGGCGCTTTCGGCATTTCGTCGATCGGTGATTTCCACTACAATGAATGGAGAGCTTCCTGACTCCCGATAACTGATACCCCGACAGGATGCCACCTGTCCTGGTTGGATTAGACGATCCATATTTGTTTTGAACCATTGATGCTCCCTCTTGCTAAAACCCGGGCAACTTGACAGCCCCGAAAACCCGATGACTGTCGATTAAATTTGTAGGTGGATCTTGGCTGCCGATGGAAAAACTTCTCCTGCTCGCTTGACTCGCTACTGAAAAAGGGATTCTCCCATGCTGCTCTTAGCACTTCTCGCGCAACCAGCAGGTCTGGGTTCTCTCGAGCTCGGGACAAGAATTATCGTTAACACCATCAAGCATTAATCAATGTATCAATCAAGAACCATAACAAGTGTCTCAACTATATCATCCCACACATCATTTACCAAAGGATAGGCTAAACAAGTAATACCAATGGTGTACTTTAACCAAGTAATATCACCCACAATCATCTGCCATCTACAAGTGCATCAACCATGCACCAAATATGTACCAATCATGCATCAACTATATATCAATATATGACTCAACAATGATGTATAACATAACTAGCCTCATCAACTCATCAACGACATGTCCCAATATGTAGCTCAACTGTATGCCAAATAGATACACTAATACATCCAACAAATATGCTTCTTCTTAGATCCTGCAAAAACAGAGTTAGATCATTAAAACATGTTGCAACTCATTTGTACACCCCTCGTTTTTAGGATTTTTACCACATGTACACTACTTGCAACATTGTGTCCCACTTGATTACATCTCAAACATATTAGCATGTCATATAAGCTTCCAAC
Source organism: Picea engelmannii (assembly GCA_009831015.1). Lineage (NCBI taxonomy): Eukaryota > Viridiplantae > Streptophyta > Pinopsida > Pinales > Pinaceae > Picea > Picea engelmannii. The sequence continues at coordinate 18,948 of ML779527.1, forward strand.
ATATTTCCTTGTATAATGTCTACAATCCAAAGCTTTGTGACAATATTCATTACATGAGAAGCAGTGACCATGAAAATGTTTTTCATACCTTTTCTTTGGTGTCCACCACGAAGGTGTCTCTGTTCTAAATTTTCTTTGAGGTGTAGGGATGGCTTCTTGATGTATTATTTTCTCTGTTCTTCTGAAGGTTTCCTTTCTTTGTGTGACCATATTCATTACATGAGAAGAAGTGACCATGAAAACAAATTTCATACTTTTACTTTGGTTTCCACCTTGAAGGTGTCTCTCTTCTAAATTTTATTTGAGGTGTAGGGATGGGTTCTTGATGTATTCTTTTCTTTATTCTTCTGTAGGTTTCCTGGATTTTTGTAGGTTCTTTACTTGCATATTTTCTTCCACCTTTTGAGAATGAAGGACTTACCTCATGCTTCTTAGTATTTCTAGCTTCAAAGTTTGTAGCTTCCTTGTTGTATCCAAGACCTGATTTATCAATTGGTGATATTTGGCTATCCAAGATTGTTGAGCTATTCATGAACTTGATATGAGTTTTGACTTCTCTACTTTCTTTCTGAGATCAAGAAATTATTCTTCCAACTTATGGCATGATTATTCCTTTTTATTTACTTAATTATTAAATAGTTCTTGTTGGCCCTCGACCAAGTTTTGAGGAATACTTGGTTGTAGTTGACCGTTTGGTACTTCAAATGCCTATCGAGGACGGAGCGCATAGTGAAGAAGAGATCGCGAGATATCCTCACCTTTTGTGGACCCCTTTTGGGTTTTTTGGGAATATTGTAATGGGAAAGGGATGTCGGCCATTGTTTAGGCCTTCTTCTGTGTATAAATAGAGGTCTAGGACATGTAAGAAAGAGGCCTTGTCTAGTCGATGGCTTATTACATAAGTTGGATCTATGTGATCAGAAGTCTATGTGACTATAAGAGATATGTGCGTGATGTACTCTATGCATGTTGTAATAGTGTTGAGTGCACAGAGTGTGAGAAGGCTTAGTGCTTGGATCTACCTATGGAAAAAGGATCTTGCAAGCTGTGTAGATCTCTTTTCATGTGCAGGGTAAGGGTCATTGAAGGTTTGTGTTGTAACTGCCTGATGAAGATAATATAAAGAAGACTTTGTGGATGTATCCCCAGGGTGGGGGTGAACCACGATAACTCGATGTACTGTGTTGATGTGTTTGTCTCTCTCTTGCTAAGTGCTATGATATGTTTAGATAGATTTATTGATTCTTTGTGCTTATGGGATATGAATGCATGCTAGATGTGATACATAAGATGTGAAGTGCTTAATATATTGAGTATAACCTATTTATCATTGCTAAGTGTTAGATCTGAGTAATTACTATGGTGCTCTATGCTTTATGTGAAGTGTATTAATGAATGTATGTTAGGAAATAACTGATGCTAAGTGCGTTGTAAGCAAGATAATCATAGATCTCTGTACCAACTAAGGTTGCAGACACCTGAGTCCTACAACCACCCCTGCCTCTACCTTGGGTGAGACTTCATCTGCTTCGCAGGTGTTGCTGAAAGGGATGGTAGTTAGGGTTTTGTTGGTGCGCTCTTGAGCGTTGAACCCTAGGTCTGCCCCTGTGCTAACAAATGGTTCCGTTGTCGGGACCTGGAACTGTGATTGTTGGGAACTGAAGAAGAATAAGCTTTGTGTGAAATAATCTATGTGCGTAGATCTATTTACCTAGTGTGCAGTGTTCTATTTGACCTGTGAAGCTTTGTGGAAAAAAAGAAAGGTCAGATCTGAAGAAGAGAGGTCATATCTATAGGAAAAAGGTAAGATCTATAATCTCTGTGCTTTCATAAATGTAAGAATAGTTAAAAGTCTTAGATCTGGAAGCTTTGTGCTTTGTAGAAGTAAGATAAGTGAAATTTTTTTGTTTCTAAAGCATGGATCTAGGTATATTTGATAGATTCTGTCCTAGCTTCAAAAATAGGGCATTAATAGATGAAATAAAGTTTGATATGAATAGATATGATAAGTATAGTGATAGATATGTTATACATATGCATAGAAAGAATTTTTGGACTAACCAATGGATACAGGTTCCTAGAAATAAATTTTTGTAGGCTAACTGTTATGATTCTAGCACACAGTACATGAAAAGTTTGGGATCATTTAAGAGAAAGACATGATTAACTCTTTTTTACAATTGTATAAGGCCCAGACATCTTGTTAAGGAATGCCCTGAGTGAATACCCAGCTGTCTTTTTTGTAAGGCTACGGACCATGAAGTATTGGACTTCCATAGAATGATTGCTAGACTCGAAAAGATGAATATAGAGCAAGAAGGAGATCAATAAACCAAGATTATAACAGAAACCCAGAAAGAATCAAAAAAGATATTTCTACAGATGAGAGATACCCTGAATGACCACTGACATGTTAGGCTATCAGATATCTTCAAGAAGAAAGAACAAATTGAAGTGAGAATAGGAGACTTCGACATTGACTATGTTTTGGATGAAGAAACATAGGTGAACATTATGACAAAAGGAACCTAGAAAGCTATAGGAAGACCTGACATGACCCCTTCATTAGGAGGAATAGGGTTATTTATAGGAAAGATGGTAAACCTATGTGGAAATCTCACTTAGATATCTATGAATGCTCATGGAGCTTCGATAGAAGAAGATTTTGAGATTGTTAAGTTCATGGAGGATAGTGCCTCGTTTACTATGTTACTTGGTAAACCTTGGATTGAGAAAGATCAAGCCAGAAAATAGGAAGAAGAAAAGGACCTAGAACAACTGAGATGAGAGTTAAGAGACTTCCTGACTAGAAGGATTGCGCAGTTGATTGAAGAAAGGGAGAACAGATCAAGGGTTCTTGACCCCATGAAATTGGATGACGAAGTTGATAGAACGCTAGAAGAACCATAGAGGACCAAAAAATATGTTGGACAACTAATACCTGTGGATATGAAGAAAGAATCTTAGCACTACGAAGTTACCATGCCAAGAGAAGAAAATAATCAGAATGAAAAAAAGGATGACCGAGACGAAGCTCACTGGGAAGAAGGCTAGAAAACTCATGAAGAAGAAAGCGAAGTTGGAGAAATTGCAGAACGTTCCAGAAGAAACCTTGTAAAAGGACAACATGCAGAATTTGAACTTCGCCAGGATAGAAGAACAACGACATATGGCACTTCGCCATGTCGAAGTAATATATCCGTTAGACAAAGATATCCTCATTCCATTGATGGCCTGAATGGATCGAAAGAAAGTTATGACATGTTACCTGATCGTTAAACTACGCCATAACAGACAGATCAAGAGGGAATGGACCCTCCTATCCATTGCAAGTAGTCTGTTACAGTTTTACTTACTTATCCCATCGTGCCATGCCCAGAAGACACTTTTTCCAATTGAGATCTTGAGCTCACAGAATACCCGCATTATGAAATAGTGACTACCCTTCCATTCTCTCTACTCGATTACAGTACCTTCATCCCATCAACAACCTGAGAAAGTGATCTTGAGATTACATGTCCGACGAGCTTAGTGCAACAAAAGAAATCGTGAGATAAGTAATCACTACTTAATAACCGAAAGCGTTATGTCAGAAAGAGGAATGTCGACCGAAGTCCAAGCCTCATCGTCAAGAGGAGTACTAGCAGCTTCTCCATCCACTGCTCAAGCTGGACCATCCCGACAGACCCTCGAGAAATGTACTAAACATAGAGATGACATCGCGAATGACAAGCTGATCCCAAGCATCTTTCCCTCTTACATACCTCCTATGAAAGGTGAAATCAACCGTGACAGTGTGCCCCTAGATTATGAATATCCTATGATCACTGCGTACCTACCAAAGGGTGTGCGCCCAGTTCACACTGAGCATACCAAGCTTGCAACATTGAAGTTTTGTGACTTCAACCTTGGTGACCAGAAATCCTACAGTATACTTGCCTCGCACAACTATCTGACGATGAAAAAGGGGAAGAATTCCAAGATCTTCCCTCAGTAATGGACGATGAACCTCACGTAGTCCACCTTACTTAATGTAATGAAGATTCCACAATTTGGTAGGCACCAGGAGGTGAATGCTTGCGTAAAATTGCTACTGGAAAGATACCATGGAGGATATCTCTGGTTGAACTGGTGTATAACAATTGATCCAACACTGATCAATTAGATCATTGGGCTAAGCATGCAGGGCCCTGACCCACAAGACTATTACCCTAGAAAGACCGTGGATCACGCTCTTTCACAAAAGATTAAAGAGGCCTATGGAAATGTTGAAAAAGGCATGCGAGGTTACAAGGTAACCTCTATTGACAGTGGCATAGTGTGCCTTGCCTCTCAGATGATCATAGGAAAGTTAGTCTGCAAGAACAAACTGACACAAGTATTTGGGTTTGTAGTTGATATTGTAGGAAAATGCGTAGAAGGAGTCCAAATGAACTGGTCAAAGTACTTACTGGATCAAATTGAATTGGATTGTAGAAAAGTGCAAGACCAAGGATATGAGTTCCACTTCAGCTAGCTTCTCATCTTGATCGCCTTGATAGCATGGGAGATGTCAGAGGATGTCATTTTTCCTTAAACCCTACCGTTTGCTATGAAGTTCAGTACATTATGGTACACAACAGATATGAGTAGGAAATGGCAGTCGAATGCCCTCTTTCACAGATACTAAATCTAGTTGAAGACCGCGATACAATCCACACCTTGCATTACTCTGAACACAATCCACAGATTCAGACCCTTAATGAAGTTTAGCGCGGACCGCCACTTCATATAGCTAACTCCATGCGTTGATGAGCACCAGGAACAACTGCAGTCCTATTATAAATTGATAGAAGAAGAACTTGAATAGATCACCAAGGAATGGTCGACGGACCTCCTTGTTGCAGTAGCTCCAATGAATAATTTAGATATCAGCAGCCTAGAAGCTGTGCAGGTGACGCAAACCCCCGACCCTCTGTCCGAGATCCGCACAAGATCATTCTAAATTTTACTCGAGCCGAAGTGGCTCCCTTGGATCCCTATTGGAACCTTAGGAATCTGATCCACAAGTCCTTCCTAAAAACCCACCCCACACAACTTAACACTAGGCACGAGCCTTACACCTCCATGCAACCACAACCGGGCCTTAGTGCAAACATTTTTCGTGAATCACGATATCACAAGTTTGTGAGTCGAAGACTCTCGACTCCAAACCTCTGATACCCAAGGTGCAATACGGGTATGTCTCCTTCCTCGCTAGCACCTCTACAAGCGACCACCGGCTAGGGCCTAACTCTAGCACCCCTCATAAATCAAGACTTCATGAGTTGGAGTGTTGAGCCCTTGTGCTCCTCCTTTGTGAATCCCAGAGATGCAATAAGTCAACAATGGGTTGACTCCTACCCAGGCGACATGTGTCCTCCACTTGTCACCCGCTTCCACCTTTTTTTGGGCGATTGTTGTTATGCCACCTGTCAACCATGCAACCCCCACAAAATGGATGTGCTACGTGTTCATGCAAGCCCTTGGCGCTCGACACTTCATGACTTTAGTGATCAGGGTGCAACTCCTTCACCCTCTGAAACCCTGATACACAATTCCACACGTAGGTTCTGATCCAACGTTTCTCCCATGGCTTGGATCCAACAGTCTGGATCTCCTTCCATGTTCCTCGCAACTTGGAACTTCAAGAATACCAAGAATTTTGGTCTACCCTCCAAACTCATGATTCCTGAATTCACGATATTATCCAACGGCTTACACAAAGCATGATCAATGGTTCACGTTGATACTGGATCCTAAGGTGATGGGTTCATCCACCTCTAACCACCTTGTAGCTTCCATTGATCCTATGGTCCTCACGATTTTGCAAGTCCTCCACAGAGAATTATGACCATCCGCCTCTTCTTGTCAAGGATTCTTGGCCAATGACTTGGAACCCTCCTTTTGTTGTCTGGACGTAACTTCGATGGTCCAGACCCAACCTTCTATTGCTGGTCCAATGGTTGTTGTAGCTCTCTCCTGATCTTTCTCGCCTCATTCCTAACTTGGAAGACTTTCAAGTTTTCGAAGGCCTCGACGTTTTCTCCCTCTGCGAGCTCAATTCCTATGGATATTGCCTGCATTCTAGGAATTCTATTCTCCTAAGCTTGCTTCACTCTGAAACCTTGCAAGTTTCTTAACTTCTGCACTCCTTGTGGGATTCTTGCACACAATGGTGTGATCCCTCATGATCTTAAGAACTTTAAGACAAGTTCTCACCTCAGCACACTCCTTGTGCCTGACAAGCCTTCAGATGGCTGTCTATCACCACTTCACCCGAATGTTGGCCTGGTGCACTCCTTGCATAGGTCTTTGTCCTACTTGAAATTCAACAGCTCACACCTCAATGGTCTTTGTCCCTTTCTCTCCTTGAAGGGATGGAAGTGCCCTCTTCTGTAACTTCCCTCTGAAGCATGCCTTTCTGAACCTACAGGGTGTTCAGTAACCCTGTGAATGTCTTCCCTATGACAGTTCTCTTATCTCAAAACTCGAAAGAGAGTTCTTCTTGGTGCACTCTATGCAACTTCTCAATGCCCTCCTGACAGAGTTTCCACAAAACCCTTAGTGATTCTGTTATCTCTGTGCCCTCCTCTACACAGTCTTACCTCCAAGGTGTTCAACAACATTGAGGTTTCTCCCTGGGTCTAATACTTCCTTTGGTGCACCCTCCTGGCACAACTCTATCCAAATTCCATAGAATTCAAAAGTGCATTCTATGCACTGGCTCAATGCATCCCGTGCTTTTGCTCAATGCCCTCCTGGAAGAGCCTTTACAGAATTCACAACAATTATGCTTCTCCTCTCTGTTCTCTCCTCTGCATAGTTTCTCCTTCAAGGTGTTCAACAACCTTGAGGCTTCCTCCTTGAGTTAATGACTTCGGCTGGTGCGCCCTCCTGGCATGTCTTTGTCTGAAATTCTACAGAATTCAAAATTGCACTCCTGCACTGGCTTTTCAGAGACCGTAGTACTCTGTCATGAAATCTTGCATGAAACCACAAAGAACCCAAACCTGAAATCAAAGAACTCACAGATAGGAAAACCTATCTATCCCCTACATATGCAACTTAACATACATCTACATCATATCATCACACAATAAGACATTCATTCATGAACTCACAAACACATGAACAACAACATGCAGGAAAAACTACTATGATTGAATTAATCAAGAATGTCTGATTACAATGTGTTCGAGCTCAAACTGCAACAGAGTCTTGACTCTCCTCTCTTCTCTATTCTCTCTTCTGCCTCTACCTCTACCCAACTAAATCTAGATACAAAGAAAATCTTTTTACAAAGAGGGTCTGCTCGAGCTCTTCCCTCCATCTCACCAACTCTCATTAATTTACATTCAATTAAATTGAATGGTTGTCAAGTACAAATCATATCTAGATCTCATCCTTACAACCATTTAAGGAACACTTTATCTAAAGCATGCGCACATGCATGGCTTTTGGTTCTACCATCCTTACAACATTTAATACAATTTTCAAAATTTGGAATTTGAAAGGGAGAGGGTTGCGCCTCTCCTCTCCATTAAACACGTGCTGGGTGTGCTAGCTAGCTAGAGCTTGATGATGTGGAGTGATGCTCCTGCATCATACTCCTCAGCTACAAAAAGCATGAGCTTCCTAGCACAGCTATTGAAATCCACTTGGATCCCAAATAGTTCTCTAGAGTTTTCCATCTTCTCCACTGCTTCGTTGTTGCTGCTGCATCTGCTGCCCTGCTACTATGGTAGGTTATCCTCTGCTCAGCTTCCCTTTGTTGACTTCTTTTGTTGATCTGATCATCAGCCTTTTGATATCCTCAATTATATTGTCTAGCTTCTCCCTGGGCTGGCTCTCCCTTTGTAGCCTGCTCCACTACACTTCTTCCCTGCAAATGGGTAAATCAACTAGAACTCCCATGCCATCTTCTTCCTCTATGGCCTCAACTTGCCACCCTACTACAAAATTCAGCTTTGCAGTCTTATCTTCTTGACTGACCTATTGTTCAGTCACCTTATCTGATAGACTTGCTTCTACCATTTCTTATGCTATTTCAGCTCCAACTTCCTCTAGCTGCTCCTCAGATTGGAATTTTCCTTCATTTGTGCTGCTCTTCTTTTCCTTGGGCAACTTCTGACATCTACTCCATCTCTTTGACAATCACAAATAGTTTTCCTTCTATTGTTGTTTCACCCACAACATCTTCCCTGGCCTCATCTTGGCTGCTTGGTAGGAATACATGAATTCCTCCAATGATCAGAAGGCATCTCTGATCCTTCTCTATCAGTTGTCCTTGCTGATATGAGCTCACCTCTGAGCTCATCTTCTCTATCATCTCCTCAAACTGATATGAACTCATCCCTGAGTTCATGAGACTTTCATAAAGTCTCATCTACTCTCCCTTTCCCACCTGGAAATATGGGATTTCTTCTCTACCCTCCTGGCAGTCTATGAGATCAGTCGATCCTATCTTAGTGCCCTCTTGGAAATTTAAAATTTCAGCATTGCCCTCCTAGAAGTATACGAGACCTTCATTTGATCTCTTTCTATTACCCACCTAGAAATATGGATTTCCACTACTGTCCTCTTGATAGTCTATGAGATCCTCCAACGATCTCATTTCATTGCCCACCTGGCAATTGGAAAATTCATCTCTGCTCTCCTGGCAATTCATGAGATCTGTAACCAATATCCCTTCCTCATCACTGAGATTCTTCCCAGTCTCTGGTTCACACACATGAACCATATCCTCTTCATCTATGAGGATTTCAACATACCTCATCCATCCTCTCAACAGTCTTCGCTGCATTCTAGCCAACAATTTCTTTACTGGCCACTTTGCTTTCCTCCTCAAAGGCCATTCATACACCCAATGTGTCTTTGCGTTTTGTTGCACCCATAGTGCAAGTTCTTCCATTCTCTCCCTTATCTCAGCGAGTTCTTTATCCATTTCATCTTTTCTCTACTGTTGGTGGTTCTTCTTTCCACTGCATCCATGGCCTTTAGTACCCATATTTATGCTCCTCTCTTCCCTCCTGGAAAACTTGTTGCTGTCACTCTGCAAGTGTGAGTGCTTCCAACCTTTCCTACAATCCTCCTGACTGTCTATTGACTGATGCGCACCTTGCAAAAATCATCATAGATCTTCAACACTCGGTATTCCTTTTCCTTTGGCTCCCTTTGTCTGCAATATACAGACAAAATCAACCTCTGATACCACAACTGACGCAGACCCCGGACCCTCTGTCCGATATCCACATAGGATCCTTCTAAATTTTACTCGAGCCGAAGTGGCTCCCTTGGATCCCTATTGGAACCTCATGAATCCAATCCACAGGTCCTTCCTGAAAACCCACCCCGCACAACTTAACACTAGGCACGAGCCTTACACCTCCATGCGACCACAACTGAGCCTTAGCACAAGCATCTTTCATGGCTCACAATCTCACGAGTTTGTGAGTCGAATACCCTTGACTCCAAACCTTCGATACCCAAGGTGCGATATGGGTATGGCTCCTTCCTCGCTAGTGCCTCTACAAGTGACCACCGACTAGGGCCTAACTCTAGCACCCGTCACAACTCGTAACTTCGCGAGTTGGAGTGTTGAACCCTCATGCTCCTCCTTTGTGAATCCCAGAGACGCGATAAGTCAACAATGGGTTGACTCCTACCCAGGCAATGTGTGTCCTCCACCTGTCATCCGCTTCCACCTTTCTCTGGGCACTTATTTTTATGCCACCTGTCAACCACGTGGACCCCAAAAAATGGATGTGCTACATGTTCGTGACAGACCTCGGCGCTCGACACTTTGCAACTTTAGCAATCAGGGTGCGACTCCTTCACCCTCCGAAACGCTGATACATAATGCCACGTGGAAGTTCTGATCTAGCGACTCTCCCATGGCTTGGATCCAATGGTCTGGATCTCCTTCCCTATTCCTCACAACTTGAAACTTCCCGAATACCAATAATTTTGGTCTGCACTGCAAACTCACAATTCCTGAATTCACGAAATGATCTAATGTCTTACGCAAAGCATGATCAACGATTCACATTGATCACGGATCCTAAGGTGATGGGTTCATCCACCTCTAACCACCTTGTTTCTTCCTTTGATCCTACGTTCCTCATGATTTCTTGAGTCCTCCACAGAGAATTCTGATCGTCCGCCTCTACTTCGCAAGGATTCCTAGCCAATGAATTGGCACCCTCCTTCTGTTGTCTAGACGTAACTTTGACGTTTTAGATCCAACCTTCTATCATTGTTCCAATGGATGTTGTAGCTCTCTCCTGAGATTTCTCGCCTCCTTCCTGACTTGGAAGACTTTCAAGTTTTCGAATCCCTCGACCTTTGCTCCCTCTGCAAGCTCAATTCCTTTGGATATCGCCTGCATTCTAGGAACGCTATCCTCCTGATCTTGCTTCACTCTAAAAACTCACAAGTTTCTTAACTTCTGCACTCCTTGTAGGATTCTTTCACACAATGATGCGATCCCTCCTGATCTTAATAACTTTAAGACACATTCTCACCTCTACACACTCCTTGTGCTTGATGAGCCTTCAGACAGTTGTCTATCACCACTTCACTCGAATGTTGTCCTAGTGCACTCCTTGCACAAGTCTTTGTCCTACTTGAACTTCAACGGCTCAGACCTCAATGGTGTCTGTCCCTTTCTCTCCTTGAAGGGATGGAAGTGCCCTCTTCTACAGCTTCCCACTCAAGCACGCCTTGCTGAGCCTACAGGGTGTTCAGTAACCCTGTGAGTGTCTTCCTTGTGACACTTCCCTTATCTCAGAACTCGAAAGAGAGTTCTTCTCAGTGCACTCTATGAAACTGCTCAATTCCCTCCCGGCAGAGTTTCCACAGAACCCTCAGTGATTATGTTATCTCTATGCCCTCCTCTGCACAGTCTTACCTCCAAGGTGTTCAACAACATTGAGGTTTATCCCTGGGTCTCATACTTCCTCTGGTGCACCCTCCTGGCACAACTCTGTCCAAATTCTGTAGAATTCATAAGTGCATTCTATGCACTGGCTCAATGCATCCTGTGCATTTGCTCAATGCCCTCCTGGAAGAGCCTTTACATAATTGACAACAATTCTGCTTCTCCTCTCTATGCTCTCCTCTGCAAAGTTTCTCCCTCAAGGTGTTCAACAACCTTGAGGCTTCCTCCTTGAGTTAATGACTTTGGTTGGTGCACCCTCCTGGCACGTCTTTGTCTGAAATTCTGTAGAATTGAGAAGTGCACTCCTGCATTGGCTTTTCAGAGACCACAGTACTCTGTCATGCACTCTTGCATGAAACCACAAAGAACTCAAACATAAAATAAAAGAACTCACAGATAGGAAAACCTATATATTCCCTACAGATGGAACTTAACATACATCTACAACATATCATCAGACAATAAGACATTCATTCATGAACTCACAAACAAATAAACAACAACATGTAGGAAAAATTGTTATGATTGTATTAATCAAGAATGCTTGATTACAATGTGTTCGATCTCGAACTGCAACAGAGTCTCGACTCTCCTCTCTTCTCTATTCTCTCTTCCGCCTCTACCTCTGCCCAACTAAATCTAGATAAAAAGAAGATCTTTTTACAAAGAGGGGCTCCACGAGATCTTCCCTCCATCTCACCAACTCTCATTAATTTACATTCAATTACATTGAATGGTTGTCTAGTTCGAATTGGATCTAGATCTCAGCCTTACAACCATTTAAGGAAAATTGTATCTAAAGCCTGTTCACATGCATGGATTTTGGTTCTACCATCCTTACAACATTTAATACAATTTTAAAAATTTGAAATTTGAAAGGGAGAGGGTTGTGCCTCTCCTCTCCATTGAACGCGTGCTAGGTGTGTTGGCTAGCTGGCGCTTGATGACATGGAGTGATGCTCCTACATTAGTAGGACACACCTAGGCCCAGTTGTTAGCGATAATTCTTGTCTTGGGATCGAGAGCATTCGGGTCTGCAAGTTACACGAGAAGTGCCCGAGTGTAGCATGGGAAAATCTCATTTTTTCGGCTTCCAATCAAGCGAGTGGGAAAAGTATGTCGTCAATGGCCAGGATCCATGTATACAATAGATCAATGATCGGTGGGTAATCGTAGTTGGCAGAGTTGCGCCAGGATTAGCGCAATGGATAATGCTTATATATCACCAAAAAGATCTCAGCCGTCCATCCAGAGGGGACACCTGACCGCAAGAAGAGCCATCTCAGTGCCTCGCTCATCGCAACTCCAATGCGCAAAAAAGCATCTCCATCATCTCCCGATATGTGAAGTAGCGAGAGCATTCAGGACCTAGGGCCCACTGCAGCGTCGGATGAGTCTGGGACCGTTAGATTTGAGGGACACGTGGCACCAGAATGAGTCATCTCGGCATATCTCTCATCGCGATTTCGATAAGTAAGGTTGGCCCTTTCATATTCACGAATGCCGAGAGCATAGAAGCTGGGGCCCACGACGCCACGAAGCATTTTCACCTGTCCATCAAAGAGGGACATGTGGTGCGTGATTGGGTTCCATCGCCTCCTCGCCCCTCGCAACTTTGAAGAACAAGGACCAGCCTCCTCCTTTCTGCGAGACACGAAGTGGCGAGAGCATCCAGGACCTGGGTCCCGCAATGCTATCGGGAGAATTCAGAACCTTTGATCCAAAGGGGCACGTGGCACCGGATTAAGCCTCTCGGCGTTTCTCTCATCGCGATTACAAGGAGCAAGCATTTACTCCGTCCATTCGCGAATGCTGAAAGAGCTTTGGGAGTAAGCATAGGGTCATAGCCCGTGGTCACTTGGAGGCGATAGAAGGAGCTGCGCAAAATGCCAAAGCGTTGGGTTTAGCTGCAGAAGAGATCATTGTGTTCTCTAAGTGTTGGTTCAATTTGATTTCAATCTTGATACTTACTTGGAAAGAACGGAGAAGAGAGGAGGTGGTTGAAACCTTGCCTCACTCATTAATTGTGAGGTATGGAGGTCCCAGCAGAAAGTCTACCTGCAAGGGTCCTTTGCATTGGTTTTCCCACAGAATCCATGTCTATGTCCTCGACTAGCCAGAAGAACCTGCACAGGCCAAGTCAACATTCAAGGGGGCTCAGCTACCACCTGGCGTGAGTCATGCTAAATTAAAGTGGCGTATGACAGGGGAACAGAAGACAGATTTGATTGAGGATATGCCTCTGCTGGGCGAAATGGACTCAGGAGTATATGTAGGCAGTTTTTCCATTTTTGAAGTATCGATGGTAGAGAAGAGCTCCCAACTGTAAAGTTTTAACTGCTATTCTAGTTTTCGGCTCATGCATTTTTGTATGGGAGATTTCTTGTTTTATGACAGACAGTTCTTATTACTCCATCTAATTTTCATCTCATGCTAAGAGAGTTCGTGAACGACCGACTCATGCGAATTATTGCAGTGTTGTTATGATAAATTATTTATCGTTGCATTATTGCATTCTCTGGTTTTCTGTGTTTAAGTGCAAGACGATCTCATGTTTAAATGCCTTCTTCTACAATCTGTTAGGAACTTGTTGTTCATAACAGACCCTTTTTTTCTCCTGTACAAGTCTTCCACCTATTCACCCTTTACTACAGCTCACTATCTGAAGTTTACGCAAGACCTCGCTTGCTCATGCATACCTGGCCTAGTTTCAGTATTAGAACCGCATTGTTTTGAGTTTCCTTCCATTCGATCACCCATCTATGAACAACCGCGACATAAAAATGATGGGCGTCGGGCTCTGCTCCTGTTAGCAATCCAGGAGTGACTTTCATCACCAACATTTCTGGCACCGTTGCCGGGGATGAAGTTGAAAATTTTCCCTGAGTTTGAACGACAACGATCAACTGATTCTGAAGGTGCATCAGATATCAGAATTATCAAGATTACTACTGTGCACCTGGCGACTCCATTGTGATGAATCCTCTATGGAAAACTTTCCACATCCATTGTGTCTTTCAGAGGCAGACACATGCGGTCCAATCCTCAGATGCCTCTAGCTACACCCGGAGCTGATCAGGAGGTAGTTCGCAGGAAAGGAAAGGCGTCAGAAGGAGAATATTCCACTGAACTAGGTAATCCGCAGTCTCCTTTTGTAGAAGCTCCATTCTCTTTGCCTCAGTTTTTTGGTAGAATGTCTTCTGAAGTTTCCCATTTCCTGAATTTCGAGAGTGTTCCTGCTGAGTTTTCCCCTCTTGGTCTGGGATTGGAGGGAGAAATCCTTGTCACTCCCCTCTCCTCTGAAGCTGTACCTTGGCGTAGACCTAGGACCACAAAAGTTTTCCCCACTCCTGCACAAGGAGGAGCACATGCTAACTTGAGCTTCTTAGCTTTCTCCTTGAACTCGCTTTTGTTTCCCACTCCACTTCGAGACTCATTTCCTGCAGCCGCTTTGCGAACTCCTTCTCCTCCAAGTTCTTTGCCACCTAATATTCCTATGGCTGGTGCTAACCCCCCTATGACCAGAATGGAAGCTATCATAGCCGCTAGGTATGCTCCCCTTGTGTTACCTCAACCCCTCAACGTCCTCCCGACAGATGGTTACCTCAAGAAACTACCCAGGTTCACAGGTGAGGGGGATGTAACTGCAGATGAACACCTAGAAGCCTTCTATAGTTTCACAGATGATAGTGTCATCATGCATGCAGACGTATGGATGAGGATTTTTGTCCATATCCTCCAAGGCGAGGCTAGAAAATGGTTCAAGGCCCTGCCTCCTGGATCCATTGATGGGATCGAAGCATTAGACAATGCCTTTTTGAGACAATGGGGAGATAAAAAGGATTTCATGTATTACATGATGGAGTTTGGGTCATTGAAGAGAAAGGAAGGAGAGTTTGTCTCTGACTTCTCCAAGAGATTTAATAAAATGTACAATAGAATCCTTGGTAAGATAAAGCCCTCCGAAGCCTCTTCTAAGATCACTTACTCCAAAGCTTTTGATCTTGATTTATGCCTACTGCTGAGGGAGAGAAGAGCTGTTACGTTGGCCCTCATGCAGGATGCTTCCATGGAGGTAGAATCTAACATATTGGCTGTCAACCGAATCAGGAGCGCAAGTGATAGAAACACGTCCAAGAATAGGCCTGAAGCCTCCTCATCCAGTTCCCCTCCCCTGCCCCAACAGACAGATGAGACTGCTAGAGCAATAAAATCGCTTGCTGCCAAGATGGAAAGGTGGGAGTTAGAAAGGAAGCCCATGTAAAAAAATCCTCAGAACACTGATAATAGAGGTTTCAGGAGACCTAATAACAATGGACCACAGGCCTTCCCAAGGGAACATAGGGAAAAGGATAAAGAGGATCAAAGGATTCAAGCCCCTCTCCAAAATAACCTGGTTACTCATGAGGAAGGAGAGGACATAGATGAATTCGACCCTGAAATTCACAGTGTTGAGGAAGCTCCTCCTTTTCCCCATTTGACTCAGTCTACATACGAAAAATCCCTGATGAACATTCAAATCCATGAGCTAGGTAAAGGAGAAAGGGCCAGTCACACTTCTAACAGATATAATCTCAGATCAAGAAGGAAAGAAGGAGACTTTGACAACCCAGACCAACCTCTCATAGCCGGAAGTCCTATTAGATCTATAGCAGCCGCTACTAAATATAAGAGATCTCAGATCACTTTTCCAGTAGTCAAAGAACCCGTCACCGAGGTAAGGGAAGCTCCTAAGACCATTCCATCCTTTAATTTTGAACATGAAATTCAAAAGATCAGAATCCCCGTCCCCCTCTCAGAGCTAGTTAAAAATGAAGATTTTAAAAGATCCCTCTCCAAGCTGCTACAATCCGAGTTCCCCCAGCCCCCCTCTGACTCAGTAAACCTTCAATATGAGAAGCCAGCGGTCATCTTAGGCCCCATGGTAGAAGACAGAGATGACTCATCCTCCCCCTTCTACACATCCCTGAACATACATGATAAAGTGCTGCATAACTGCCTCATGGATTCAGGGGCTTCCCATAACCTTATGCCAAAAATAGTCATGGAAGAACTGGGACTGGAGGTGACAAAAACTTATCATGATTTATATTCTTTTGATTCAAGGAGAGTGCAGTGTCTAGGAGTCATCAAAGACCTGGTGGTTTACCTGTTTGAGTTTCCCATGAAAATTGTGGTCATGGATATTGTGGTAGCTGACGTTCCCCCCAAATTTGGTATGCTATTGTCTAGATCGTGGATTAAAAAACTTGGAGGGACAATATAGATGGATCTCACATATTCCACCATTCCAGTCTTTGGAGGGGAACAAAGGAGATTATACAGAGAAGCCCAGCTAGCCTATATTGTCAGTGATGAAGTGAACCCTACCAATCACCCCATCTTCGCACTTGACACCGACTTGGGGTCTAGCTTGCTGCAGCTTACCGATTCCCGTGAAAGCTCTTTACTAATCAGAAAACATCCCAGCCCTGATCATCCGATTTCCCCTCAAATCTCCCCTGTGTGGAAGATGTTTTTTGACGGAGCTTCTTCTAGCGAAGGCGTTGGCGCTGGAGTGGTTTTCATATCACCTTGCCAAGAAGTCGTGTCCCTGTCATACAAGCTGGAATTCGAAGCCACCAATAATGTGGTAGAGTATGAAGCTCTTGTTCTGGGTATGAGGGCCGCAAAGGAAATGGGAATCGAAGAGATAGCAATATTTGGAGATGCTGAGTTGATTATTCAACAGGTAAGGAATGCTTATCGTGCCCATAATCCCTGGCTTAGGAATTATCGGAATGAAGTATGGGACCTTATTGATAATTTCTTCTTCGCTTTTAATATTTCTTTCATTCCGAGTGGAGAAAATACTTTGGTCGATTCTTTAGTTGTCTCAGCTAGTTTGCTCAAATTTCCTCTGCCACCTATGGTAAAAAATGATTTTGATATAAGATATAGGCCGTCGGTGCCGGACAATGTCAATCATTGGAAGGTGTTCGAGGATGATTCAGAACTCGAGAGGTTTCTCCAATCCATGGAAAAATTTTCTGCATTGCACAATGATCAAGATCCCGATCCAGAAGGTGGCCCTCACCCTGAGGTGTTTTTAAAAAAAATTGCTAATCATCGGATTATCCAGCTGCCTAGCAATCACATCCCGAGAGGACTAGTCCCTTTAGAGAGACTATTCGATGGGAACGATGTGGCAGTAAAGGGAAAGGTCTCAGATGAAGATGATGTTGATACAACCGAATGCAACATTGGCACGCAGGAAGAGCCCAAGTTTGTCAGATTATCAAGAAGCCTAAACAGTGAACATAGGGCCGAGTACACGGAGTTGCTGAGAGAGTTTGTCGATGTGTTTGCATAGACGTATGAAGACCTCAAGACCTATGACACATCTGTCATTGAGCACAAGATCCCACTAAAGGAAGAGGATAAACCATTTAGACAGAAGCTAAGACAGATAAATCCCATGTTGCTACCTGTCATGGAGAAATAAGTGAAGAAGTTGTTAGATGGCAGAATTATTGTCCCCTTGAGACATTCCGAGTGGGTGGCCAACTTGGTCTCAGTAAGGAAGAAAAGAAGAGAAATCAGGCTTTGTGTCGATTTCAGAAACCTGAACAGAAGCTCAAAGAAAGACAATTACCCCCTACCTAAGATGGAACATATATTGCAGAGGGTAACCGGTGCATCCAGGATATCCATGATCGATGGGTTTTCTGGCTATAATCAAATATTAGTCATGCCTGAAGACAGGGAGAAGACAACCTTCACCACTCCTTCGGGCATGTTCATGTATGCCAAAATGCCATTTGGGTTGATGAATGAAGGAGCAACATTTCAGCGAGCCATGGACATAGCGTTCATCGAGGAAAAGGACCAGTTTGTGGTAATCTATCTGGATGATATCACAGTTTTCTCCAGGACAGACAAGGAGCACCGCTGTCATCTGAAGAGAGTCTTTTTGAAGTGTCGAAGGTTTGTCCTATCCCTGAACCCCAAGAAATATTTGTTTTCTATGAAGGAGGGGAAGTTATTAGGCCATATAGTGTCAGCAGAGGGAGTGAGGATTGATCCTAGCAGGGTAGAAACAATTCAAACCCTTTCACTTCCCAGGTCTAACAAAGAAGTCCAGGCATTTATAGGAAAGAGTAACTTCCTGAGGAGATTCATCTCAAATTTTTCCGAGCTAGTGAAACACATCACGGCCATGCTCAGGAAGGGAAGTGAAGTGAAATGGACCACTGAGCCCAGGGCCTCTTTTGACCAGATAAAAAAAGCATTGACTGAGGCACCTGTGCTAATCAGTCCTGATTATTCCAAGGATTTCCTGATTTTTTCTTTTGCTTCCTGTGATACAATGGCAGCGGTCTTACTGCAGAGAAATGAAGAAGGGAATGAGCAACCCATCGCCTTCTTCAGCAAGGCGTTAAGAGACTCAGAGAGCAGGTATGAAATCATGGAGAAACAGGCCTATGCCTTAGTGAAAGCTCTTAAATATTTCAGAGTCTATGTCTTGCATTCAAAAGTAATAGCATATGTTCCTTCAGCTTCCGTGAAATACATCCTTGTACAGCCCGACATAGATGGGAAAAGAGGCTGATGGATCGTTAAAATGTTGGAATTTGATTTAGAGATAAAGCCCACCAAGTTGGTTAAGGGGCAAGGTTTATCCAAGCTACTGGCTAAATCCAACTACGAAGCCTTAGGAGTTAGTTTCATCAATACTCGCCCAAGATCTCAGCAAGATGAGTCGCCCAGCCAAGGCTCTCAAGATAGTTTATCGCTGGAAGAATGTGTTTGGTATCGTGACATTCTGTATTTCCTGCAGAAGTTGAAGCCACCAGATGGAATGGGAAAAATCAAAGCGAGGTCTTTAAAGCTCAAGGCGATCAAATATTGCCTCATTGACCAAATCTTGTACTAGAAAGACCCCCTAGGGGTATTTCTTATATGCTTGAACCCGCAGGAGGCCCAGAAGGTTACGTTTGATTTTCATAGCGGCCTTTGTGGAGGCCATCATTTTTGGAAGACCACACCTCACAAGATACTCTGAGCTGGGTATTACTGGCCCACTTTATTCCCCGATGTTTGTAGGGAGATCCGAGCTTGCATCAAATGCCAGAAGTTCTCAGGAAGACAACAGCTCAAATCACTGCCATTAAAACCCATAGTAGCTTCGGCACCTTTTCAGCAGTGGGGGTTGGACTTCATCGAAGAAATTCATCCTCCCTCGAGTGGTCAGCACAGATGGATCCTGACTGCAACCGATTATTTCACCAAGTGGATAGAAGCTTTCCCCACCAGAAGCGCATCACACAAAGTAATTATCAGCTTCCTGGAGGATATCATAGCCCGATTTGGCTGTCCCAGCAGGATCGTCACCGATAATGATGCTTCTTTCAAATCTGAACCTCTTATTAAGTTCTGTGAGCAGTTCCAGATCTCGCTAATTCACTCCACCCCCTACTATCCCCAGGGCAATGGTTTAGTGGAATCCTCTAATAAAAGCCTGATAAAGATCATCAAAAGATTGTTAGAGGATAACAAAAGAGCCTGGGATTCCAAGTTGAAATTTTCTCTGTGGGCCAATCCTGTCACCACGAAGAAGTCTCTGGGCACTTCGCCATTTCAACTAGTATATGGAGCAGAGGTGGTTTTCCCTACTCAGCTCGCCTTACCGGTGGTGAAGTTCTTTCAGGAATACAAGGGAGAGCTAGATCATATGATCAGAAGGATTCATTAGATAGTGGAAGCGCAGTAGATCAGAGAACAAGTGAGGGACACATCTTACAGTCATCAGCAGAAGATCAAGTAGGCTTTTGACAGAAAGGTCAAGAAAAAGGAGTTCGAGATCGGGGACTTGGTATTTAAGTGGGATGCACCCAGATAGGATAAAGGCAAGCACAGCAAGTTCGACGCCCTCTGGATCGGCCCCTTTAAAATCTCTGAGATTTTCTCCAAACACATATGGGTTGCAGAATCTGGAGGGTGAAGAGGTTTTCAATAGCCCAGTGAATGGGCATTTTCTGAAAAAGTGTTTTATTTGAGCCTTAAACGGCTCCTCTGTTTGTAAATATTTTCTTGTTTTCTTGTTTTATTTCCTTTTTTCATGTTTTCCGGCTTAATAAGTGACTCCATAGCCCAATAGCAAGGCACTAAAGCTGCAGAAGGAGTTCTTAGAGAATCACAGGGAGGAATCTATCCCCCGTGGAGCCTAATGTTAGCGATAATTCTTGTCTTGGGATCGAGAGCATTCGGGTCTGCAAGTTACACGAGAAGCGCCCGAGCATAGCATGGGAAAATCTCGTTTTTTCGGCTTCCAATCAAGCGAGCGGGAAAAGTATGTCGTCAATGGCCAGGATCCACGTATAGAGCAGATCAACGATTGGTGGGTAATCATGGTTGGCAGAGTTGCACCAGGATTAGTGCAATGGATAGCACTTATATATCACCAAAAAGATCTCAGCCGCCCATCCAGAGGGGACACCTAACCGCAAGAAGAGCCATCTCGGTGCCTCGCTCATCGCAACTCCAATGCACAAAAAAGTAGCTCCATCATCTCCTGATACACGAAGTAGCGAGAGCATTCAGGACCTGGGGCCCACTGCAGCGTCGGATGAGTCTGGGACCATTAGATTTGAGGGACACATGGCACCAGAATGAGCCATCTTGGCATATCGCTCATCGCGATTTCGACAAGTAAGCTTGGCCCTTTCATATTCATGAATGCCGAGAGCATAGAAGTTGGGGCCTGCGACGCCATGAAGCATTTTCAGCTGTCCATCAAAGAGGGACACGTGGCGCATGATTGGGTTCCATCGCCTCCTCGCCCCTCGCAAATTTGAAGAACAAGGACCAGCCTCCTCCTTGCCGTGAGACGCGAAGTGGTGAGAGCGTCTAGGACCTGGGTCCCGCAACGCTGTCGGGAGAATTCAGAACCGTTTGATCGAAAGGGGCACGTGGCGCCGGATTAAGCCTCTCGACATTTCTCTCATCGCGATTACAAGGAGCAAGGATTTACTCCTTCCATTCGTGAATGCCAAAAGCGCTTTGGGAGTAAGCACAGGGTCGTAGCCCGTGGTCACTTGGAGGCGATAGAAGGAACTGCGCAAAAGGCCAAAGCGTTGGGTTTAGCTGCAGAAGAGATCATTATGTTCTCTAAGTGTTGGTTCGATTTGATCTCAATCCTGATACTTACTTGGAAAGAATGGAGAAGAGAGGAGGTGGTTGAAACCTTGCGTCACTCATTAATTGCGAGGTATGGAGGTCCCGACAGAAAGTCTGCCCGTGAGGGTCCTTTGCATTGGTTTTCCCACAGAAGCCACGTCTATGTCCTCGACTAGCCAGAAGAACCTGCACACGCCAAGTCAACATTCAAGGGGGCTCAACTACCACCTGGTGCGATCCATGCTAAATTAAAGCGGCATATGACAGGGGAACATAAGATAGATTTAAAGAGACACCTCTGCTGGGAGAAATGGACTCAGGAGTATATGTAGGCAATTTTGCCATTTTTGAAGTATCGATGGTAGAGCATCGCTCCCAACTGTAAATTTTTAACTGCTATTCTAGTTTTCGGCTCATGCATTTTTGTATGGGAGATTTCTTGTTTTATGACAGACAGTTCTTCTTACTCCATCTAATTTTCATCTCATGCTAAGAGAGTTCGTGAACGACCGACTCGTGTGAATTATTGCAGTGTTGTTATGATAAATGATTTATCGTTGCATTATTGTATTCTCTGGTTTTCTGTGTTTAAGTGCAAGACGATCTCGTGTTTAAATGCCTTCTTCTACAATCTGTTAGGAACCTGCTGTTCATAACAGACCCCTGTTTTCTCCTGTACAAGTCTTCCACCTGTTCACCCTTTACTACAGCTCACTGTCTGAAGTTTATGCAAGACCTCGCTTGCTCATGCATACGTAGCCTAGTTTCAGAGTTAGAACCACATTATTTTGAGTTTCCTTCCATTCGATCACCCATATATGAACAACCATGACATAAAACTTATGGGCGTCGGGCTCTGCTCCTGTTAGAAATCTAGGAGTGACTTCTGTCGCCAACACCAGTAGGACATAGAAGACAAAGAAGACAAAGAAGACAAAGGAGACGAATAAAACTGAAGAAGTTCAATATGTGGATAGTCGCTCTGTAAGGATAGCTTCTGTCACACCAGATGAACAAGGTAACGAGGAAGACCTAGAAGAAGTTGAAAAAAAACCAGAAGATGAAGTTGAAGTTATAAAGAAAAGAAAAGGATCACCTTCAAAGTCTTCCATTAAGAAGAAAGTCGAAGAGACCGTGACCAAGATGAAGACCATGCTCAATCCAGATGACTTCAACTTTCTCCTCGTGACTTTGAATGAAGCTATAGAAGAGATCACATAAAAGCAGGAGGCCAAGAAAGAAACGATGTACAACAGAATTGAAACTAAGCTCCAAGGAGTATGGTGAGCCCTCCAGTCTAACCGTGTAGTCTCCACTACGCCTATGCCGGAAGGAACACCCAAAGCAGGAGACGAGTCAATTCAACTTCACAAGAGTTTCGACCTAGTTGAAGTACGCCTTTGAAAAGAAGAATAAGTAACAATGCAGGCCACCCAGGCCCTAAAGCACACACACAAGGAAATCATAGAGCATCAGCAAGCTGAACAGCAAGTTGAACAGCAAGAGAAGGAGGCCATCCAAGAGAAGTTTGATAAAGAATGTGCAAATATCCAAAAGGAGAAGGAGCAACTTCTCGCTAAGAAAATCAGGATCGAAGAAGTAGTCAACAAAGCATTTCACTCTATGACTGGATTAGAACATAACGCAGAAGAACCCATAGAACACCAAGTAACGAAGCTTGCTGAAGTCATTTAGCAACTGCAATAAAGAGTAGTAGAACTAGAGGTCCAAGATTTACCAAGTACTCCATAAGAAGAACGTGACCAATGAGAAGTGAATGCCTAAAGTACAGTAGAAAGGATTAAGGCACTCACTGAATAATGTAAGCAATTAAGTAGTATAAGTGTACAGATACATGAGAACCGGTCTGAGAACCCTGAATTGCATAAATTGGAGTCACATCTCCAGGAGATGAAGTACCAAGCTGAGAAGTTACAGGTACAACTGAAGGCCCTACTGACCATAGAAAAAATGAAGAGGTCCCATGAACAACGCGTCGTGCAGCAGCAGATTCATATGATCTAGAGTAAGGTCATGGAAGTGGCGTAGAAACTTCAACCTTTGTAGGATAGGGAATGTCAACTATTCTTAGAGATTGAGAGCCAAGGGACAGACCTGGAACAGGTCATGAACACAACAGATCATCACTTAGAAGGAACAGTTAGTAACACACTCATTCAGGATTTTGTCGAGAAAGAAGTAGTAGAAAAGCAACAGGTCGAAGTAGCTCAAGCGAAGCTCGAGGAATTCGAGGCAGACTTACCCAGAGAAGAGTGACTCGGGATGAGTCACAGGTGAGTGTTGGGGGCCTGTTGGCCCTCGACCAAGTTTTGAGGAATACTTGGTCATAGTTGACTGTTTAGTACTTCGACTACCTATCGAAGATAGAGCGCATAGAAAAGTAGAGATCGTGGGATCTCGCCACCTTTTGTGGAACCTTTTTGGGTTTTTTTGGGAATATTGTAATGGGAAAGGGATGTCAGCCATTGTTTAGGCCTTTTTCTATGTATAAATAGAGGTCTAGGCCGTCTAAGAAAGAGGACCTGTCTAGTCGATGGCTTAGTGCATAAGTTCTATCTATGTGATTAGAAGTCTGTGTGACTGTAATAGCTATGTGCGTGCTATACTCTGTGCATGTTGTAATAGTGCTAAGTGCACAGAGTGTGAGAAGGCTTAGTTATTGGATCTACCCAGGGAATCAAGATATAGCGAGCTACACAGATCTCTTGTCCTGTGTAGGGTAAGGGGCATTGAATCTCTGTGTTGTAACTGCTTGATGAAGATAATATAAAGAAGACTTTGTGGATGTAGCCCCAGGGTGGGGGTGAATCAAAGTAACTCGGTGTACTGTGTTGATGTGTTTGTCTCTCTCTTGCTAAGGGCTTTGATATGTTTAGATAGATTTATTGATGCTTTGTGCTTATGGGATATGAATGCATGCTTTGATAACCTGTTTATCATTGTTAAGTGCTATATCTGAGTAATTACAGGGGTTCTTTATTCTTTCTGCGAAGTGTATTAATGAATGTATGTTAGGAAATAATGGATGCTAAGTGCATTTTAAGCAAGATAATCATAGATCTGTGTCCCAGTTAAGGTTGTAGACACCTGAGTCCTGCAACCACCCCTGCCTCTACCTCGGGTGAGACTTCATCTGCTTCACAGGTGTTTCCAAAAGGGCTGGTAGTTATGGCTTTGTTGGTGCTCTCTTGAGTGTTGAACCTTGGGTCTACCCCTATGCCAACAGTTCCTCTATCCTTTTGGATTCTTCAATTTGGGTTATTAGATTGACACTGAATTCAAGGATTTTTCTAAGCTTGTCATCTGCCTTCTTCTTTTCTTTTTCTTGATTAATTATTTCATTCTTTAGTCTTTTGATCTTTTATTCTTTTTCTTCTAAGTGCGTCCTTTGCTGGGTTACTTAACTTCCTACTTGTTTGTTGATAATTTGTCTTAGTATCATGGTAAGTCTTTGGTACTTTTCTAGTTCTTCCTTAGTGTATTTTTCAAGATACTCAAAAGAAATTGAACCATATCCTATTTCCATTCTCACGTCTTCTAAATAATTCACAATTTTATATTTACGATTCAACAAATATTCCTCTTCATTTATAAGATAATTTTTAGTTGATTCTACAAAAACTACCTATAGATGTTATTCTTGATTTGTAGGAGAACATTCAATTTCATTTCATTTAGGAGTATCGCAATCAAAATATTTTGGAGAGTCTTTACCTTCATTGATCACTGAGTCTTGATATGACTTATATAGTTTTAGCCATAGGTCCTTGGCAGAGGTACATTTTCCTATGATTTCTTTGATAGAAACTAATATTCCATTCACCTTGGTCTTGAATGATATTGCATTATCATTCTTTGTTGCAAATGTTTATTGATTCTTTGAGGGAACTGTTCCAGCAACAACAATATTCCAAACACCTTCTCCTTTTTCTTTCAAATATCCTTTCATCTCTAATCTCCATGTCGAGTAATATTTATCATCAAAGGGGGGAACTTCATCTGTATGTTCATACATTTGTGTGTCCATGGATCTCCTTCAATATTTTAAGGCTTATGATGAAGGCCTACTCTAATACCAATTTTTGGACACATCGACCACACTGAGAGGGGGGGGGTGAATCAGTGTGAGTCTCTTTTTACACTTATTACAAAACTTTAGTTAGCAACACCTTCAAACATATTATTCATTTGTACTTAGCTACTTCCATGTATCAACAACATTCATCAATAAGGGAGAACTATAATCCATCACCATAATCAACACAAAGAACAACAGTCATATATGTAAAATTTGTGTATTATGTGTTATAGGAGACTACAATATCAGGGTTTTATCAACATCAATTGAAAAATGAAACAACTCCAATAGATTACCAACTTTACATACAAGACCCAACTTGCATATCTCAACGCCAACCGAGATGTGAGGTATCCAACCCTCAAGTATAAGACCTATCTTGTAAAAATAAATAATCTGTCAAATGTACCACCACACCTTCAGAAACAACCTTTCACGACAATATTTCACATCAACCTCATCATCCAAATCATATCTACTCACCAAGATAAATCACCAAGACAAATATCTCAATCATATGCACAATATCACTCATATGTGCATCAACCTTCAACCATCACCAAAATGTACCAATATGCAAATAAATGTATACAAATAATGTTTCAAGAACACTACACAAACCACCAACAATATAACCAACAAGTGTCTCTCGTAGTGTACCAATCATGTACCAACATCACCGTACCATACACCTCATGTATATGCCAACTCATAAACTAAGTGTCTCATTCATGAACCTAATATATAATTCAACCATATACCAAAACATTCATCAAGACAACCAACATGAGTCCCCTAGCAATACATCACAAATCCATAATCCAAATACAACAAACTGTTACACAAGACCATGTGCCAAAAAAATACCTTTAATCCAGTAGAAATCATCAAGAGCTATACCATACCATTCAACAATTCCAACAATTCCAATATGAAAATTTGATGTGGCTACCAAACTAAAAAAAACAATTTTGTTGAAGCAGTTCTTTTGCCACGATTCTGCTACCATGATTGTGATTCTCCTGCAATAATTCTTCTACCACAGTTTTTATTCTGTGATTCTACTATTGTGCTTCTACTACCTCAATTCTGCAGCCACAGTTTTTCTTCCATGAGCTTGCTGCCATGATTTTTCTATCGTGATTTTTATGTAGTGTTTTTTTTGCCATGAATTTGTTGCCGCAAATTTGATCTATCAATAACACCTGTCATAAACCTTTCACCAAATAGTATTGTTGACGATTAAAATCGCAACGAAGTTTTTGCCCACTAAGTGTTCCTAAAGCCTATTATTATAAATCTAATAGAATAAATAATACTAGTAGGTGGGACACCCTTGTATATTTGATATCATATCTAGTTCTTATTTGATGTTTGTGCTACTGTTCGACACTACTTACATGGATGATGAGATCTTGTTTTTATTGGCGATGGATAAGGCTTATTATGTGTTGGTTCTGATTGCGGCAATTGGGTGATGGATAAGGTATGTTATGTGTTTTTTCTGCTGCTCTAGGCTCAAATTTTATGTTACAACGACCTATGTTATCCATTGTTACCATTTCTTGGACACCTGCTCAAGAGACATGTTAGTAATAATATATAAGAACAGTGAGAAAGAAATAAAATAGATGTAACAAAATGAAAAAATAAGTAATTAAACTATGCAAATATACTACTCTACATGCATTGAAATTGAAATGATTATTGTTATCCTAGATAATATGTTAATGGCTATGCAATTTATTGAGTTATATAGTTGATATGCATTATCGTATAAGTCAGAAAGGGATCAATACAATTATGGGTCACACTATTGGAAATTAGTGGGTGATGGTTTCGATACATGATTTAATTGAATGAGTTAATGGGAAGTTGGCTAGTGTGTACTAAGAAACTAATTGACTAGGGGTGGAGCAATGTCCATTTATTGCACATCACCCTTACTCTTTCCATTGGCCACCACCCTAGTTGGGATATTGTTCAACTGTGTTTGTTGTGGTTAGGCTCCAACTTTCAAGAAGAGGAAGAACCACTCGGACAACTTGCATTTTTAAGGTGTTCTTGGCTACAGGTATTTCGTTTTTCCATCCATGAATTTTATTTGGTTATGAAATAGATAGTGGCTCGATATGTGTGGGTTCGTTCTTTCCATAGGTCTTTCAGGTTTATTAATTGGAGATAGTTTTCTGGAATGAATCATTGGTGGTTTTCATTGCAATAAAGTTTGAAGTCACAATGTTATTGGTCATTCTGAGTGTTGGAAGGCATAAAGGCTCTCTGTTATCCTTGTTCGTTTTAGTCAAATGGTTTTCATTTGGTTTAGAGTGGCTGGATGTCTCTGCACTTTCATATCCCATGCCTAGTCTTTTTTTTTTTTTTTATGGGGTTTACTGGTTTTGAACGCCTTGTGTAACTCCACTTTGCTTCACTTGGGTATGATTTCGTTCAGGTTACTAATGTTGCGCAATGGGTTATGATGGCTATTTTTCCAAATGTCTTTCTTAAGGTGACTGTTGGTTCTTGGTCCTATCATATCTCAGCATTCTCGGGTTGATTGGGAAAACCATGAGGGTTATACCCTGTGTGTTCTAAGGGTTGTTATAGGACCAGAATGAAGCTTTTCTTCTCTGTTCATAGTCTCTCCTATCGGGGGGCTTATCACCCTGTCTGGGAAGTTATTGAATTATACCCTATGTGTGCATTG
This sequence comes from Picea engelmannii, assembly GCA_009831015.1. Taxonomy (NCBI): domain Eukaryota; kingdom Viridiplantae; phylum Streptophyta; class Pinopsida; order Pinales; family Pinaceae; genus Picea; species Picea engelmannii. Next base: position 46,872 of record ML779527.1, read on the forward strand.
TTGGGCTCAAGGGTTCTCACCTGATGATGGGTGTTGGCTCCAATTCCTTATATTGGTCCACAAATAAAACCATTGATTTGTCAAAGCTGAGTTTTGGACAGAGGGAGTCATTATGGCCTGTCAGGTATACTGTTGATTGTTATGATTTGTGGTGTATTTTTTACGGAGTTTGATTACTAGCTCACCCTGTTTATTATGTTTACAGTGGTGTCCGTTTTGGTATCTAATCACTACATTTTCTTATATAATCAAATGGATAAGATCAACATGTTTAATTGGATGATTGGTTAAATCGAGTACACAGTCGGTGTATGTTACATTATGATTATTGAATTGACAGCCCAACATTAGTTTATAGTTGATTAATTCACAACAATGATTTGTGCATGATGCATGGGTATGTGTGGTATTCCTTTAGTATGTGTTGATTGGTTATTGGCATGTCAAATATTCTTAGATATTCAGAGACAAGGGATAGACTTGGAATAGGTAGTGAACACAACAGAGAAGCGCTTAGAAGGACTAGTTAGTAACACACTCATTCAGGATTTTGTCAAGCAAGAAGTAGTAGCAAATCAATAGGTCGAAGCAGCTCAAGTGAATCTTGAGGCCTTCGAGGAAGACTTACCCAGAGAACAGTGACTCGGGATGAGTCATAGGTGAGTGTTGGGGGCCTGTTGGCCCTCGACCAAGTTTTGAGGAATACTTGGTCATAGTTGACCGTTTGGTACTTCGACTACCTATCGAAGATGGAGCGCATAGAGAAGCAGAGATCGCGGGATCTCACCACCTTTTGTGGAACCTTTCTTGGTTTTTTGGGGAATATTATAACGGGAAAGGGATGTCGGCCATTGTTTAGGCCTTTTTCTATGTATAAATAGAGGTCTAGGCCATGTCAGAAAGAGGACCTATCTAGTTGATGGCTTAGTGCATAAGTTTGATCTATGTGATTAGAATTCTGTGTGACTGTAAGAGCTCTGTGCGTGCTATACTCTGTGCAAGCTATAATAGTGTTGAGTGCACAGAGTGTGAGAAGGCCTAGTTCTTGGATCTACCCTGGGAAACAAGATATAGCGAGCTGAGAAGATCTCTTGTCCTGTGCAGGGTAGGGGTCATTGAAGCTCCGTGTTGTAACTGCTTGACCAAGATAATATAAATAAGACTTTGTGGATGTAGCCCCAGGGTGGGGGTGAACCAGAGTAACTCGGTGTACTGTGTTGATGTGTTTGTCTCTCTCTTGCTAAGTTTTTTGATATGTTTAGATAGATTTATTGATGCTTTGTGCTTATGGGATATGAATGCATGCTAGATGTGATACACAAGATGCTAAGTTCTTAATCTATTGAGTATAACCTATTTATCATTGCTAAGTGCTATATCTGAGTAATTACTGTGGTTCTTTGTGCTTTCTGCGAAGTGTATTAATGAATGTATGTTAAGAAATAACTGATGCTAAGTGCATTTTAAGAAAGATAATCACATATCTGTGTCCCAGCTAAGGTTGTAGACACCTGAGTCCTGCAACCACCCCTGCCTATACCTCGGGTGAGACTTCATCTGCTTCACAGGTGTTGCCAAAAGGGCTGGTAGTTATGGCTTTGTTGGTGCTCTCTTGAGCATTGAACCTTGTGTCTACCCCTGTGCCAACAGTTCCTCTATCCTTTTGGATTCTTCAATTTGGGTTATTATATTGACACTGACTTCAAGGATTTTTCTAAGATTGTCATCTACCTTCTTCTTTTCTTTTTCTTGACTAATTATTTCATTCTTTAGTCTTTTGATCTTTTATTCTTTTTCTTCTAAGTGGGTCCTTTGCTGGGTTACTTAACTTCCTTCTTGTTTTTTGATAATTTGTCTTAGTATCATGGTAAGTCTTTGGTATTTTTCTAGTGCTTCCTTAGTGTATTTTTCAAGATACTCAAAAGAAATTGAACCATATCCTATTTCCATTCTCACGTCTTCTAAATAATTCACAATTTTATATTTAAGATTCAACAAATATTCCTCTTCATTTATAAGATAATTTTTAGTTGATTCTATAAAAAACACCTATAGATGTTATTCTTGATTTGTAGGAGAACATTCAATTTCATTTCATTTAGGAGTATTGCAATCAAAATATTTTGGAGAGTCTTTACCTTCATTGATGACTGAGTCTTGATATGACTTCTATAGTTTTAGCCATAGGTCCTTGGCAGAGGTACATTTTCCTATGATTTCTTTGATAGAACATGATATTCCATTCACTATGGTCTTGAATGATATTGCATTATCATTCTTTCTTGCAAATGTTTATTTTTTCTTTGAGGGAACTTGTCCAGCAACAACAATATTCCAAACACCTTCTCCTTTTTCTTTCAAATACCCTTTCATCTCTATTCTCCATGTTGAGTAATATTTATCATCAAAGAGGGGAACTTCATCTTCATGTTCATACATTTGTGTGTCCATGGATCTCCTTCAAGATTGTAAGGCTTATGATGAAGGCCTGCTCTAATAATAATTTTTGGACACATCGACCACACTGAGAGGGGGGGGGGGTGAATCGGTGTGAGTCTCTTTTTACACTTATTACTAAACTTTAGTTAGAAACACTTTCAAACATATTATTCATTTGTACTTAGCTACTTCCATGTATCAACAACATTCATCAATAAGGGAGAACTATAATCCATCACCATAATCAACACAAAGAACACCGGTCATATATGTAAAATTTGTGTATTATGTGTTATAGGTGACTACAATATCAGGGTTTTATCAACATCAACTAAAAAAAGAAACAACTCCAATAGATTACCAACTTTACATACAAGACCCAACTTGCAGATCTCAACACCAATCGAGATGTGAAGTATCCAACCCTCAAGTATAAGACCTATCTTGTAAAAATAAATAATCTATCAAATGTACCACCACACCTTCAGAAACAACCTTTCACATCAACCTCATCATCCAAATCATATCTACTCACCAAGATAAATCACCAAGACAAAAATCTCAATCATATGCACAATATCACTCATATGTGCATCAAACATCAACCATCACCAAAATGTACCAATATGCCAAGAAATGTATAAAAATAATGTTTCAAGAACACTACACAAACCACCAACAATATAACCAACAAGTGTCTCTCATAGTGTACCAATCATGTACCAACATCACCGTACCATACACCTCATGTATATGCCAACTCATAAACTAAGTGTCTCATTCATGAACCCAACATATAATTCAACCATATACCAAAACATTCATCAAGACAACCAACAGGAGTCCTCTAGCAATACATCACAAATCCATAATCCAAATACAACAAACTATTACACAAGACCATGTGCCAAAAAAATACCTTTAATCCAGTAGAAATCATCAAGAGCTATACCATACCATTCAACAATTCCAACAATTCCAATATGAAAATTTGATGTGGCTACCAAAATACCAAAAACAATTCTGCTGAAGCGGTTCTGTTGCCATGATTATGCTACCATGATTGTGATTCTCCTACTGCAATTCTTCTACCATGGTTTTTCTTCCATGATTCTGTTATTGTGCTTCTACTACCTCAATTCTGCAGCCACAATTTTTCTGCCATGAGCTTGCTGCCATGATTTTTCTATCGTGATTTTTATGTAGCGATTTTTTTTCCATGAATTTGTTACCGCAAATTTGATCTATCAATAACACCTGTCATAAACCTTTCACCAAATAGTATTGTTGAATATTAAAATCACAACGAAGTTTTTTCCCACAAAGTGTTGCTAAATCCTATTATTATAAATCTAATAGAATAAATAATACTAGTAGGTGGGACACCCTTGTAGATTTGAGATCAGATCTAGTTCTTATTTGATGTTTGTGCTACTGTTCGACACTACTTACATGGATGATGAGATCTTGTTTTTCTTGGCGATGGATAAGGCTTATTATGTGTTGGTTCTAATTGAGGAAATTGGGTGATGGATAAGGCATGTTATGTGTTTTTTCTGTTGCTCTAGGCTCAAAGTTTATGTTACAACGACCTATGTTATCCATTGTTACCATTTCTGTGACACCTGCTCAAGAGACACTTTAGTAATAATATATAAGAACAATGAGAAAGAAATAAAAGAGATGTAACAAAATGGAAAAATAATTAATTAAACTATGCAAATATACTACTCTACATGCTTTGAAATTGAAATGATTATTGTTATCCTAGATAATATGTTAATGGATATGCAATTTATTGAGTTATATAGTTGATATGCATTATCGTATAAGTCGGAAATGGATAAATGTGATTATGGGTCACGTTATTGGAAATTAGTGGGTGATGGTTTTGATACATGATTTAATTGAATGAGTTAATGGGAAGTTGGCTAGTGTGTACTAAGAAACTAATTGACTAGGGGTGGAGGCAACCTGCATTTATTGCACATCACCTATACTCTTTCCACTGGCCACCACCCTAGTCAGGATATTCTTCAACTTTGTTTGTTGTGGTTAGGCTCCGACTTTCAAGAAGAGGAAGAACCACTCTGCCAACTCGCATTTTTAAGGTGTTCTTGGTTACAAGTATGTCTTTTTTCCATCCATGAATTTTATCTGTTTATGAAATAGATAGTGGCTCAATCTGTATGGGTTCGTTCTTTCCTTAAGTCTTTCAACTTCATTAATTGGAGATAGTTTTCTGGAATGAATCATTGGTGGTTTTCATTGCAATAAAGTTTGAAGTCACAATGTTATTGGTCATTCTGAGTGTTGGCAGCCATAAATTCTCTCTGTTATCCTTGTTGGTTTTAGTCAGAGGGTTTTCATTTGGTTTAGAGTGGCTGGATGTCTCCACGCTTTTGTATCCCATACCTAGTCTTTTTTTTTTTTATGGGGTTTACTGGTTTTGAACGCCTTGTGTCACTCCACTTTGCTTCACTTGAGTATGAGTTTGTTCATGTTACTAATTTTGCGCAGTGGTTTATGATGGCTATTTTTCCAAACGTCTTTCTTAAGGTGACTGTTGGTTCTCGGTCCTGTCATATCTCATCATTCTCGGGTTGATTGGGAAAACCACGAGGGTTATACCCTATGTGTTCTAAGGGTTGTTATAGGACCAGAATGAAGCTTTGCTTCTCTGTTCACAGTCTCTCTTATCAGGGGGCTTATCACCCTATCTGGGAAGTTATTGAAGTATACCCTATGTGTGCATTGTTGGGCTCGAGGGTTCTCACCCAATGATGGGAGTTGGCTCCAATTCCTTATATTGGTCCACATAGAAAACCATTGGTTTGTCAAAGACGAGGTTTGGACAGAGGGAGTCGTTATGGCCTGTCAGGTATACTATTGATTGTTATGAATTGTGGTGTATTTTTGACAGAGTTTGATTACTAGCTCGCCCTGTTTATTATGTTTACAGTGGTGTTTGTTTTGGTATCTAATCACTGCATTTTCTATTATAATCAAATGGATAAGATCAACATGTTTAATTGGATGATTGGTTAAATCGAATACACAATCATTGTATGTTACATTGTGATTATTGAATTGACAACCCAACATTAGTTTATAGTTGATTAATTCACAACGATGATTTGTGCGTGATGCATGGGTATGTGTGGTATTCCTTTAGTATGTGTTGATTGGTTATTGTTGTGACTATGTGTTTTAAATTTTCGAATGGCCTATTGAAATTATGGCATGGCCATCCACTATATATGTTATGTTTTTATTTATTGCACCATTAGAGAGAGTCACGGGTTTTAAATATGGCCTTGTTGCAATTTGATTAATTTGAGAAATGGTGTTGTCACCTCGTTGTATTGGATTGATAACTCAACATTATGGATGTTCAAATTGAAAATAGTTAGACATGTACAGTCATAGAAAATCCCTTGTATTTTGTTAAATGGTCTGCGTATTCCTTAGTGTTGTATGAATTGAATGGTGATTGTTGTATATATGTTTAAATGGCAAGTCATGATCCTTGCAATTGAAATATGGTTCATTGTTTTTGAGTGTCAATAATGTATGTTCGAGGAATATCATGTTTCATAGTAGAGATAAGCAGAGGATCTGTTTCAGTATAATATCATTACAATTTAATTATTAAATGAATTAGAGGACGATATCGAGCATGATTTTTGTGTCTGTATTTGATGATTGGAATAATTCCTGTGTAGTGGTTGATAATTTGGTGTTGAATAGAGTGGAAATAATTGACTATGTATTCATTTGGGAATTATTTTAAAACATTAAATAGATAAGTGAGAATATACCTACAAGTTGTTGTGGAATGCATACTATCTTGTTTGATGACACTGTGTTAAATATTTGATTATGAACAGTGAGCAAGTAATGCACAAAGTTGTTTGGACTATACACAGTAGTTTTTTTTTCGGTCATAGTGGTCATTTGGTTGGTGTTATTTCATTTTACAGAATGGATTTGGTAAGAACCAAATATCAATATAGCATAGAAAAACCTCAGAAAAAGTACTCAATGCCTTGAAAAAGAGATAATTTCAGATAATAAGCCTCTTTGAGGGGGAAACCTCCTTTTACCCCACTTAAATGTTCAAGTAAAAGATGATTCAAAATGAAAATGTCTCCTTGGTATATA
>ML779527.1:62907-125633 GCA_009831015.1 Picea engelmannii
GAAGTTTCCTGAAGGGTGGGTGTATGTAACAACCCTAGTTAAATAGTTGCTTAAGGTTTATCAAGTATAGTTAACTAAATAATTAACTGTCCTAATGTGTATTAGTTAAATGATGATTATTTATTAATAATATTATTTATTTATTAATTGTTTAATATATGTTGATTAATTAATTAATTGATTAATTAACACATTTAATGTTTGGATAACAAATTAAAGGCTTAATAACTTTTAATTTATTATTAAAAAACTTTTTACATATGAAGGGAAAGGGCATTGAATGGAGGGATAAGGTATTGAATGGAGGGATAGGGTATTGAATGGAGGGAAAAGCTGGGTGGCATTAAAGGAAGGTAGGAGGCGGTGAATGGGAGGAGGATATGAGGGGGCAGAAGCCTTCGGGAGAGGAAGCATTTTTTTGAGAGAAGGACTGTATTTTCTATTTGGTATTTTTATGGTTTGGTCTGGAGTTTGGGTGGACTGTTATAGGGGTGCACTAGGTTGATGGGAGTTTTGGGCTCGAGAGCCAGGAATCCTCACGAAATCTTGGATCTAGGGAGCCATATAGGCTCTATTCCTAGCTGGCAGGGAAGAAAGATTCAATTTTGGGCAGAGTTTGGGTAGAGCAGCAGAGAGGACAACTGAAGATTGGGGAATTAGCATCAGGCAAAGGTATGTATTTTAGTGATTATGTTGTGTTATGTGATGGTTATGTGATTTATTTTCATGATGTTAATAAATTTAATTTCTGTTGAATAAATTATGGTTAAATGCTGAAGATTAATTTGTACATAATAACATTTATCTACTCTCTATTTTTTTTTAATTTGTGTTTTATAAGGCTCTATGGGGACATAGACCTTACATAACCCAATATCTTGGTTACCCATTTTTGTTGTTCTTCTGAAGATAGTATTTGTTCCAAGAAGTATTTAAGACTATCATGATCTTTCTTTACCTTGAAGTGCCTACCTATTAGGTAAGGATACCATTTCTTCATTGCATTTAGTATTTCCATCATTTCCTTCTGATAAATGCGTTTGTGTAAGTCCTTTCCCTTGAGTGGTTGAATTTCAAAATCCAGGGGCCTTCCTTCTTGCATTAGGACAACACCAATTCCATTTCTCGAGGCATCACATTTCACAATAAAGGTTTTTTTAAAGTCTGGAGTGGTCAAGATAGGAGCTTTACACATCACCTCTTTAAGTTGTTCAAAATCTTTAGTTGCCTGTAGAGTCCATGAAAATGCATCCTTGTTAGTTAGTGTCATTAAAGGTGCTTCTATTCTTCCATAGTTCCGAACAAACTTGCGGTAGTAACCTATCAAACCCAAAAATCCTCTAAGATTATTCCATGTTTTGGGAATCGACGAGTCCATCATGGCCTTAATCTTGTTAGGATCTACCTTGATGCCTTCATGAGATACAATATGACCCAAATAATCTACCTCCTTTACTCCAAAGAAACATTTGGATGGTTTGGCATATAGTTGTTTCTCCTTTAGTAGTTGTAGCACCTTGTCAACATGTCACACATGATCCTCCCAAGACTTTCTATAGATTAATATATCATCAAAAAATACTAACAAAATTTTTTGAAGGAAGGGCTTGAAAATGGAATTCATCAACCCTTGGAATGTGGAAGGTGCATTTGTAAGGCCAAAAGGCATGACCAAAAATTTGTAATGGCCTTCATGAGTTTGGAATGTTGTTTTTGGGATATCTTCTTCCTTCATTCTGATCTGATGATACCCTAAACAGAGATCCAATTTTGTGAAATATATTGCTCCATGTAGTTCATCTAACAATTGACAGTCGTCGGATCTGTAAGAGTCGCGCAGGGGTTAAGTACTACTGTGCAGAGGAGAAATCCCAGACAAGTCATCAGGATATTGGAGAGAGAATCCTAGCCGTTGATATGGGTAGGACACGCGTCAGCATTTTGGTGAGGCATCGGGATATTGTCCATCAGGAAATTGGAGATCTCGGTGACAAGTGAGTCGAGACATCGAAAGTCTCGAAATCCTGGAGGAATAGGGACCGTCCATCTGCAAGAACAGGTGGCAAAGGATCGGGCGTTGTCGGAGTTTTTCTCATCGGAGAATCGAGAATCGGAGTTTCACGAGTCCCGTGTTCAATTACAACAAAAACCCCCAAATCGCGATGAAAGAAATCTCGACTGAACCTGAACCGTCAGATCAACATGTGATCTAGATTTTCGATCCAACTCACGTCAGATAGGGACACGTGGCACAACCAGGTAATGACAGGTGTCAGGCAGATTCAAAACTTCAAGCACATGAAAGTCACGAATCAGAGTGACACGTGGAAATATCTAACACGTGTCAAACCATGAGTGACGTCAGCAGAGTATCGAGAATCGGGGATCGGGACTTTGAAATTTTCAATTCACTTGACAACGAAAACTCCGAAATCACGATATGCAATTTCACGATTTGATCGCAACCGTTAGAGAAAGAATGAGATCTGGACCATTGATTTCCCTCAAAGGAGCATTAGGATTTGGACGATCAGGAATCCCGCAGGTGTATGCATTGAGGCATCACAAACCCCGTAGCCCCGACGGGTTAAGGTTGTGGTCATGGAGTGATGGTCAAGTTGACCAGGAGCTAAGCTCAGGAGGGCTAGCGTATGAAAGTGTTGAAACCCGATTTAAAAGGAAAGAATAATAAAGATTATCCAACAATGCGGATAAAGCTTGAACTGATCGGAGGGTTATCGTTCTTCCACACACATTTAACTCTTTCAGTTACAAATCCATTAGTGAAACAGACTCATGATTGCCAATTAGTTATCGATCAGTTGGTGTTTCGGTTGGCTGGACAGTTGTCGTCATTTTGCCCAAGGAGTTGGGAAGTTGAAAGGTTGTGCCCGTGTGTATAAAAGAAGATGAACCAGACTGTGTCAGGTTAGCTGTTCTGAGGAGGAAATGAGGGAAACAGTAAGGTAGAATACTGAAGAGGATGCATGGTAGAAAAAAAAGCAGATGTGAAGAGTGAAATGGAACGCAGAGCAGAATAACAGAGGAAGAGAAAATGAAGAGTAGAATAGCGGAACAAATCAGACTTACAGAATAGAGAAAGGAAGGGATTTGAAGCTTCCATCTGGTTCCAGCCAGAGAAACCAGGGTGGCAGGGTGGTGCTAGGGAGAACAAGTGTTCTCTGTTATACAGGTTGGAGCCTGTGTAACTGGAAGTTGGTGCTTCCATTCAGTTGGTGCTGGAACTTTCAGGAAGTTGGTGCTTCCATCCAGTTGGTGCTGGAATATTCAGGGAGTTGGTGCTTCCTTCTAGTGGGTGCTAGAGAAAGCAGAGAGTTGGTTCTCTCAAACAAGTTGCATCTTGTAAAATAGAGGTAGAAACCTCACATTGAGTTGGTGCTCAATTGTAGATGATGTACAGAACTGAAAATGATGCCTATCATTTTGAAGAAGAATAGGTTTTCTCCCTTTATGGGTTTCCTCGTGAAAATCTGTCTCTGTGTATACTTTATGTGTGACTGATGTTCTTTATTTTTATTGTCCATATACTGTGTATTGTTGATGATCACTCGAAGAAATATTAATAAGGTTTTAAAAGGAATAAAATTGTTTAAGCTCATATACAACTGATTCACCCCCCCCCCTCTTAGTTGTTTTTAGTATTTCCAACACTTAGAGGCTTGCATGCATCAGTGGCGGGTTCTCCTTCCATCAACAATTGGGAATACATCAATGTCTCTTGATCGATGGATTATTCAAGTGTTCGAACTCAACATGTTTATTCACACTTGTAAGAATTTACTCGGTTCCTTGATACCTACTTTCATTATCAGTAGGTTTTCTTGCATTTGTTAACGGTATACATTAATGACCAGTAATCAAATGAAGTCTCATTGTTTTTGACCTCAAATCCTTTATTCACATGATGTATACTTGCACCTTTGGCAGATCATGTAGAAGACTTGAATACCTCAGTTTATAGTAGCATCTTTCATGAGTTGTTGCTATCATTCATTTGACCAGTACCTATATGACCTCAATGACCATGGGAGATCATATTGTACTCCATTGTATACATATATTTTCATATTGATTTTGAGACTGGTCTTCACTGGGCCTTGTTCATGACTATGAAAACCTATGGAGTGTGTCTACTTTATATAGCCTATTCATGGAGATGAAAAACTATTTGGTATATTCCCACATGGATCTGCAGTGTAATTCAAATTGGCAGCCATGTGTACAAAGTCATTATGAATTGTAATATTCTCATGAGAAACTAGTTCTTCCAGCTGAGTTTCCATCACTCCACTTTTAGGAATTATAATGTATTTTGGTGATCGTAGATACTCCTCTCACCTCACACAATAGGGGGCATCTATTATAGTAGGATTTTCCTCACCCCATGAAACTTGCTCATATGGCATTGTCCATTTCCCTATGAATATTTGAAGTCCCTTTTGCACTTCTCAGAGTTAAAAAATCATTTTTTTCCACATATACACACCCTAATAGTCATACAACATGTGTATATGCATGTTGCACCATTACAGCCTACGTACATAAGGTTTTGTTCCAAAAATTAAAAAAAAACATTGGGTTTCCATGTCACATCACGAGATCCATGATCCTAGATCTTCCATGTAGTGGAAATTTTTTGACTCGGCCCTTCAGTTCCATTTGAAGGCTATGAATTGGTCCATATCAAAGTTGTGGAGGAGGAGAGAATTAAACTTTTGAGAGAAAATATACTCTAGAGAAATTTTCACTTCACATTGAGTCTGCATCCCTTTGTCCTTTAAATTATAAATGCATTGTTCAACCCCCAAGCTCTTCCCTGTTTGATGGAGAACCTCATTGTCTCTCTTATATGAGCTTTCCTTTGGTGGAAAATTGAAATGGTGGAGGCCCAACTGTAAGGGAATTAGTTTCACAGTTCCGAGACATGATGACACAGAAGTTTGTCACATACACTTTTGTTGATCATTTTTTAATAGAAATATTATTTTCTTGTCCAATTGATACCTTGAAAATATTTGAATTGTTATTCCATGGGTGTATTTGTTATGAATATTAATGGATTATTCTGTTGTATGTGCTAACATTATATATTATCACCATATTATTGCATATCTTGGTTGGTGAGGACAAGTTACAGGTATAAATCTTTGGGTTATGTGCTCAATGGTGGTCTTCATCGAACGTTCAGATGACATAGGCTCTTAATCTTCTCTTGTTAGTATTTTCATTTATATAGCATACTTGGGATTAGAGTTGATTTCTGTAGTCATTCCATCTATTGTGGTTTACCCCATGCCATAGAGTGATTTTCCTTGTAACACAAAGTGCTCAATGATTGCCACAATTGTGCATGTGGAGGTCACCTCTTGGGCATGTCCATTACACAAAAAATAGTTCGGGCCAGTTAATTTTGTCCCACTCTATTCCATGACTGCATCCATGTAGTCAAGCGTTACGAAAAGTGTCAATTATATGCCCACAAATCCCGATCACCACCTTCTCTACTTCATCGTATCATCACAACTGACCCCTTCTATAAAGAGGGTATTTATTTCATGACTTGCAATCCCCCATCTAGCAATGGGCACACGTATATTGTAGTCATTGTCTACTACTTTACCAAATGGGAAGAATCCATGACCACCTTCAATAATACGACATATGTGGTTGCTCGCTTCTTATTTAACCATGTCATCTCCCACTTCAGAGTTCCCATCCATCTAGTGTTTGACCATGGAAAGAATTTCAATAATGAATTGTAACTGAGCTCTTCAACAAGTTGGGATTTACTCACGAGTTTTCATTCCCTTACTACCCACAGTCCAGTGGGAAGGTCAAAACAGTCAATAAAGTCCTCAAAACAATGTTGAATTGAACAATAGATAAGAATAAGACCAACTGGCATCACATGCTTTTCTCAGCCTTATGGGCATATCGCACTATAGTAAAAAATGCCACCGGTCTCCCACCTTTCCATATAGTTAATGGGTTGGAATATGTCCTCCACATAGAGTGAAAAATACTATTCTACACACCGCAATCGATCTCCTCCCAGATACAACTTCCATCAAGAAATGATTGGTCGTTCTTGAAATCTCAATGAGGGTCGATGATCCTCTCTACAAAACAATGAATCCGCCAAAAAATGGTACAAGGCCGTCTTTGATCAACAATTTAACCTTTGGTCCTTCACCAATGGAGACCTTATATTGGCCTATGATATTGCACACGATACTCTAGGCCATTGAAAATTTGAGTCTCTTTGGCAGGGTCCCTATATTGTTCGCTATTGCCTTACCAAAGGCGCTTACAATATTTCCCACCCCAAAGGATCCACACTCAAGGACCCAGTCAGTGGGATATACATGAATAAATTATACCCCTAAGAGTATCCACTCTAACTTAGGCTTTTCTTTCTTTTCCTGGTTGTTTTTAGCCTTTTTTCACACATCCCTCCTGTCATATGGGCCTAATCCTTTGTCCTTGTTTTTGATAGATGAATCCTCCTTAAATTATCACATCAGGTATGTATATGGATCCAGTCATTGGACTCAAAATATTTCTTCAGGAGCTTGGGAAATTTACACCCTCGACCATGTATCACTCCACTCCAGTGGTATATGCCTTGGCCCTGCAACTAGTAACCAAGCCGAGTATGTAGTTGTCAACAGTCTCCTCTCTACGACCAATCACCTCCATATCCTCCATATCAACATCCTTTTATATTCCCAACTCATCGTCTCAGAGTTTAACAACATGTATCATGTCTGTGGTCCATGCCTTTACCATAAATACCTATAAGTTAAACTTCTATTATGAAATTTTGGGTCAATCACATTTACACATATTTCTAGGAATATAAACTACGTTGCAGATCACATGGATAATCAAATCCTAGATTGGAATTTATCACATTAATATACATTTCAATGACATTCATCGATAGAATAAAAAAAAATGCACTGTCATCAAATCGCCCATATATAACAAAAACATTAGAAGCATACTCATCAAATGGTCTACTCATATATATAGAAAAATGATCGCAAACATGTTTTTGATACAAAAATACAAAATTCCTTAGCTCCAGGCTAGGCTGTTGTTAGGACCATGAAATGCCATTTTTCACTACACCTTTTGATCATTCAACCCTCTCATATCCTAATATAAATGACAACTATAATGAGCACTAAGACCCTCTTTCCCAAGGTATGAACTATTCAGCTTGCGTTTATGTTTTCATTTACTTAGCATGTTTGATTGAATACGATCACATATTTTACCCATGAAATAATTCAACTAATGATCAAAATGATAGAACAACCCACTTCGAGAATCGGTTCGCTGTTGTCACAGCTATGTGCAATTCCTGGGAGCTGTTACAGGATTGCTGCAATGGATGCCCATCAATCCTGGGAATTGTTACAGGAATTCTGCAACAAACGACCATCAATCCTGGAAGTTATTACACAACTACTACGATAGAAGCTTGTTAATCTCGGAAGTTGTTACAACAGATGCCACCAGTCCTGTTGTGATATGAATACTGCAACACCTATTGATTAGAATGATGGTTCACGATGTTGAGGAAGGAGAATTCAATATTTGGTATTGATGATATCTAACGAACAGCCTGAGAATCGGGGATTCTTAGGACTGCTCTGTTTCTGAACACTGATTGACTCTGACTTTAAATAGCAGAGCCTTTGTAATGTAAAGGTTGTTAGTATTTTGTCTTGAACGGAAGAAAGGAATGGTTTTTGTACTCAAACATCTTTTTTGGCAATTGAATGAAGAACTAGATTGAATTTCTTTAACATACTATGATCTATCTCTTTGAGTGGATTCAGTGAGAAGGAAAGGGCCCACCTTCTTCATCGATTCCCCTCTATTTTGAATTCTAGATTTAGTTGTTTTCATTGCAATTGGTTTAACTATTAGATGTTTCTGAATGCAACTGTTGTTATAGTTTAGTCCCTTCCTGATAAATGCACATAGATTTGTCTCATGAGAATTAGAAGTCAGTTGATGAGCATGGCTGGAGAGTTACTTTTCCTTTTTTTGCATTAAGTTTAAATCTTGTTCTGGAGAATTAAAAGTGTGAATTAGCTTCTTGCAATAAGTAGATTTCCCTTCAGCAATAGCATAGAATTTCTTCCTGCAAAAGTAAATTAGAAAGTTAGATTAAGGTAGGAAATTCATGGTGTTGTAGATTCATCAGTTTAGATTACAATTATCATTTTAAGTCTGTAGCACTCCAGCTGTATCAGCACAATTGTGTCAGCAATATTGTTTGCTTTTTTTTGTTAGAAGAACTTCCCTACTGCAATTAGATTAGAGATGCTTCCATAATCTATAGACTATGTAGAATTATCTTGAAATAACAGACTTCCCTTGGTTGACAATTTATATTGAACACTTTGATTTTCCATTAAATTAGACAATTAAAGTGCCCAACATTTTGGTGCCATTGTTGGGGATGATAATTGTAGATTTTCGTAAGCACACTAGTTTTTTTTTTATTTTTAGGAATGAATAGTTTGCATGAATCACCAAACGTGAGAATGAACCCCCCAAAATACTAACATTGAAGGCACCAGAGGACGTGGAGGAAGAAATCCTAACATACTGGGAAGACAAAACATTGTTGAAGAGATTATAGCCAGAGAAGATTCTTCTTCAGGATCCATATTTCTCCCTGCCAATCCTCCAAGAGGACGTGATCCACAGTTAGTAGAAATACCCCCTCTTGAAACATCATCCTCCTCAAGGGATAAAGATGAAGTTGTAGCTGAAAGTGAAGCTTAATATTTGTCACCAACAAATCAGCAAGCAACACTGGAGAACATAGAGGATCAAGGCAGTATAGCCTCAAACCGAGAAAACCTGGAAGAAGTTGTTTATCAGATCAATGGTCAGATAGTCACTAAGGAAGAGTGGGACGCTGTTCATATTGAGTGGAACCAGAGAGAATATATGGAGAATCAAGCGGATAAAAAAGAAGAGATATACCAAGAGAATCCATAGAACAACGAGGATCAAGTAAACAATGAAAACACTATCTCTACCCTAGTTTTTCCTATTTCTGATGTCCCAACACGAGGGATGGATCCTATGAAAAACATACCTCTCTCGACTCTCCCAAATTTTCATGGATTATCTACAGAAGATTCGAATGCGTTTCTGTTTGAATTTGACATTTTGTGTAGAAGCTATGACTACACTTCCATTGCACAGAATCTCAAACTGTTTCTAGCCACATTAAAAGGAAATGCGTTAAGATGGTTCATGAGCCTTGGAGGGGAAAACATCTCAACACGAATGCAAATGAGGTATCTTTTCCTGCACAAATACCAAGAATACTGTCAAACAAGGGAACACAGAGAGGAGTTGTTCAAAATGTCACAGAAGGAGGATGAAACCCTTGAAGAATTTTTGGAGTGACTCCAATACAATCTACAGCGGTTTGGCCATCCAGATGTGAGTAAGGACATTCTCAAAACCCTTTTTCTAAAAGGAGTTAGAGAAGATTGCTTAGATATGATGAATATGCTTGGTAAAGGAGATATATCTAAGGAATCCTATGAGGACATTGTAGACCTCTGCAAAAGATGTTCTTGAGGGTCTACAAGAAATAAGTCAGCTACCAAGGATACTACTTTTTCAAGGGTACATAAATCAACAAATGGAGGAGAAACAAGAGTAGAAATAGGTAATCTGTTAGAAAGTTTCAAGAAAGAGATGATTAACTCTTTTGCCTCACAAATGGATACTTTACAGTTCAAACAGAAACAAGCAGAACCAGAGCAAGTATTATGCATTTTTTGTCGAAAATGCAGGAAGAAACATCCCCCAAGGGAGTGCCCACTGAACAGTGTCCAGGTATGCCTTATTTGTGAATTAGACAATGCCACTGACCAATGTCCTTCTCTACCAGGGGTAAAATAATCAATGAAGGAAACTAATGAGGAAGCATAGGTTGTCTATCTAATCACACAAAGAAGACAATGGCAACCAAGAGGTCAAGGTATGAATTCTCAATTCTCTCCTCCAACATTTAATTATTGGAACAATCAGCTACCATATGGCCAGTTGAATGCTCCCCCTCCAAATCAAATGCCACCCTCTTATCAGGATCCCAATGCATGGTTACCTATGCCCCAACAACTGAATCACTATGGATAATAGAACCCATATGGGAGAGGTCCTCAACAATAACTCAGTTATCCCAGCCAACACCAACCAAACTTCTTTCAACATTAGTTCCAACCTCCATACTAGCAACAATAGTTGCAATTGCCTCCCAATAACTCACCAAAAAATCCTCCCTTATGACATTAGATGTAGGTGCAACCTAACTCAAACCCAAATAATAAGGCTGTTTAGAACATAGACATACTTAATGTGCCAGCCTTATCTATTACTCCTATGCCCTGTGATGAAATACATTTAAGATCAGGGAGAATAGTTGAGCCAATAGTTGAAGATGCTCCATCTTCAGAATCAGATAAGGAATCAAGGGAGAAACCATCTGCTGATACAGAATAAATTGACCAACCTATTCTAGAATCAGCAGACCCACCATTCCCTGAAAGACTGAAAATTGCCAAGCCTGTGGAATTACCATCTTTCAATCTCCTTGGAGAATTGCAAAATTTGCACGTTAATATTCCACTACTGCAAGCAATAAGGGATGTCCCTATTTATGTCAAGACCTTGCAAGATCTCTGTATTAGAAAACCTATACGAAAACCTAAAGGTCCCCTCATAGTGCATGTAGTGGGGGATTTGTCTAAGCTAATGCTAGGCAAAACTCCACCTATTAAATATGGCAACCCAGGAAACCCGACTGTCACAGTTAAAATCAAACAGACATCTATTCAGCATGTATTAGTTGATTTAGGGGCAGCAATTAACATCATGCCAATAGAAACTATGCAGTTGTTGCAACTCAGAACAAAAATCCTACCTACTCCCATTGTTCTAGAATTAGTTGATCGCTCTACCATCAGACCAGAAGGAGTAGTCGATGACTTAGTTATTTCAGTAGACTCATGAGAGTATCCTATTGATTTTGTTGTGTGGCAGCCCAAATCTAGTCTTGGAGGCCATCCTCTAATTATGGGATGACCATGGTTAGCCATAGCGGACGCTTTCATAGGTTTCCAATATGGTTCTATGACCATCTCTGATGGTTATGATACAAACAAACTTACCTTGTATCCTCATGCTACACCCAGTACAGAACCTGAAAACTCTCTATGGATGGACACTGAGGCTGAAAGTGCTCTACCTGTGATAACTATAGGAAAGGCCCTAAGTTTTAAGGATGATACAGAGGATGAGTTAATCAACATTTTTATTTCTGACCTCTCTGTTGTTACATGGCACACGCACCACCAATTGATCATATTCTTTGACCCTATGGCCCCAGAAGAAATGAACTCGAAACCTACTGACAATCAGAGTGATTTAGCTGTAACAACAGTTGTTGTAACAAAAACTGTTGTAACAGCAGATGATGAAACAATAATAGCTGAATTATTACACAAAATCAGTTCCAAAAGCGTCATTGTGGAAATCGAACCTGGAAAAACCTTGAACATCAATCCCAATCTCTCCAGCACTGAAACTCACCGACTAATGAATTTACTGATTGAACATAGAGAAGCATTTGCATGGGATTACATGGATATGAAAGGCATCCCCTCTGATCTATGCACCCACCATATTCACATCAAAGAAGAATGTCGGCCCATTTTCCAACCGCAAAGGAGGATGAACACAAACCTTAAAGAAATTGTTAAAGAAGAACTTCAGAAACTTCTCAATGTCAGATTCATCTATCCCATATCAGACAGTGAGTGGGTATCACCATTAGTTATTGTGCCTAAAAATAATGGTAAGTGGAGAGTGTGTGTGGACTATCAAGCTCTGAATAAGGCAACACAGAAGGATCATTTCCATCTGCCATTTATTGATCAGGTTTTAGATAACTTAGTCGGAAAGAAATATTTTTCTTTCCTAGATGGATTCAGTGGCTATAACCAGATACAAATTGCCTCATAGGACCAAGATAAGACCACCTTTACCATCCCTTGGGGAGCATTTTCCTACAAGGTTCTCCCATTTGGCTTGTGTAATGCACCAACCACTTTCCAGAGAGATGTGATTGGCATTTTCTCTGATATGGTGAATGATTGTATGGAAATATTCATGGATGACTTTACTCCTTATGGGACTGACTTCGAATTTGCTTTGTCTAATCTGGAGAAAGTGCTCAAAATATGTAAACAACATCATCTCTCTTTAAGTACATAAAAGTGCCATATGATGATGTGCGAAGGGGTAGTGCTAGGACACTTCATCTCTTATGCAGGGATTCAGGTAGATCTAGACAAAATCCAGGTAATTTTGGACATTCCAACTCCATCAACTCAGAAAGAGGTAAGAAGTTTTTTAGGACATGCTGGATATTACAGGAGATTCATAAAACAATTCTCTAAACTTTCCTCTCCATTGTTTTTCCTACTAACAAAATATGTTAACTTTCGTTGGACTGACGACTGTGAATTGGTGTTTGCAGATCTTAAATAATGGTTGTCTACAACTCCCATCTTGAGAGGGACCAATTGGGCTCTGCCTTTTGACATTTATTTAGATGGCTCAGACACTACAATTGGTGCAATACTAGGGCAACAGGAGGATAAAGAACCATATGCTATCTACTATATGAGCAAGAACATGGTTCATGCAGAGTTAAATTACACAGTTACTGAAAGAGAATTCCTGGTAGTAGTATATGCAATCAATAAATTCAGGCATTATGTAACTGGTTACCCAAGTTTTATTCATACTGATCATATAACAATAAAATATCTAATTAATACACCTATTACTAATGCCCGAGTGACAAGATGGTTGTTACTACTGTAATAATTTGACATCACTATAGTGGATAGACCAGGAAAAGAAAATGTGGTTGCTGATTTTTTCTCAAGATTACATATAAATGATGATAATTCACCTGTAGACGATTCATTTCCTGATGAACATTTGTTTGCAGTATCTTCTCACTCACCCTGGTATGCAGACATTGATAATTATCTGGTTGCAGGGAAGGTACCTCCCAACCTATCTCCTAGGGAAAGAAGGAAAATTATTCAAAAGAGTGCCAGGTACAATTGGATAGGAGGATACCTCTTCTACACAGGCCTGTACAAAGAAATAAGGATATGTGTGAGGCATGATGAGGCTTATGATCTGTTGAAAGCTTTCCATGATGTCCCTTGTGGGGCTCATTTTGCAGCAAAAAGGACCAAGCATAAAAATTTAAGGACGGGCTATTACTGGCCCAACATATTTCAAGATGCCAAGAATTATGTCCAAGCTTGTGACAGTTGCCAATGCATGGGACAACCAACTCACAGGGATGAGATACCACTCTAGCCTCAGGTAGTGTTAGAGCCTTTTGAAAGATGGGCCATGGATTTTGTAGTACCCATTCATTCACCTTCCAATCAGAAAGTTTATATATTGGTCTGTACAGACTACATGACCAAGTGGGTTGAGGCAAAAGAACTTATCAGAGCGTCAGAAGAGGTTGTTTTAGCATTCTTGTTTGAAAATATATTTGTTAGGTTTTCCATTCCCATAGAATTGGTCACTGATGGAGGACCCCCTTTCACATCACATAAATTTGAAGTTCTACTCAGTAAATATCATGTTTTGCATAGAATAGCTTCTCCATACCATCCACAAGGCAATGGCCAAGTGGAAATCACCAACAAATTTATCGAAGCCATTCTTACTAAAATAGTGAGAGAAAGTTGTAAGGGTTGGTCTGACATACTGCATGAAGCTCTATGGGATTACCGAACTACTTGGAGGAGCACGAATGGTTTTTCTCCTTACAAGATGGTATATGGAAAAAGCCCTATTTTTCCCATTGAATTTGAAATCAAAACCTTAAGAATTGCATCAACAGTCAACCTGAACTTGACTATGGCATAGAAATCCAGAATTCAGTAGATCAATGAGCTTGATGAAAAGTGTTTGGATGCAATCCATCACACCACAATGATTCAACAACAAAGAAAAAAATGGCATGACCGAATGATTAAGAAGAAATTATTCCAGAAAGGAGATTGGGCTTTGTTGTACGATTCAAGTTTTAAGGAATTTCAAGGTAAGTTGCATACACAATGGCTAGGGCCTTACGAGGTAGACACCATATTCCCCAATGGGACAATCAGGTTTATTACTATTGATGGATCCAATACACACCTACATGCAAATGGTCATCCCCTGCATCAGTATCAGTGTCCACTGTCCAAGGTAGAATTCAAAACTAGTTGTACAGCTAATACAGATTATCAAATCTTGAATGGAAAAAAGATTGCTCCTTCCCCTTATGAACTTTACGACTTCTTTTGCTTAGACTTTGTATATAATTAGTCTCAACAAAATTTGCATTTCTCTGTTTTTAGTTGAAATTTTTCTATTTTCTTTACTATGCTAATAAAGCCTTGGAAGGTATCAGGCAATTTTGTGTGTGCAGGTAGATTGATGAACAGAAGGAAACGATGATTTCATGGAAGTTGAAAAACTTCCTAGAATCGAAGTAAGGCAGCGTTTGGCTAATCTCCTTGTTGTTACACCTTTTCCCGATAAATTGGCCGATCTCCTTGCTATTACACCTTTTCCCGATAAATTGGCCGATCTCCATGTTGTTACACCTTTTTCTGATAAATTGGCCGAATTCAATGTTGTTACCCCTTTTCCTGATAAATTAGCCGATATCAACGTTGTTACAGCTACCTACGACATTTTTGAAAAAGAACCCGTTGATACACTAATTACTGTGGTGCTTTCTTGACCACTTCACTTGTTCTTTTTGCCGATGTTGCGGCTCCAGCCCTCCAATCTTTCGTGCAACAACACCTCTGATTAGACATTAATAATTCTTTCTATCAGAAAGTATTGCTTCATTATGACGTAACTTCACATTCAACAATATTCAGTTGGCTCCCTGCAGTAAGGTTTACTATTCTGCACAAGCCGTCATTTATCTCATGATCCTTCATCATGCCAGCTATTATGTGCCATTCCAATGGCGGTTGGATTGTGCGGTTACTCCGATAGGTAGTTATGTGCAGTAATATTTGAGGTACGTAATTAATCCTACATGTTCAAGTAATGAATATCTAAAAGCACAATTTCCTATTTACTAACCGGTTACACCTGGAGCCAATCTGCTTAGTTCGGGGGGGAGGGGGGGGGGACGTAAATCTAGCCATTCATTCCGAAGTTTATACACACCTCAACCACCTTTCCACCACACTTATTTTAACTAAGACACTGTATTCTCTATACAAATCAGGTTCGAGCTTATTGCGTCTCTGATTTAGGTGGTAGCTTCCCCTCCTACGTGCATGTAACTCTCAAGAAACATCATGGGAGGATCAACTGTGAGACATGAACCCGCAACTCTGGATAGTTTACTGCTACACCTAGAGGCCTACAAAATATTTCTTCAAGCAGGCTGGATATCGTATTTTAAGAAGTTGAAAGAGTTTAGTGAGGACGAAGTATTGGAATTTAGTCAGAATCTTACTGAAGGGTACTCAATGGTGAATGGGGTAAGGATTCCAGTAACATAAGCAAGAATTGTTGTTGTAACAAGATTGCTAAGAATAGGAGACCAATGGTTTACTAGAAAAACACATATCCTGGATGCACAGAAGGGGCTCCTCGTCAACACTGAGTGAGTTTAGAACAAGGGCAGAGGTGTAGACGTCAATTTCTTAGGATAGCCATGGGGGGAAGTTTCAGAATTTATTAAAAGGTACATCACCTGTGAAGGAAGATACCAAGTTGTTTATTTTTATGATTTCATATTATTATCACATCTGTGACAACAGAAATTGATAAAAATCTCTTATTATCTCCTACAATCATTGCATAACATGGCCCATTTTGTAAAAAAATCCAAGAGCCCCGAGAATTGTGTTTCTAATCACAGACTCATTAGCCTCTTAATTTGCAGAGGTATTGGAATTTATAATAACCCATCACCTGTTGTAGCAGCCCAGTCATAGTCTGTAAGTCCATAAAGGACTGCACCATTCCTTGAAACTGCAACCCATAGACCTCTTCCAGAGCCTTTACCCTCGGCTGCAACAACAACCCAAACTCCTATTGTCATTGTCCGTAAGATGCCTCAGAAGAGTAACCGTGTAACCCGAAGCCATCCTAACACCACACAGACAAGCCTTGATGAATTTGCAATACAACAGCCTGTAGCCATGGAAAAACAAATAGATGAGGAGCCAACTGCTCAACCACAATCACAACACTTGGCTGATACACTGATTATTGAAATCCAACCCACTGCCTCTGATAAGAAAAACCCTGCTTCTACCTCTGCATTACCTAAAAAGAGAGCAAGGATAGCACAGTCCTCAATACCATCAAGACCACTTACCCCCTCTTTTGAGGCACCAAATATCACACAGACTACTCCTACTGCTGCTACAATCACAAAGGATTCTCCTATTACTGCTTCAACCAATCAAGCACCTATTAGCATTACCTGTGCATTTTTCGCAGAAAAGGAAATGTCCATTCGAAGGAAAACCTCGGATGTCCATTGATCAAATTGGATCAACATCAAATCAGAACCCTCTAGATGCTGCAACAAATAATTCTCTAAGGGTATGAATACCAGGTTTTACCTTATGCCCAGAACTGCAGGAAAATATCTTCTCCTTTCAAAGCGAATGCACCCAATTCCCAGCAGAATCATCGGTGTTGCCTGATGATTTTGCGCATCCTTTCTCTGTTGAAGAAATCCAAATTATCTCATACCCTAGTATACCAGAATGTCCTCCTTGTGTGGTTGAGGAAGAAAATCATGTTCCTCCTTCAGCAGTAAATAAAAAGACCACTACTTTTGTTTCTACTTTACCTAGGAGAAAAACCAGTTCCACCAAGTTTGTTGAAGCTGCAATTGGAATGAAAAATGTGGAGCAAGCCATTCCTATTCTTTGTCCACTATCATCTATGCTTGATACAGATATAGTTCCATAAGAATAAGCTCTCCACATCGAGACTGACCCACAAGAACTAGTCTTCATAGATACAGTTGTTACACAAGAACAAGCTTCTCCACAGGAGATTGTCCCACCAGAATTCGAGATATTAGAACCACCTATCCATGTTGAGTCTGCTCCACAAGAACCTGTTCCGAAAGTCACAACTGTTACACAAGAACCAGCTGCACAACATGCTTAGGATGTTCCACTTGCAAATTTATTTTCCCAAATAGAGCAAAAGATCAAGAATACAAAAAATTCCAAGATTGCGACACTAACAACAGAAAATAATAACCTTGAAGTAGAGACAAAAACCTTGAAACAGGAAGTGGAATTTGCTCGACAGAAAAATCCAGAAGGTATAACCATGGACATCCTAGCACTAACAAAAGATCTTATGGGCAGAGAAAAAGAACTCATGTGTTTTGAATGTGGCAACATTTACTATGAGGCAGGATATGAGGTTGTCAAATTTCCAGTTGCTACAAGACCAACAAATGTATCAATCAAGACTGAATATGGACTTCCTTCTACACAAACATCAACAAAACAGGGGAGATCTCAACATCATAAATCAACACCTGGTATGCCAGCCACTTGCAAACAAGAACCTTTGTTTCATTCACAAGTTGTTACTCGAGCAACTCAAACTGATCTTGTTCTCAAGAAAAGAAGAACCTAAACAGACGGTTGACACAACATATTTCTTCTTTCCGACACAACATTCTTCATTACCAACCCTTAGAATATTCTCTTAGCAATCTTGCACTGGAGTAGATACTCATCTACTTCAGCTACAAAATAAAGTTTGAATGTGTTTTTGCATGAGGACATGCAATGTCTTCAGTTCGGGGGTATGTTAGGACCCTGAAATGCCCTTTTTCACTACACCTTTTGATCATTCAACCCTCTCATTTCCTAAGCTAAATGACTACTATAATGAGCACTACGACCCTTTTTCCCAAGGTACAAACTATTCTTCTTGCTTTTATGTTTTCATTTACTTAGCATGTTTGATTGAATACGATCACATATTTTACCCATGAAATAATTCAACTAATGATCAAAATGATAGAATAACCCACTTCGAGAATCGGGTCACGGTTGTCACAACTATGCACAATTCCTAGGAGCTGTTACAAGATTGCTACAACAGATGCCCATCAATCCTGGGATCTGTTATGGGACTTCTGCAAAAAATGGCCATCAATCCTGGAAGATGTTACACAACTGCTATGATAGAAGTTGTTACAACAGACACCACCATTCATGTTGTGATATGACTGTTGCAACACCTGTTGATTAGAATGTTGGTTCACGATGTTGAGGAAGGATAATTCAAGATTTGGTATTGATGATATCTAACGAACAACCTGAGAATTGGGGATTCTCAGGAATGCTTTGTTTCTGAACGTTGATTGACTCTAACTTTAAATATAAGAGCCTTTGTAATGTAAAAGTTGTTAGTATTTTGGCTTGAATGGAAGAAAGGAACGATTATTGTACTCAAACATCTTTTTTGGAAATTGAATGAAGAACTAGATTGAATTTCTTTAACATACTATGATCTATCTCTTTGAGTGGATTCAGTGAGAAGGAAAGGGCCCACCTTCTTCACCGATTCCCCTCTATTTCGAATTCTAGATTTAGTTGTTTTCATTGCAATTGGTTTAACTGTTAGATGTTTCTGAATGCAACTATTGTTACAGTTTAGTCCCTTCCTGATAAATGTGCATAGATTTGTCTCATGAGAATTAGAAGTTAGTTGTTGAGCATGGCTGGAGAGTTACTTTTCCTTTTTCTGCATTAAGTTTAAATCTTGTTCTAGAGAATTAAAAGTGTGAATTAGCTTCTTGCAATAAGTAGATTTCCCTTCAGCAATAGCATAGAATTTCTTCCTGCAAAATTAAATTAGAAAGTTAGATTAAGGTAGGCAATTCATGGAGTTGTAGATTCATTAGTTTAGATTGCAATTATGATTTTAAGTCTGTAGCACTCCAGCTGTATCGGCACAATTGTGTCAACAATATTGTTTTCTTTTTTTTGTTAGAAGAAATTCCCTACTACAATTAGATTAGAGATGCTTCCATAATCTAGCATAGACTGTGCATAATTATCTTCAAATAATAGACTTCCCTGGGTTGACAATTTATATTGAACACTTTGATTTTCCATTTAATTAGACAATTAAAGTGCCCAACAACTGCCTATACCAAAACCCCTCAATACATACAAAATGTGAGTTCATCAACTCCTATACATAATAAAAAATGGGGCCATTACCATACAAACTACAAAGTTCACCCATGGTGACTCTCACTAAGGTCCCTCTCCACCCTCAGGGGTATCTCCCCCCTAAGGCAGGTCTCTATCTGGAATCTGACCTGTCATGGAAACCCTTTCTACCGAAACAAATCCTCTCGAACCAAATTTCGTTGGATATGCGCATCATCACCCACCATCCTTGTAGTGAATCCCAGTCCCTTGCTCGCCACTGGACCAAAATCCTAACTCTTTTCTTTATCACCTACACTCATTCAAAGAAAAAATCTTTATTTTTTCCCATCGATAAAAATCATCAAACTTGAAAATATCAACATTTTTCCCTCCACAGTTATTCCCTTAACAATCGCGTACTTCTGGATGATTGTACCCCTTACAGTTGTGCACATTCACACAATTGTTCATATGACAAAAATTTAGTTGCAACAAGACTATCCATCCAATAGCCACATACATTTGCATGACCTAACCTCTCATATCCGTTCACATATGTGTTACTATACGAGGTTAATACATGCACATCTCCCACCTTGATTGCGCAAGTGAAACCCTGATATCCACACACATGTGTTCCCTAAATATTGACACAGTCGTGCACCTCCTATGTGGTTGTATCCATAAAACCAATGCTCATGTGTCAAGGAACTGAGACTTCTATCACACAACCTTCTATACCCATTCATCAAATAGGTTGTACGACCCCCAATCTCACCCAAAAAACACCTAGCCTATGCAGGATGTTTTGACGACTTACCTAACTCTACCGCACATTGAATTTAGGTCTGTAAGCTCTCATACCGATCAAAAGAATCTAACAGATCCACTAGTAGACCTCCGCATAAACAAGTACAAATTAGGTGGCATTATGGGCCCCACCCCCATATATACGCCCCCTTCACAAAACTTCCCCAACTTCATTCTGGAGCACACAATATATCTTTTCTTCACCATTCACAACACCAAGATCCTGACCTGGTCACATTCACAATGGTACCATGCTAATTTCATTCCCAAGCCTCGGGGGCCCCTCTTTTCACCTAGGGAATAGGTACACATCATCTTTACACATTTTAATTCTCAAATAATTTCCATATGTGCTTCATCTTCAGATAGGTTTCATGATGTGTATTTTGTTTTGTATGTGAAGGTACTCATTAGTGGCCACCTTCACACCTTCATTCTTGGCCACCCTATGACCCCTTCATGTATATGTTCAAAAATTGCATGCACTAATTCCCCCTGCAAACAATTGCATATCCTATTTATACCCCTTGACATTTATCCTTAGGATCCCCACACCCGGATCTATAGTACCATCACCTCCATTTCATTCAAGTACTATCAACCGATAACACTCTCACCTCCATGAGTTGTCCCACATATATTTACCCCTTGGCATATTGACACTCATGCTCTTTTACCCATATTGACACTCATACCTCTTCCTCATCATCATGCTAACCACCCCATTATAGAATCCCACCACATATTTTTTGTTACATTAAATTCACCATCGCATTATCATGAACCTGCCACCCCTTACACAATCAGTTTCCCATCTACAATCATTCCCTCCATTCATCTACCCAGTACAAAGACTAACCAATGGTTCTCCCACCCTCTAACAATCCATATTCATCCCCTTGTTCCTCCACCAAGCCAATCCATATTCAATTAGGTCACCAATTTATGTACCTATATAATCACCACCATGATTCATTATTTATTTTTGTATAAATTATTTCCTATACATACAATATATTTTTTTCATCGTAGCCGACGAAATTTTCCTTGGAACATAGAAACCCATGTCACCCTTGGTTGGGACACCTTACTTCCATCATCATCTCTGCAACATATTTGTACCATGGAAAAAATCTTGACAATGACAAACATCCATGTCCCATACCTCCATATTTTGACCTACCTTACATCTCCCTACAGTCTGACCTATTTATCATAGTTTACCTTATATATGGTCAAGCATATGACACCAAAACATGTTTTATGATTGCTTCCATCCATCAACACTTCCATTCAAGGTCCACTCTTAAGCTTCCATATATCCTAGACATCGTTCATGATTACCAATCCATTCACCTTCACCAATGCAGTTCCTGATACCATTTTGATCAAATCGATGTCAAGAATCCCTTTGCTTCTTGCAGTTGAACATCCCTCCCTTTTGACATCAGCACAAGTTTCTAGGAAGGTGGTATTAATTTGTCTCTCACTCCACTATTAATGAGTAGCAAGGATGGCATAGAAATGGTTATCATTTATTTCTAATGTCGCTGACCCCAATAACATTCGACTCCAACAAAGTTTCATGTTATGGTGGGTATTACTATGCGAACGTTGCATTTTTTAGTACTCACTAAAGAAATATGAATTTTCTAGGCCATCAATGCCTCCAAGTTATTGACATATTACAACATTGTCCATTTCTTGATTTATATCTAGTTCATTCCACTAAACCATCATCTACCTTTATTGTCGCCCCTAAGAAAAATGTTGACATCTACTTCATCAACAATTTCCAGTTAGAGTCATTATTTTGGTTTGATGAAACGAGCATGGGGAATGCCTGCCTCGTTTGTACAAATATATAACTTTACATTTCAATTTTTGGAGAATTTTTGACACTACTTCAAATCCCCTCTTCCTTTGAAAGTCCACTCTCATCATCCCTTTAAAAAAAATAGCTACAAATCTCCTATTGTTACAACAATTTCAATAGAAAGAAACATTGATGTATTTCGGCTATATGTGTGCTCATAACCTCACAAATCAGGGGGCATATTTTATCACCAAAAAAAATCTTAGACAAATACAGACAATGGATGAAAAAGAAGGTAGTACAAGTACAATATACTACCAATAATTATAGGATGATGACATTATGTTTGGAAATATAATAAGAACACTATGCAAAATGGTCCTGAAAATCCATGTACATTCAACAAAGACAATGTGTGCACAACCATGAAGGATAAAACAATGTAAAATGTGCACAGTGCGCGCCCCACACGTCTGTAAATCAAAAAACTCACGCAGATGTGGAAATGGTGCATTTATGACTTTGGTTGGGCCTCCACCACTTCACGGATGAAGTGGATCTCACCCATACCCAAAATTTCCCTAAAATTTTGCCTTGGGATCACTGAAAGGGATGAAAGGTACCCACTTCATGGATGAAGTGGATCTCACCCATACCCAAAATTTCACTAAATTTTTTCCTTGGGATCACTGAAAGGGATGAAAGGTACCTTCAAATACCTCCAATTCATACTTGAAACTAGTCGTAAAATATCTTTCCATTCTCATATAAATATAGGATCATGGTATAAAAAGAAAACAAGAAATTCATAACATTGATATGATGTTCAAATTCTCTTGGAGAAAGCCATATTTCCCTTGAGCCATAGGTTTAGCAAGTGTAACATTGTACACGATTTACACCTCTTGTGAAGCTAAGCCTTGGTATTTTTTCATCATTGTAAACTCACCATTGGAGAGTGATAACTCTATTTTTTGAGGGATCAAATATCCCTCGCTTCGGAGGAATAGGGGATTGATAGTCACATATTTCTCCTCTTGGTGCACTCAATTCAAAGATTCAGTTCGATTGGGTAACCATTTCATGTGTTCAATTCCATGCATCATTTTCTTATAGTTGTTTAGTTTGGCTCTTAGTATTGTTTGTTATTCACATGTTTTGTATTTTACTTTCTAATTTGTAGGTTCACTAACTTTCTAACCACATTTATGTCCTGCTTTGTTGGCTTACAAGGGTAGTTAAGGGACTATTTTTTTCTCACTCTTTTGAAAACATATCCCAAACACCATCCATGACAACAACATTGATCAAAACCATCTTACCACCTAAATCAATGGGGACATTAGGTAAGATCCCTAAGGAGCTACAAGGTTTACCATCAAGGGATATTAACTACATAATCGATGGGATAAGAGTAGGGGATCCTAGTTGTTCCCAAGCAGGTGAAAAAATGATACATGAGGATGCCCCATCATCTATTATACATTAACAAATTGTATGGTTTTTAACGATGACCTATATTTGAAATGGTGTAGATGATGGCATTCATGATTGGATAAGTTGATCCCAATCAAGGGTGATGGCCCGTGATGGGTGTGGGTATATAGTTACATTTTTTGTACAAGGATAAGGTCCAATAGACATTTTGGTACTAGAGGTGGAAGGGGTTCCCCCAAGTCAATATGCCAGAGCATCAGTCATGAGGTAGATTGGGTGTGAGGGGGAGTTACCTTGTGAGGGGTAACAAATGATGTAGAGGTGCATGGAACCTCTCTTGATGGATTAATGAGTGTATGATGGGGGAGGGGCCATGTCAAAGTAGTGTAAGGAGAACTACTTAGCTCGTTGTGTTGTGTGTGATTCAAATGAATTGATTGGACTAACTCTGGAATGATTTCAGGGAACTAATGGGCTGGGTGACCATAGATCCCACAAAATGGGAAAAGGTGATTAGTCCATGTATGGGTGGTACATATATGTTTGGTTTTATTTTAGTTTTGGTGGGAAATATGAGTGCCCACACCTTTACAATAATTTTCCCCATGCTATGGGCACTGACAGTGGGTGTTTCTCTTCTTACTCATTATGAGTGGTGGATGAACAATATAACTAGGAGAGGGGGACCAAGTTTGTCCAAACTGGGAAGAAGAGGATGGGGTTATATATGGTAGGTTTTCTGGTCCTGACATGGTGGTTGATTCTTGGAGAGACAATTCCTGAAGAGGAAGGGCTAATAGATGGGTGGATTTTTTTGGATAGTGGTTCCTACCAAGGTGGATCAAAGAAAGGATGATCCTAGGATTGTGGAACTTACAGGTGTGTGTGATTATTGTGATGATGTGAAAGACAAACTAGGAGCATGTCCCAATATTGGAGGGAGGTTTCTTAGACATCTATAATGACAAGGATGTTGTGGTCCCCCTATGATTCTAGACTATATGTAGATGTGTGCAAGTGGTAGTGAGAAGAATAAATGAACAAGTTCTTTGCTCAATGTGGACTATCTTAACAATGTTTTTGACAGTTGTATGTAGTCAAACAATAGTAATTATACATAAAAAAGTAACAATGTAAGATGTTTGATGGTTGTATCCTCATGGGGGAATAAAATAAAATGCACGTGTCCTAATAAACCTATCATCCTTCCTCTCAAAAAGCATTGTGCCCTCCAAAATAACCCAACATTGGGGCATGAATCCACCAGAAAAGGAGCTAGTGAAGGTATGAACAATTAGATATAATGAGGGGTGAAGGGTGCATATCCCAAAAGGACTAGTGATATTTCCCAAAAACCATTCAAAATATGATTAATGTGTGATTTCATCCCACAACAAACACCTCGGTAGATATAACCTAGAATTTACCACTAATTTACCTCGATCAAGCAACACATTTAGATTTTTAGTGTCAAAAATTGGTCACACACTGGATGCTTTCCATGCGTTTGGTGACCCAAGGAGGAACATGCAAAACAACTGGACCTGATCCATAGACCCTTCACGGGTGTCTCATTGCCTTATGG
Source organism: Picea engelmannii (assembly GCA_009831015.1). Lineage (NCBI taxonomy): Eukaryota > Viridiplantae > Streptophyta > Pinopsida > Pinales > Pinaceae > Picea > Picea engelmannii. The sequence goes on from ML779527.1 coordinate 87,890, forward strand.
TGTAGGAATGCTTGGTTTGGAGGATTTTCAAATCCTATATCGCACCTTCTAAGTTTCAATGAGAAAAGGATAATGGGAAGTTCTTTGGATTCGTATCTCCAAAATTGTAACTTAGACTACAATTTTGTTTTGGTGTTCCTCCTGTGGAGGTTAGAAAATGTTTTTCTTATGATTTGTTTTAGGATGTGAAAGTAGGATATGAGGTTGGGGTCATGGGATATCACTTATGGGTGTGGGGAGAAGAGCACACTATGGTTTCAAGTATCTAGTAAAAATGTTTTGAATATGTGGTGATGTTGTGTGCAAGAAGTGAAAGTGTGTAATGGGTTTTAATAAGTTAGTGAGAAATTTTTTAACATGTGGACATCACTTGGTCATTTACAAATATTGCTTACTTCTAACTTACTAAGTTTCAAAAAAAATCCTTGAAAAAATTTAAAAATCCCTAGGTAACTAGCATGGTGGACATGTGAATCCTTATTCTTGAGCTTCAATATCCCTAGAATGTTATCTAATCTAAGAAATATTTGAAACTATCCTAGATTGTAGACATGTGAGAATGTGTGGGACCTCACAAAATCCATAAACTTCCTAGGTTGTTTTCTCTAGAAATTTGAAACTATCCTAAGATTGTGCACATGTGGGAATGTATGGGCCCTTACAAATGTTTTAGATTATGTTTCAACAAAGAAAAATAAAGAGGTTTTGGCCTCTCCTAAAATGATTGATTTAGTTCCAAAAAATGAACAAACTAAGAGGTATTGGCCTCTCAAATGATTAATTTTAAAGGGAGATGGAGATTTCATATGCAATCTCTTTTTTGATTTCCAATATCACACTAAGGTGCGAGGAAAGAGTATACTCCAATATTGGAAAAATAGGCTCCTAGTCCATATTTTAATGTGATTTTTTGTAAAAGGAATGCTTACAATTATTAGAATTTCAAATGTTATACTTAAGTCATCCAAGTGGAAACCAAGTAAATAAAATATGTTATGGTTGGTTTTAATCCCCCTAGATGTATATGTGTGACTAAGTATCTATTCAAGAATGAATCCCAAGTCTTCTTTTTGTGGCTTTTACAAAGTGCATAAAATAGATCTAAGCTACTGAAAAAAAAAAAAAAAAAATTATACAGCCGTGTAGATCCGCGTGGGTTTGGGCCCAATAGTTACATGATCTACACAGGTTTTCCATTATAAAATTTGTGCGGTTATGTGTGTTCAATGCATTTGTTTTGCCCAAACTCGTGCACACATAGAGAAATGGTGGGCCGAGAATTTTGAAATGAATTCAGCCAGCATAGGGATGAATTCAAGCATTTGAAGGGTAGGCTAGGCCAGTTTTGGATCCTGCAAACACCAAAAAGTGAGACTAACCACTCTAATATCCTACTTAAGGAGAAATTTGGATTCTAATCCCCAGTATGGTCACCAAACTATTGGGTTCCTTTTGTCACTTGGGTGAGTAAAAAGAGGGCCCTTAATTGCTTAGTTGGACTAGCTAAACAACACAAAAAAATGGTTAGCAGATTAATGGACCTACAAGCAATGGAACATATATCAAAACACAAGAGAATGATTAAAAAAGAAACATGAACTAAAAAACTATCAACAAAGGATGTATGACATTGAACAAAAAGAGTGGTTACCCAACATAAAATGGTATTTTGAAATTGAGAACATCAAGAGGCGAAATGTGGGATTTTTGAATCCCCTATTCCTCGTAAGGGAAAGATCTTGAATCCATAAAAGTAGTTCTTCTACTCTCCTATTCTAACTTGAAAATGGTGAAGAAATGTATGGAAAATTTTCCCAAGAGGTGGAAAGGTTTCCCTTTGCTATACTTTCTCAAACTACTCTTGAGATAAAAAATGGTTTCTCCAAAAATATTTGAACAACATAACACTACACTAAACTTATTCTTCTTTTGCATACAATGCTCCTCTATTTATAGGAGGTTGGATATATATTTCACAACTAGTATCAAATGTGAATGGAAATGCCTTTGGAGGTAACTCCTATCCTTTTTGTGATCCCAAGGAGGAATTTTAGGGATATTTTGAGGTACAGATGAGATCCACTTCTCCCAGAAGTGGTTGAGGCCTGACCAAAATCATCAATGCATCATTTCTACATCTACGCAGGTTGCTTGATTGTCAGCCATGCATAGCAGACACTTTGCACATTTGACGTTGTCTTATCTCGTGCGGGTGCACATATGTTGTATTTCATGAATGTGCATGGAACTTCATGATCATTTTTCATATTTTCGTGATTATATGGCCAAATTGAGTGTGATCCTCCTGTAATTATTGGTTGTATGTTGTATTTGTGTTGATTATTTCTTGATCTGTTGTCTATATTTATATGAGCAATTGTTTGGTGATAACATGGAGAAAAGGATGAAAGACATGATTCATGAGAGTTTGAGAAGTGGAGGGATAATTATTGAGGCCGAATGTCATAACCAAGAAATCATAGTGACCCTCATAAGTTATGAATGCAGTGTTGGGAATGTTTTCTTCTTTCATACAAATTTGGTGGTAGCCAGAGTGGAGATCAAGTTTGGTAAATTATTGAGCACCACTTAATTCATACAAAAGGTCATCAATGACAGGAATGAGAAATTTGTCTTTGATTGTGAGTTTGTTGAGGGCACGAAAATTAAGACACATGTGCCAAGTACATTCTTTATTGAGTACCATGACTATTGGAGATGATCCATATTTAGGAGCGGAACAAACTGATTAACATAATGAATACAATAAACACATAGATATGAAGTTTCAACATATTGGCATTGATGTCAACAGTCTATGTGATGATCTATTGTTAATGATGAACTACCAGAGATGAGATTTTCATTGATGTCAATAGTATATCAATCAACAGAATATGTCAAACAGTATTCAAAGATCATAGATTAGAAGGAAAATCACATTGCACAGTATATTAGGAGTGAACAATATGAAGATCAAAGCTCAGAAGGAAAAGCGCATCGTGCAATATATCAAAAGAAGTGAATAGTATGAATAAATTTGTGATTATTGTTGATCAAGATAGGATCAAACATCCTATGATAAAATCTTAGGAGGGTTAGAGAATGAAGATCAAATATCATAACGAAGAAGTGCATTCTAGAAGTGTCATCGGGATCGATGGAAATATTGAGAAGTCGGCCATTGCACAGGAAAAGGTGAGAAGTCTCAACAGTGGTCCGATCAAGGAAATTGACGGTGGTGATCCTCTCATATAATGGACGACGGTAATATGAGTGATCGTGGGCTTGAGGATCGTTGGAGGATCCTGACCGTCGATCTGCAAGCCAAATCAATGACAGGGATGAATTGTGGGGAGAGAAAGAAGAATTAGACAACCTGCTAGTTCTAAACTCGCAATCGGTCTAGATCGTCAGATATCATAGCTCCAAATATCTATGACTACGATTGATCCAACAAACGATCAGATTAATCTAGATTAAATCGTGACCATTGGATGTGCAATCTCCAGATCAACGAGAGGGTTTAATTGCGAAGTTCAAAAGGAGAATTAAATATCGTGTTTTTTCTAATCCCAAAATTAGTCAAGACCATGCGATCTTATAGATTTGAAGATCAACGATTGTGGTTGACTCACCAGCAACGCACAACTTTCAATTGCGGAGTTTGGGTGACGAGTTAACTCACTCGCAAGTTGTGGTTTCACAATCATTGTCGAATATTGATCTGCTTCGAGTGCCTTCATGACCAGTGGATCACATCTTAGTGGAAGGATAGGATAAGCTGAAAGGGTTGACAATTTGATTAGTCAAATACCCATCAACTGTTTGATAAAACCCGATTCTCATCATCCGTTAGATCATGTAAAAGTGGAATGATAGGATAAGATAGAAGAGCAGCACCATAGATAGATCAAGCCATTGATCTGAGACCCTGATCAATGAATAACATTCTCTTAGGGTATAAACAAGCGAGGAATTTATGCTCTAGAAAGTTTGAGATCTGAAATACGTGACGCCTGGAAATCCAAAATGAATAAGGACCATCGTATTTGGAGGACACACGAGGACCATTGGATCAGGGTTGTTTTTCAGCAGACCAGGTCAGCAGACAATGTTAGCAAAGACATGAGACAAACCACGTTAGAAAACCACGTTGGTAAATACACATGGTATAATCAAATGATGAAAAGTGTTAAGAGGAAATTGGCTCGTGCCATGTTAACAATTCATGTAAGCAAGTTAAGTCACTCCAGGAGATGCTTCGGGAGTTTGACCATGAACGAATGTCAAAAGTACCAAAGGAAGAAGGTCTAAATTCACTCTTAGTCGTCGATTTGAGATACCCTTCGGATATTATCCCGGCCATTAGATCAAGGAGATGAACATGTGTCACATCAGGAGATCTATGTTGACGTCAGAAAGAAATTGTGGAAAACCACTTCATCAGTCTAAGTCAACAAGGAAACGTGGCACAGTTAGAGAACAACAAGTGCAAGTTCAAATTGACATTTCAGGTACATAAAAATCATGAATCAAAGTGACACATGGCAGCTATTCATCTTGTGACATGTCAGGAAGTGACATAAGCAAGTTACGTCACTCCAGGAGTTTTGTTTCGAGAGTTTTACCACCATCACTCACCCAAATTCCCAAATTTTTGAATGCCGAAGACCCGAAGTGGACACGAGACGTCTAATCTGAAGATCACTTCGTGAGATTTCTCGACCATTGATCTAATTCAATGGAAGGATAGTGTAAGTGGAAACGTTAACTGACAACATGTGATATCCACCATTGATGACTTACTCAACAAGTGCTCACTTTGGAGGAAAATGGAGCATCTTCTATTCGAAACCACCGAAGTCCCGAACGTCGAAGTCCCAAGTCAGACATGAGGCATTCGATCTGAAGGATCAGCTCAAGATAATTCCCAACTGTTGATCATACTACCATGAAAGTTGAGGCTTGATAATTCCAAATCCTGGAGATGTGAAAGGATCACGACTCTTTATTGAGAAAGGGACATGGGTCAACAAATTGACAACTCTGGAATATTTCCATATAGAGGATAGAAGGGGTTGAGAATCAAAATCTATGAATTCAGGAGACCCGAGGAAGATATCGACCATTGATCTTATATTCAGTTGCATTCTCAATCGTTGATCAAAATACAGTGGAAGGATAGCTTAATCATAATAAACGAAGTCATGGAGTAAAAGGTGGCCATCCATCTCATTGCTTGATTAAGTCTTGGCCGTTGGATTAAGCATTGAAGGATAGGTGTAAGGATCAAATATAACCATTGATCTAGTTTTGAGATATAATGTGAACCATATGCTTTGTTCAATGATATCATATTCAGGAGATTTGAAATGTTGGAAGTCACAAAGACCTGAAGGGTGAACACCTAAAGTCCTGGCAATCGTCCATCTCATCGAGAGAATGAATCATGACCGTTGAATCATTAAATTCTCAAGATCTCATCTTTCCTAGCATTTGGTCAATGTCATTGGTCATATGGTAAATATATTTGAAAGGGTATAATGTAATGCATCACTTAAATCATTAAACCCGTGGTTCTACGCCATTGATCATATCTACATGGTTTGAGGGAAGTGTCGATCTCTGCTATCACAGAGACGAAGGAAATCGATCCACGACTGTGATCTATTTGTGAAAGGAAAGGAGATGTTAGGTGTAACATTAAAGACCTGAATTGATGATCTCTGGTGGTCCCAAAAGTTATTGTAAATGAACAAGTTAGTTATAACTTGTTGCACAAGTCGGTTCTTAAACAAGTTTTTAGCATAAACAAGAATAAATACAACCATGATTGGTTCAATTGAAATGGTGATTTTGGTTGAATCGTGGCTTGTGAAGTGAAGATACGGATCTGGACCTAAGGTCTGTGCGAATATAAGAGAGAGATGTAGACGCAAATATGATGTGATGATATATGAGGAAAGATAAAGTGAAGAAGGTGCAAATTTCAGAGAGAAGATGAAATGCGGTGATGAGTGTTTTATGATGTACCTCTGAGTGTTTTTATGAGTTGGTGCTCCTTACTTTAGTTGGTGTTGAAACAAATCAGTTGATACTAGGAAAATCCTCTTTCACATATATTCATATTACTATATTCATATTAGTTATACAAAAGATAATACAAACACCTAGTGTCTCTGTGTCCATTGTAATTATGATTTGATTGTTCTTAATCTGTTCAAATATGTTTTAATTGCTAACCCGTGAGAAGAAAAAGTTAGAATAGTCCACACATTAATTCACCCCCCCATATTAGTGTGGGTGGTGTGTTCTCATTGGTATCAGAGGGAGGTTCCTTCAAAACACAGTTTAACCACTGGAAGGTAGATCCTGAAGAAATAGGTGGATAGATGGCTCTCTCCACAATTGAAGCTCCCTTATTTGATGGAACAGATTATTCTTCGTGGAGAGAAAATATGAAACGATATTTAAAGTCAAGAGGATATGAAGTTTGAAATTCAGTAGTAAGCAAGCCTTGGGATTTAACTACATCAAATAATCTATCAAAGATTATAGTCCAAAGAAGATCAAGGAAGAACAATGAAGTGGCATTGAATATTCTTCTCAATGGATTATCAGATTCGATCAAGGCATGTATAGAACTATGCACATCCACCAAGGACTTATGAACGAATTTAGAAAATATGTATCAAATCAAAAGTAAAGACACAGAAGACATTCCTATAAGAGATGAAGATGAAGACTCAACCATCAATAAAGGTATGGACTCTCCAAAATATTTTGATTGCAATAACAGTGATATTGAATCCTCCTCTGCAAGTAAAGAAGAAGACTCATATACAATAACATAATGTTTTGTTATCATTTATCCCATGGAATAAGAAGAAGAAGAACTATCAAAGTCCAAACAAAAGATTGATTGGAGTCTCTATGAATACCTCTATGACCATAATGAATTAGATTATATCTATCTTCATGGCTACACTAAATAATTTTTTGAAAAGAGTCAAAAGCATGTCTTGGAAATAAAGGAAATGATCAAGGACAATGAAAATATAATATTATGAGCAGGACAATCAGTTAGAAGATAAATAAGAGGAGATCGAGAAGCTGAAGAAATAAATTAGTCAAGTAACATAAAAGGAGAAGGAAGATGATGAGCTTAGCAACCAGAAAAATATCCTGGAAATAAAAGAAAGCTCAAAGACAATGAAGAAATCATATATGAGCAAAAGATTCAGTTAGAAAACAAAGAAGAAGAGATCAAAAGATTGAAAACAAAAGTTGTTGATCTAACAAAAGAAAAGGAAGAGGAAATCAAGATACTGAAAAATGAAATCAGCCAAGCAAAGGAAGAGGAAATCGAGAGGCTGAAAAATGAAATCAATCAAGCAAAAGAAGAAAAGAAGGAAGATGATGAACCAAGCAAAAACCTTGCAGATCTAAAAGAACTAAGGGAAAGCTATATCAATCTTAAAATCCAACTTGAAGAAGCCAAAAGGAGAGAGGAGGTAGTAAGGAACCTGTTATCACTCCAAGAAACTCCTTAGGGTTGTATGCTAAGGATGCTTGGTAACTTAAAAATAATGTGTAGGTATGCTTGGAACAATGGGGTCTTAAATGATCAATGTAATAGACAACTCATCATACATCTAAAGAAATAGTTCTTTCAGGGAACAATAATCAGATCAAGTAATTTGAAAGGAAGGGATGAAGAACACTAATCTTGATTGCCAAATACAGTTGAATGTAGGGCTTAATGCAAGATAGAAAGAAAGCATTTACTTCAAGTCTATGAGCTCAATAAAGAGATAACAATCTTCATAAGATAAAATAAACTGAAACAAAGTACAGAAAAGGAAAGATGGATATTTATGATATTGAAAATGAAAGGAAACTTAACTTTATTTATGTAAATAAGAGTCTATACAGTAGCACAAAATATCTCCCAGTTTGAACCCTTGTCTCATAGAAAAGATAGGCATTTATAGCCTTTTACAATCAGTTTTTAAGATCCTAAAAACTTGAATCTATATCTAAAAATAGCAATTCAAATCTAATTAAGCAATTTGATAACAAAGACTTAATGACTAGAGTAGCATTCAAATTGTCTTCAATCTCAAAATTTGACATCCGTATTCTTCAACTTCTGGAATTTGTGGTGTCATGAAACATGGCAGAGGCACCTGTCTTGGCAGCTGGATTTCTTCAGTTGTTCATAGTTGATACTTTAGGATATCATTTTAGCATGTGGTTCTCAAAAACTCCCACGAATCTCTGATGCAGAGTATTTTTCGATCAGGTTGTTAACCCTTTAATACTCTGGAACCTATTTAAAACCTGTGAAAAATGGCCTGCTCCATCCTTAGCTTTCAAAAATGATTTTTCTTCTTTCACCAGCTAACTTGCCTTATGATTCATTGGTTAGTTGGTGAAAGCGCTACCTTTCACAAGCTAACTGGTTGTAAAATTTTCCTGTGCGTTGGTGAAAGCTCTGCCTTAGCCCAAAATGAACTTTCACCTCCAAAACTGTGATTCCATCAAAAACTCAATGTGTCTCCGCTTTATCCCCTTGCATGTTCACAACAACCTGAGCTAGCACTTGCAAATATGGGTGTGAATTTTTCTTTTGCTTCAATTTTCTGATTTTCCTTTTAAGGAGTTTTGCTAACCACCATAGACTGTTATAGTCTTTAGTGATTTTCTGTTTCCTCTTCTTTTCCTTGACACTTTCACGAGCCATCTTTTCAAATGCAGCATTTGTTTCTGCAAAATTATCAGACATCTTTTTGTATCTTTCCTTTATTACTCTCTCTAAGACCTCCTGCTGAGCGATCACTTCTTTGAGTTTCTTTATTTTCTGTGTTTTCTTCGACTTAGTGCTCTTTGAAGTTTCCCCTTCCTCAGTGTGAGTAAAGGTCTCACAATTCTGTGCAAACTCAATGGAACATTCAAGACTGTTGATGGTAGGACTCTCATCTTCTTTCTTTGGTTCTGAGTCTGTGTATGGTAGGTTTAAAATGTCTGTTCTCCTTTCTGTAGGCTGCTCTGTAGTAGTTTCAAAATTCAATTTTTTCTTTGACCTGTGAGATTTTACACCAGATATTCTATCTTCTGGAGGTCCTAGAAGGGTTCTCCTCTTCCTTGAGCTGATTTGAGGAGTCAATTGCCTCTTTCCATCTTTCCTCTGTTCATTCATGGGCTGAGTTTGAGTTTCAAAGCCCTCCCAAAAAAGGAAATGTTGCCAGGTCCTTCACTTCTATATTAGCTCCTCCAAAATTATCAATTTAATAAGGCCAAAGTGGCAAAGAGTGTTCTTCATACTTAGAGGTTCAGCTCTAATATTTTTACATATTTTAGTTAAGCTCTTGTGCAAGAAGAAAGGTATATTTAGGAGAGTTTTACCTGTGAAATGGTCTAAGAGCTTGAAATGATATAACATCAGTTTGTCGTACCTGCCTTATGAAGTTATGTAGATTTGGATCCCCTTAAAAAAATCCTACCAATCATCTTATAAATGGGAAACTGGCATGCTCTTCTTCTATGCATTATGTCTGAATTCTTCCTTCAAATATGATCTGAAACTTAATTTTTTGGTGGCAGTCGTTTTGAACCAACTCTGGCCCGATATTGGTAAGTTGGTTGCTGCAGCGATGGTAGCTTCATCCATTATGATCTCTAAGGACCCAACACAGGCTTTATTTTCATCAAACGTTTTAGCAAAATCCTCTGTTGTTGACTGGTGACAACCATTCTGTAGCCTTTCAACATATTCCATACAACCTGCGTTTGAGAAGTGTTTTTGCACTTCTGGATGTTTCTGTAGGAAGGATAGACTGTCCAATTCTTTTCTCAGTAAAGAACCACTGTGTCTCCTCGCCATCTGCAACTCAAAACTCGAAAAAATTTTGTACACAAACCACTGCAATTTGCCATTTGGGTCGGGGTCTTGCGCTAGTGAAAACACTCAGCCCTGTCTTTCAATATTAAAAACTTAGCATACATTTGTGGGTGATGCATGTTGAGGAAAGGATGGGCTGATTTGATGCTACCAACGAGGTAGTATTGTTCCTACATCTGTGATGATGGATTCAAATTTGCCATTTCCGACGCCATGATTGTGAAGCATGCATTACTCAACGAGATCTGCTTTGCAATCCCATTTAGACGTGCAAACCCAAGTCTCCATCATTATTCACTTTCACCAGTGCATCATAATGATTGCATGATGTGGGCTGAGCATGTCATCATTTGATTTTTTAAAACGTGCATAAATCACACGTTTCATCAGCTAACGACCCGTGAAAAATGCTCCTTAGCTATTGAAAATCGCCGCATTCACCAGCTAATGGCCCGTGAAAAGCGTTCTTCGGCTATTGAAAATCACAACTTTCACCAGCTAACGACCCATGAGAAATGTTCCTTAGCTGTTGAAAATCATCGCTTTCACCAGATAAGCATCATCTTTAAAACACGCGTTAGCTGTTGAAAGCATTTTATGAAAAATTTAAAGAGAAGACCTTTATGGGTCGTCTTATTTCTAAGATAAAAATTAAAACCTAAGTATTGCTACTAGAAAGACTCAAAACCAAATTTGAGAAAACTACCAATAGCCATGCTATCAACCACAAAATGCCACCATAGTGACAGATTCATTTTGGGAGCTAACAGAACCAATTTTACAAAAAGGAAGAATCTTGTCATGAGATGGAAGCACAAGTTGTGAATATTAGAAAGAAGGTTGAGAATGGAGACACCCAAATCAAGTTATTGAACAATTCGATGACACTAGATGAGATATTGGATAGTCAGATATCACCAAATGACAAATTCGGTCTTGGATACAACAAGGAAGAGATCAATACTCCTAAAAGGTCTGATGCAGGTCCTTCATTTGTAAAAGGTGAAAATAGGTTTGATATAGTTCCTTCAGTTATAAAGGATGAAAATAGGTCTGACATAGGTCCTTCATTTGTAAAGGATGAAGACAGGTCTGAAACAACTCTTTCATTTGTAAAAAGTGAAAGAAGGTATGACTCGGGTTCTTAACGTCCAAAGAATAAAAGCAACTTTACAAAACTTAGAAGATCAGATCAAGGAAGACATACGTAAGCTATTCATATACCTCAAACCAAGTTTAGAAGAGAGACGCCATCATGGATGAATCAAAGAAGGTATGAAGTTGTTTTTAATTGTTATTTGTTTTCTTGTAATGAATATGGTTATAAAGCCTTGGATTGTAGGCATCATGAAAGAAAACAAGTTGGTAGGTTCAACAACAATATAAGATGTTGGAACTACAATCATGTTGGACATGTTGTTGCACATTGTTACACTATGAGATGTTATAGCTGTGGTGGACATGGCCACAAAGCATATAACTGTTGGAACTCAAGAAAACAATGAGTGATAAATTCTTCATACAGTACGAAAAAAGGAGTAAATGGGACATGGAAGAAAAATGAAGTTGCAGTAATAGAAGATCAGAGAAAAGAATTCAAGAAACCAGGACACTTACAGATGTGGATAGCGAAGACTGAACAAGTGAATAGGAGTGAAGTTGATTGTTGCAAGTGAATAGCAATATACAATAAAGAAGTGTGTTGTATAAAGACGGATACATTTGGTTAGAGATCAATGATAATCAATGGGTAGATCCAAGAATTGTTTGAATAAGATGAGCTACAATTGCACACTGTTCCAGTAGGACAATGACATCCGCAGAAGCATCATTCTGATGTACAAAATGAGGTACATGACATCCTGTAGAGATAACAAGAGGAGAAACCCTATAGGCAAAATCTACCCTTTTAGAAACAAAGGAGAAGAACAGTCAGTAAAAACTCAAGGGAAGTTTTGGTTAGTAAATAATAAAGTAATTAGATTAAGTCTTGAAAAGACTCGATCACTACAAAAATTTGTATCAAGAAGACTACTCATTTGAAACACAAAAATCTTAATCAAATGAGATAAGAAGTTAGTAAATTAATAGGGAAGGAAACCTTGTTAGGAAAATATACCCTTTTAGAAACAAAGGGGGACTCTGGAGAGTAGTCAGAAGCACAAAGAGAGCATGTTGGCAGGGGGAGTCATTCAGCTATGACAGGTAGAACATGACTGTAGAAAGAGTTACCCAAGTTCAGATTCTGGTCAGTAACATACAGAGATTTACCAACAGGAGGAAAAACCCTTTTCCATTGATGTCAAAGGGGGAGAGAAAATCCATAAGAAGAAAAATTCATAATAGGAAAGCATCATCACAGGGGGAGTTTTGTATATGAAGTTAGTGTGTTTCCCTCAATGAAAAAGGGGGAGATTGTTGGACATATTTTCATTAATGTCAATAGTCTATGTGATGATCTATTGTTAATGATGAACTACCAAAGATGAGATTGTCATTGATGTCAATAATATATCATTCAAAAGAAGATCTCAGAAGGAAAAGCACATCAAATCAAATCTCAGAAGGAAAAGCACATTGAATAGTATACAAAAATCAAATCTCAGAAGGAAAAGCACATTGAATAGTATATCAGAAGGAGCGAACAATATGAAGATCAAATCTCAGAAGGAAAAGCGCATTGCACAATATATTAGAAGAAGAAAACAGTATGAAGAAATTCATGATTATTGTTGATAACGATAGGATAAAAAATATAATGATAAAAGCTCAGGAGGGTTAGCAAGTGAATATCAAATCTCAGAAGGAAGAAGCGCATTGCAGAAGTGTCGTTGGGATCAATGGAAATATTGAGAAGTCAACTATTGCATAGGAAAAGGTGAGAAGTCTCAATAGTCATCCAATCAAGGAAATTGATGGTGGTGATCCTCTCATATAATGGATGATGGTCATATGAGTGACCGTGGGCTTGAGGATCATTGGAGGATCATGATCGTCGATCTGCAAGCTAGATCAATGACATGGATGAATTGCAGGGAGGGAAAGAAGAATTAAACAACCCACTAGTTCTAATCCCTCAATCGGTCTAGATCATCAGATCTCATAGCTCCAAAGATATATTACTGCGATTGATCCAACAAATGATGAGATTAAGACAGATTAAATCATGATCGTCGGATGTGAAATCGCTAGATCAATGACATGGGTGAATTACAGAGATTGAATGGAGAATTAAATATCACTTTTTTTCTAATCCCACAATTAGTTAGGACTGTCTGATCTTATAGCTTCGAAGATCAATGATTGTGGTTGATTCACCAACAAGCACAACTTCCAATTGAAAAGTTTGGGTGACGAGTTAATTTACTCACAAGTTGTGGTTCCACAATAATCATCGACCACTTCTCTACTTCAAGTGTCTTCATGACCGTTGGATCACATTTGAGTGGAAGGACATGATAAGATGAAAGGGTTGAGAATTTGATTATCTGAATACCCGTCAACCATCGGATCAAACTCGATTCCTGTCAGTGGTCAGATCATGTTAAAGTGGAAGGACAAGATAAGCTAGAAGAGCATCACCGTAGATATATCTAGCCGTCGATATGAGACCCTGATCAACGAACAACATTTTATTTGGGTATAAAGAAGCGAGGAAGTTATGCTCCATAAATTTTGATATTTGAAATACACGAAGCCCAAAAATCCAAAATGAATAAGGACTGTCGGATTTGGAGGACACACAAGGACCGTTGGATCAGGGATGTTGGTCAGCAGACCACATCGACTGACAATGTTAGCAAAGATATGTGACAAAACACATCAACAGACAACATTGGAAAATACACATGGCATAATCAGATGATGACAAGTTTCAAGAGGAAATTGTCTCGTGCCATGTCAACAAGTGACGTAATAATGCTACATCACTCTGGGAGATGCTTCGGGAGTTTTACTATGAATGAATGTCAAAAGTGTCAAAGTCTCGAAGGACGAAGGTCCGAATTCACTCTCAGTCGTCAATCTAAGATACCCTTTGGATACTATACTGACCGTTAGATCAAGGAGATGAACATGTGTCACATGAGGAGAAATGTGTCAACGTCAGTAAGAAACTGTGGTAGACCACATCAGTAGTCTATGTCAGCAAGGACACATGGTATAGTTAGAGAACGATAAGTCTTAAGTTGAAATCGACATTTCAGGTACATTCAAATCATGAATCAGAGTGACACATGGCAACTACCCGACTCATGACACGTCAACAAGTGACGTAATAAAGTTGCGTCACTCCGAGAGTTTTACCACCAGTACTTGCCCAAAGTCTGGAAGTCTCGAATGTCAAAGACCCAAAGTGGACACGAGACGTCTGATCGAAAGATCACTTCATGATCATTCTTGACCGTCGATCTACCTCAGTGGAAGGATAGTGTAAGTGGAAACATTAACCAATAGCAAGCGGTCTCCACCATTGATGAATTACTCAATAGGTGATCACTCCGGAGGAAAATGGAGCAACATCTATTCGAAACCACCGAAGTCTCGAATGTCAAATCCCTGAGTCAGACATAAGTTGTTTGATATAAGGGATTGCCTTAGGATAATTCCAAAACATTGATCATACTACCGTGAAAGTTGAAGCTTGAGAGTTCCAAATCCTGGAGATGTGAAAGGATCACAACTGTTGATTGAGAAAGGTACACACGTTAGTGGATTGACATCTCTGGAAGATTGACATACGAAGGATAGAACAGGTTGAGACTCAAAATATCTGAAGTCTGAAGACCCGAAGAAGATATCAACCATCGATCTGATGTTCGATTTCTTTCTCAATAGTTGATCAAAATACAATGGAAGGATAACATAAGCATAATAGACTAAGTCACGAAGTAAAAGGTGGCCATCCATCTCATTGATTGATTAAGTCATGGTCGTTGTATTAAGCAATGAAGGATAGATGTACGGATCAAATATAACCATTGATTTAGTTTCGTGATATAATGTGAACCATCTAATCTGTTCGGTGATATCGTATTCAGGAGATTTGAAATGTTGGAAGTCACGAAGACCCGAAGGGTGAACACCCGAAGTCCCAACAATTGCCCATCTCATCAGGATATTGAATCTTCACCATTGAATCGTTAAATTCTCAAGAGATCATCTCAGCTAGCATCTGGTACACGCCATTGGTCACATGGTAAAGAAATTTGAAAGGGAAGAATGTAAGGTGTCTCTTAAATTGTTAAGCCTGTGGTTCTACCCCATTGATCATATCTACATGGTTTGAAGGAAGCATCGATCTCTTTTTATCATAGAGATGAAGTAAATTGATACACGACTGTGATTGATTTTTGAAAGGAAAGGGGATGTCAAGTGTAACGTTAAAGACCTGGATTGATGATCTCTGGTGGTGCCAAAAGTTATTGTAAATGAACAAGTTAGTTATAATGGTTTTCACAAGTCGGCTCAAGAACTTAAACAAGTTTTGAGCATAAATAAGTATTAATACAACCATGATTGGTTCACGTGAAGGGGTGGTTTTGGTTGAAGCATGGCTTGTGAAGTGAAGAGGCGGATATGGACCTACGTTCTGTGTGAATATAATAGAGAGATGTAGAAGCAAAGATGATGTGATGATATATGAGGAAAGATAAAGTGAAGAAGGCGTGAATTTCAGAGAGAAGATGAAATGTGGTGATGAGTGTTTTATGATATACCTCTGATCATGAGATAGATTTGATTATATAATGGATCATTACTACTGGATTTGAATAAACTCTAGTTGGATAGACTGGGTTCTATCAACAAGATGGGTCTTGCAGCAAGCTGGGTCTTTCCTGAGAGTTGGTGCTTTCTGAGGAGTTGGTGCTCCTTACTTTAGTTGGTGTTGAAACAAATCAGTTGATGCTGGGAAAATCCTCTTTCACATATATTCATATTACTATATTCATATCAATTATACAAAAGCTAATACAAACATCTGGTGTCTTTGTGTCCATTGTAATTATGATTTGTGATGGGTGTTCTATATGCACTAAAAACACACTAAAAACCCTCAATTAAATTGTCAACTTGGGGTAAGTAAACTTAGAGTTGTAGAAAAATATATGCCAAGGTAGAATGGCTTGTAGTAGTATATTCTAACTAAGGAAATGGCTATCTGAGGGATAATTTATTCAAGAAAAACTATTGATGAGAAAACCCTAATAAGGAACTCAAACTATGTACCCTAAGTAACCTTTGAACAAAGGATTGATGGATAGTTCTAAGAAAGAAAATGGAAACCCTACTTAAAGAAAACTAGTTCATTCATAACAATAAGAAAAAGAAAACTATTCATCTAAGAAGCAAATAGCAACAACCAACTACTTGTAATTAACCTACTTAAATTCAATAAGAAACTATCCTATGAAAGAAAGTAAACAAACAAGCAACTACACTATCAAAACAAGAATGGACAAGTAAGAAACTAGCCTATTAAAGAAAGTAAACAACTAACTAACCTATGATAACTTCTACAGTAAGTAAACTAATTAAAACTACTCAATAATCAACTAACTAAGCTAAGAGATAAGTGAACTCTATTCTTAAACTAATCTCCACAACTATTTATAATTTACATTCTAAATTGAAAGAAAAAGGAATTAACAACTAACCTTTAATCTATGATAAGAAAAATACTCTTTAATCTACCAAAGCAAGAATACTGTCTATCCTACAACAACAAGAAAACTATCTTCTAATCTATGAAAGTAAGGAAACTATATTCTAATCTATGAAAACTCAAATATAGTGTTGATGGTTGTGTGAATGTCTCTGGTGTCTTATAATATCACAATGGCACTTATCAATGAAAGATAATTCAAGAGGGATAAACTCGATATTGAATTCAATAGAAAAGTGAAAAGTGTGAATTAGGCAATCCAGTGAGAACTTAGCCATTATGAAAACAACGTCAATTATCCTGCATATCCATGTGATTATGTAATCATGCATAAACCATCAATAGTAGAAAGAGATTATGCTATGAAATTCATTTGCACTCTATACTACGTAAGAGAAATCATACTACACTAAATTCAATGATTAACTACAAATTGAAATTGCAGCCTACATCTAGGAAGGAAATTGCATAAAATAAATTAAACTAGCTCTATCTTAACAATTCAAATTGCAAAAACGAGAAATACTTAAAAACATAAATTAAACACTATTTTAGCATATGACAAGTAAGAAAATGAGAAACTTAAATGATAAATTAAATAAATGAAGCCACATAGAAACTATATAGGCAACTAGAATTAAAAACTAAAGGCTAATGACTATCCATCCACCGAAACCCTGTCAAAGAAAGCATGATTTAAAATTATGTTCTAAAACTCAGTTTTTATCATCTATTTCAGCATAAAAGAATACTTAATTTATCATCTAGCTACACACATGGTTAGTATCTAAGCTTGCAAGATTTCTTCTACCATCTAATAATTCATTACATACTAACAAGATTCCTCATAATAACCTACAAAAACTAAGTTAAATTAATTAAATCATAAACAACAAATTAAATAACAACGGAGTAAAATGATAATTCATGTACAAAAAAATGAATAAAAATCCATCTATGCTATCTAATTCACAAATAAATGCATAAGATAGTTACCTAGACTGTTGGTGGGCCCCCCAGTAGGTTGTGGTCACTCTTCAAATGCACACCATGATCTTCAAGAAGACAAATTCCCCATTAAAACTAAAAACACGGTTTTACACAATTCTGGCAAAATGAAAATGGCAAAACAGAGGGAAATTGTCTTTTCCCTCTAACACACAAATTCCTAGACTTATTCCCTATTGTATGACCACCATGGTGGTATTTAAAATCTTTACAGACTGAGAGGTCAATCATTGGAGGGTCAAACCTCTTCTAAAAATAGTAAATTACATTAATGATGCCCTAACTGCCGAAATGATGTGAGCCAATAATCGCCCAACATAACAACCCAAATCGAGTTGTCAAGAGTTCAATGGCTAGAGGGCATGAGCACGAGAAAAAACCATGTCTCTGATGTGCCCACCATTTGCTACCAATACCATAATCACCAAATCACCCATCGTTTTTGTGTAGGATGGAGTGTCGGATGGAGTGTCGGATGGAGTACCAGATTGAGTGTCAGACTAAGTGTTGGAAGAAAACACATGTGATTTTTCCCTGTGACATACAAAACATGAATTAATCTCTTCGGATCATAAAAACATACTGATTTGAACTCAAAATCATTGCAAAATAGGAATTATACATACCTGGTGTGGATAATAGCGTTTTGACACAAAATCTCTTTAAAAACTTCTTCAAAACATAAAAATGCATATACACATTCGAAAAAAAGGATCTAATTAACGTCATAAAAATGGTCATATCGTGGGGCCAACATTACCCCCACACCTAAGATTTTGCAGGTCCCACTGCAAACAAAAAGAAATTTCCCTTCATGACTAAACTTGCGAAGGAGGGGGTAGATTAGCTTTAGAAGCTTCTCCCTCTTGCCCGAGGGATTTTGTCTTGGTCCTTTTGTGTTGTTTCAATTGCATCCAGATACTATTATTGGTGGCAGTCATATCATCAACCTAACGATGTAGAGAATTCATCTTGTCTTGTAGGACAACGTTATCATGGCGTAAATGACGACTCAATGTTTCATGCTATCTAAGTTTGAACTGGAGGGTTTGGAGTTTTTGGAGGCTTCTGATGACATGTGAGGAAGCCTTGAGATGTATACTATACCCTTGATCCTTTAAATCATGAAAAACAACAATTTTACCTATGAAAAATTACTTCCAAAAGTGATTTCCCAGAAGCGCAACAATTATGGCCTCGCAAACTTGTGAAAATATGTATAACAGTGACACCTGTAACTACAATACAATAACTCATGTGTAAAAACTGAGAGAGGTTTTTATTTTTGAATATGTCATTGATACAAACCTCTCTTGGTTTTCAAAACTTCACTTCCAGTTGTTATAAAAACACGAAAATAAAACATGACTAAAATAGGAAAAACATATTGTTCTATTTTCCGAAACAATAGGCCTCTAAGAGAATTGAATATATCCCAAACCATAACGTATATTCAAAAAAATCTTGGATATATTTTATGTATATTCTTGGAATTTTGGTCCGGTAAAGGAATATCTTGAGAATGAGGGGTTGGGTGGAGTAACAGTCCCTATATCAAGAGTCTTCTTGCTAGCCTTGATTTTGATATGAGGGTTTGCAAATTGGTAAATGAACTCATCCCACGTTTTCACAAATTCGGCTAAGACAAGTAGTTTGATAATGTCATGGTCAAATTAGTTGTTATGGGGATTAGTTTCATTCTTCCTTACTTGGAAAGACATCTTCTCAAGACTCTTTAATAAGTAAAAGGGAAAATTCAATGGCTTATTGAACTGAAAGTGAGCTAATAATCAAAAGTCATAGGCTTTAAAGACAAAATATCTACCTTCACATGTAATCAATATTGTGATGACTATGAGAGGGTTAATTATCTCTGCTTTTATCCACTCCTTGGAGTATCCTTTAGCTCCAGAGATGTTCTGAAATTTGGTTTTGAAAACCTTGTTATAGCTTGCTCTTGGCAAGTGGTGGTGTTTAAACCAACGGTCTCCAACTCTTGGGAGATTCGTGGCTAAGGCAATTGATTCCTCAGAGACCAAGAACATAGTGAATAGGAGAAGAGGCAGTCTAAGAGTGTTCCATTATTGTTTTTTTTGACATCGTGCTCACATAATCCATTCCTCTATCTCACATTATATAAGGCATGTAATCATAGCTCTATAATGAACAATCTGTAACGAAAATAAACCAGTTAAGTGGTTTGTTAAGGAAATGTACAATAGTTTATAGCACACAGGGAATTAACATTTCAAAAATAAAATAACTATTGATATAATAACCTATATTATGAAAACAACACACATAAATTTTTACAAAGATTTACTTCTTCTAAGAAATGTTATCATTAGTCAACTCATGAACCCCTCCCCCACACCTAAGTATTGTGACACCTCACAATAAAAAATATAGGAAACCATTCAGTTCTCCCAATAGCCAAAGATTTACAGCTTTTTAAATCTAGAGATAAATTTCACAGATTGGTCTGACGAGACGGTTAAAAGATGGCCCCATCTATAGGATAAGAGATCCTATATATATATATATATATATATATATATATATATAAGAAGAGGCAGGTAAGAGAGTTTCAAGATAGTCTCAGAGTTAGTTCCCAATGGAAAGTTTATGGAGTTCATTAACCTTAGATTAACCATACATACTTCATGTCATATTTGTCTACAAGTAATGTTGTACATCAGGACAAGTTTAATTTTTTTTTGTTAGATTATCATCCTCACTAGGTAGAATGGCCCACTGCCAGCACGCTTGTTCAGTATTTCGGCGGGTTTACCTAGTCATAACACAGGCCGGTACCCACTGCCAATAAACCTGTTCAATATCTCGATGGGTTAGCCTCTGACACCCTCAGGGACTGGCCCTCCATCTTTTAAGATTTAGTATAAGATTTATTTATGCAAGAAGATGGGGGAACAACTCCAAAAACAACTTTTCTTTCTTTTTTTCAATTGGGATGGTATTTATGTTAGAGGATGACTTTCTGTTATATTACTTAGTGATTGTCCTTATGTAAGGGGTACTTAAGTGGATGTGTCCCATCTAAAGATATGATATAATCAATCTATTTAGTGTGTAGTGTATGGTACGATTGAGAAAGAACAGAAAGGTATCTCTAAGCTCAACTCACTTTCTTCTTTTGTAGTTATTGTGATGCTTCCATGACTAACCGCTAATCAGACCTCCTTGTTACTTTTTAATAAAGATACTTTACTTACTTACTCAGGTTTCTTGGAAGAAACTTTACAAGAGACCTCTAAGATTGATGGTTACAGTGTCACTTCCTAATATAGTGGTGAAGGTTCAAGAGCAACTGCTATTTAAGATGCCTTGATAAAAAGAAGATGAAAGTCTTTGAAAAAATATGGTTAATTAAAACAAGTCATTATTCATTTGATGCTTAGCAGACAACAAGGTTCAAATATAACAATTATTTTGAAGAAAAGCCTTCATTTATATTTCCTTGGAATTGTCTACCCTTGGTGATATAAATACCTACAGAGATCTCTAAAACTGTTTGCAAAAACTACACTCTAAAATATAATAAATTAATGATATTAATGAGATCAATTCATAGGAACATGTATCTCATAGTTCTTTTATTAAAAGAAAATGTAAAATGAGGCTACATTAGACTTTAAGATAAACTAACAACATGGAACTTTTATTTACTATCCTACCCTACCTAAAAAGAAAGGGAAAATTTGTATTCAACTATAAGAACTCTTCCAATGTAACCATGGGTGGAACAAGATAAGAAACATACTCATATCCATATATGAAAAATTTACTCCAGTGATTACCTGGATATGAAGAACAAACCAACCTACTTGTTTTGGCATCAGAAGGTGTTGAAGAAGAGAATAGTATTGTGGACTGATGACCTCTTGAAACACAATTTGAATGTAATCTTGATGTTCATCAACAATCATTTATATGCTCTCCTTCATCATGCTATGCATATCCTCTTCTTATGGATGATTTATTTCTTAAGTACATAAAGGATCTACTGAGATGGATGTCGAAAACTCCTCAATCTCAAGTCTTAGTGATTTCTCTCCACTGGATGTAGTCCATAATTTTCCATCTTCCTTAACATTTTGGAAAGGAAAATCAATTTGTAGCTCACAGGACCTTGATTCTTCTAATATTTCTGGAGAGGTATTCAAGTTCTTGGCTATTTTCAAGATGTTTTCTTCCTGAGAAGAAGAGATCCCAGCTGTTGCTCAAATTTGAGAGAGTTCTTCCAAACTAATGGTCACCTTCGAATTCATTCTCCTGGTGGTGGTAAGAAAAAAAAGGTTGTGTTTTTTGGTTCTGCAGAGGGCTCGAGTGGTCTTGCCTCATGTCCCACTATTACTGATGCTTCAACTTTTTTTCTATAGTTCTCCTTGTTTTAGTCTCTTCAAAGTCTTGTTTATCTCTTTGGGTTGAGATAGATCCTGTTGTTTGGTATTGATCTGTGGAGTTTATGAGTGGAAATTTCCTTCCCCCAAAAATATCGGAGGGAACCTTGGTTGAAAGGTTTGATTTAGATTTAATGTATCTACCTTTTGAGTCTCTTTGTCTATTCATGAAAGAAAACAAAAAGAAAAAGAAAAACTACCATTGGGTTTGGGGGAGCCTGCAATAGCAGATGTGCATGTTCTTACCTCTCTTCTTAAAGTTTTCCCTCCACCAATATAATGCTAACGTTTTAGAAATGATATGTTTCCTAGCTATTTCCTAACTTGAGACAACTCCCCAACAGTGGCACCAAAAAGTATTGGTGTTCTATATGCACTAAAAACACACTAAAAACCCTCAATTAAATTGTCAACCCAGGGTAAGTAAACTTAGATTTGTAGCAAAATATATGCCAAGGTAGAAGGGATGGTAGTTGTATAGTCTAACTAAAGAAGTGGCTATCTAAGGGATAATCTATTAAAAAAAAACTATTGATGAACAAACCCTACTAAGGAACTCAAACTATGTACCCTAAGTAACCTTTGAACAAAGGATCGATGGATAGTTCTAAGAAAGAAAATGGGAACCCTACTTAAAGAAAACTAGTTCATTCATAACAATAAGCAAAAGAAAACTATTCATCTAATAAGCAAATAACAACATCGAACTACTTGTAATTAACCTACTTAAATTCAATAAGCCATTGTCCTATGAATGCAAGTAAATAAACAAGCAACTACACTATCAAAAAAAGAACAGACAAGTAAGAAACTAACCTATTAAAGGAAGTAAACAACTAACTAACCTATGATAACTTCTACAGCAAGTAAACTAATTAAAACTACTCAATAAGCAACTAAATGAGCTAAGAGATAAGCGAACTCTATTCTTAAAATAATCTCCACAACTATTTCTAATTTACAAAAGGAAATCTACTAAATTGAAAGAAAAAAGAATTAAAAACTAACCTTTAATCTATGATAAGAAAACTAATCTTTAATCTACCAAAGAAAGAATACTATCTATCCTACAACAACAAGAAAACTATCTTCTAATCTATGAAAGCAAGGAAACTATCTTCTAATCTATGAAAACTCAAATATAGTGTTGATGGTTGTGTGAATGTATCTGGTGTCTTATAATATCATGATGTCACTTATCAATGAAACATAATTCTAGAGGGATAAACTCGATATTGAATTCAATAGCAAAGTGAAATGTGTGAATTAGGAAATCCAGTGAGAACTTAGCCATTATGAAAACAACATCAATTATCCTGCATATCCATGTGATTATGTAATCATGCATAAACCATCAATAGTAAAAAGAGATTATGCTATGAAATTCAATTTCACTCTATACTACGTAAGCAAAATCATACTACACTAAATTCAATCATTAGCTACAAATTGAAATTGCAGCCTAGATCTAGGAAAGAAATTGCATAAAATAAATTAAACTAGCTCTATCTTAACAATTCAAATTGCAAAAACGAGAAATACATAAAAACATAAATTAAACATTATTTCAGCATATGACAAGTAAGAAAATGAGGAACTTAAATGATAAATTAAATAAATGAAGCTTCATAGAAACTACATAGGCAACTAGAATTAAAAACTAAAGGCTAATGACTATCCATCCACCGAAACCCTTTCAAAGAAAACATGAATTAAAATTTTGTTCTAAAACTTTGTTTTTATCATCTATTTCAGCATAAAAGAAAACTCAATTTATCATCTAGCTACACACATGGTTAGTATATAAGCTTCCAAGCTTGCTTCTACCTACTAAGAATTCATTACATACTAACAATATTCCTCACAATAACTTGCAAAAACTAAGTTAAATTAATTAAATCATAAACAACAAATTAAAAAACAAAGGAGTAAAATGATAATTCATGTACAAAAAAATGAATAAAAACGCATCTACACTATCACAAATGTATCACAAATAAACTCATAAGATAGTTACCCAGAATGCTAGTGGCCCCCCCAGCAAGTCGTGGTCACTCTTCAAATGCACACCACGATCTTCAACAACACAAATTCTCCATTAAAACTAAAAACATAGTTTTACACAATTCTGGCAAAATGAAAATGGAAAAACAGAGGGAAATTATATTTTCCCTCTAACAAATAACTTCTTGGACTTATTCCCTATTGTATGACCACCATGGTGGTATTTATAATATTTACATACTGAGAAGTCGACCACTAGAGGTTCGAACCTCTTCTAAAAACAATAAATTACATTAATGATGCCCTAATTGCCGAAATGAAGCGAGCCAATAATCTCCCAACATAACAACTGAAATCGAGTTGTCAAGAGTTTAGTAGTTGGAGGGCATGAGAACAAGAAAAACCCATGTCTCTAATTTTCCCACTACTAGATGAAAATACCATAACCACCAAATCACCCATTGTTTTTGTGCAGGACGGAGTGCCGAATGGAGTACCAGACTGACTGTCGCACTGAGTGTCGAAAGAAAAAACAAGCTACGATTTTTCCCTGTGACATACAAAACATGAATTAGTCTCTTGGAATCATAAAAACATACTGATTTAAACTCAAAATTATTGCAAAACATGAATTATACATTCCTGGTGTGAATCATAGCGTTTTGACACAAAAGCTCTTAAAAAACTTCTTCAAAACATGAAAACACATATACACATTCGGCAAAAAGGATCTAATTAACGTCATAAAATCGGTCATATCACGAGCCCAACAATTTGACTTTTGTTAATTTGTTCAAATATGTTTTAACTGCTAACCTATGAGAAGAAAAAGATAGAATAATCCACACACTAATTTTGTTGATTAAGGTTGGTTGTCATTGATGTCAACCCTTGAAGAAAGCCCAGTAGCACAATGGTTTGGGTAATGGACCCAAGTTTGTTTGATGTAAATATGAATCATTATTGTATTTTCATGGTTGATAAAAAGTACAGATGGATGAACTCCAAAGTGGCCCCCTTATGGTGAAAGCCCTCACGGGAAGACGCTTTGTGGATTGAGTTATCCTAGAAGAATGGTTAGAGAACCCATGCTTATTTGTGGAATAATGAGATGAAGGTCAGTGAATTTTTCTGTGAGACTATATTAGATGGATATTTCTTTTCATGCCATTTTCGGTGGTATGTGTAATGTCACATAACACCTCACGGTTAGAGAGTTATGGCCATGAGAAGTTGGAGAACCCAGATTTGGGTAATGAGCCCAAGTTTGTTTGATGGATAACGATATGAGTTTTGATATATTTTTAGGTAATACTATTATATATGGATAGTAAATTTCATTCCATTTTTGGTGGTATGTGTAACATCACATAACGCCTCATGGTTTGAGAGTTATGGCCTTACGAAGTTGGAGGACCCTCATATGTCATCTAGAAGCCCCAAAAGGTCAAAGTAGTCAAAGTGGTTTAAGAGATTTTAAAAGGTAAATAATAAAGTGAAGTGATGATTTTATTATAATTCAAACTAAATACAAAATAAATTATTTCAATAATAAATTTAATGGAGAAATCAGAAGTGGGTTAACCCTAAAATAAGGAAAGTGGGCAAAGTGACCTAGAAGATGTTTTTAAGGAAGCTACTTGGAGAGTATAAATAAGAGGCAAGGCTCTCTACTTTTAGACACACTTGAGCATATTGAATAACTATAGGTGTCTGAGGTAACCAAATCATATCTAAGATGAATTTCTGAGGGAAGGTGAATAAAAGAAGGTCGGAATTGAAGGAAGGATAAATTTTTTTCATGATGCTTTATAAGGTATGCTATTTAAAGGTCAACTCACCATTTTTGCAATAATTATTTTTTCTAGAATGATTCAGACCGTGAAATTGGTACGCCATTGAGGAAACATATCCAAGTATATTTGGTAAACTATTCATCTTGTGGTTCGTTGTATTTTTGGAGTTACACTTAGTAGAAAATAGGGCTTGTGGCTAGTACTGAAACTAGTCAAAAACAGGTGTGTCGGGTAATAACGTCATACCTTCTTCATAAAAGATCCAAATTTAGTAAGACCAAATTTGTTGGTTAGAGTACATTCTTTAGTATGTTTTTAATAGTTTCATATCGATTCAACAAATATTTTGTGCGGGGCACGCTCTACAAGGTCACTCTCTAGAATAAGCCAGAATTCAGCAAGGTATACCATTCTTGCAATAACTCCTTTTTTGAGAGGTTCCAAGTAGTGAAACCTAGATAAATTGCATAGAAAAAATTGAAGAACATTGTATATCAGTTTTAGATATTTATTCATTACAGGTACAAAGTTATGATTATTTCAAGTTAGGGTTATTGATTAATCCAAAACTAGACATGTGAGACTAAAGAAAAGTTTGATGAAAATGCTAGTCTCTTGTTGTTAAAGTTAAAGAAGTTTTACAAGATTGTGATCATATACACCAAGTCTATTACAAATTTATAAATCATATTTGGATGATGAAATTGATGAGGTATTTTGGTTGAGGTACATGTCGGGTACATGGTTGGGACAAGTAGTTGATGAGTTGGCACACCCATTAGGTGTATAGTTGATGATGTTGGTACATATTGATGACTCATAGTAGTTGATACATGATTGGTATATACTTGGTACATGGTTGGAGGCACTTTTTAGTAGTACTGTTGACACATGGTTTATGGATGATGTAGCATACTTGTATTATTAGAAGCACATATTGATCTTGATGATGATTATAAGTTGTTGTGTTATACTTGGTTTATGAACAGATTTGAGAGTTGTATTGGTGATTGATCTTGGTGAGTAGATATAATTTGGTTGATAAAATTGATGAGACAGGTTGTTGTGATAGGTTGTCTGGACAAGTTGTAGTGACAGGTTGTTGTGACAAGTTATTTGTACAGGTTTGGTGCATGGTTGATGTACTTGTTCATGGTATAGGTTGAGGTACAAGTTGGTGCATGGTTGATGCACTTGTTTATGCTACGGGTTGATTATAGGTTGGTTGGTACAGGTTGGTGCATGGTTGAAGCACTTGTTTATGGTACAGGTTGATGAATGGTTGATGCATGGTTCAGGTTATTGGTAGAGGTTGTTTGGTACAAGTTGATTAGTACAAGCTTACAACAGTATATCTCACAGAGATAGTGTGACACTAGTTCCATCGTTCTACTTATATGTCAGTGTGTTTGGATGGGGAAAGGATAGGTGGTTGTAGCCACCTTTCGGTTGTAGCTGGAGAACATAGGGGGTTGTAGCCTCCTTCTGGTTGTAGCCAGAGAATTGGGGAGTTAGATATTCCCTTAGGTTGTAGCCTGAGAAATTAGGGGGTTGGAGCCTCCTTCCAGTTGCAACTGGAAGAAAAAGGAATTTGGTGCTTCCAATGAATGTAATTCTTCAAGACATATAATAAAAYGCATTCTGTGGTTTTCTCCCTCTTTGGGTTTSCACGTAAAACACTGGTGTATTGTGTATGTGTATGATTGTTCATTTGTTCATTGCTTATTTACTCTGCAGTTATTTGATGATAATTCTACATTGATATAACACTTGGATTGTATGGTTAAACATGATCAAATTGCTCTATTACTRATTCACCCCCCCTCTCAGTAATCAACAATTGGTATCAGAGAAGGTTCCTTCAAGAAACAGTTTAACCACTGGAATGAGATCATGGATTATTCTGAGAATGGAGTACCAATGTTTAATGGTCAGAATGGTTTTAAGTATGATATGTGGAGCATAAGGACGGACATATTTTTACAGGCATAGGGACATTATATTTGGCTATCAGTTGTTACAAGATATGATAGTTGAAAAAGGGAAAAGACTGCAGCCAAGAAGGAATTGAAGAAGAATAACAAAATAGCAATGGATTTCATTTGGGAAGGATTACCTAAATCGGTAAGATAAAAGGTTGGTAAATGTTCATCGGCAAAAGAAATTTTGGATAAGTTACATGAAATATATTATTCACCTATCGCAGATTCATAAAATTACAAAGAAGATGCAGATACATAACAAGAAGAAATATGCTCATCATGTCAGACAGATTCAGAAGAGGAAGAGTATATTGAAGAAAAAGTTGATTACAGAGAAAAATTGATGAGTGCAATTAAATATCTAAGGAAAGAAAGAGAAGAAAAAGAGTCATCCAAGAAATAATTGATGCAGAGAAAGAAAAGTGTTGAAGGTTCCAAAAAACATAAGTAGGTCATCAAGAATTTAAGAGCTCAATTAGAAGAGGCCATAAGAATTGAAAAAACTCTAGAATATCAAAAGAAATGTTTAAAATAAAACATAGCAACACAAAAGGAAGAAGCATACAAGAGAGGAAAGATACTAATGGATCATCTCAAGGAAAGAACCAATGACTTAAACCAACTTGAGGAAGATTTTGGTATAGAAGAGAGAAGACTGGAAGAAGAAATAATTACATTGAAATTCCAACTTGAATAAGAAAGGATAACAGAAGAGGTCATGATGTCTCAGATAATGAAGAAAGAAGAAGAGGTTGAGAATCTTGAAGAAGAAGTTGTCACACTAAGAGTCAAAATCGTCAAGATCAACAAGAACATTGAAGAGACAAAAAAATCCACATCAGTTGTAGAGAATGAAGAGAAGCACTCTACATTGCTAGAAAAGAAGAATGAAGAAAATAGAAAGAGTTATGCAGAAGTACTCAAAGGAAGGAATCATGGTCAATACGAATCTAAGAAAACTATTGAACATACATCTTCAAAAATACCATCCATGTTCAAGCCACAAAGAAGATTCAATCATGATCATGATCAATGAAGGAAAATATTCAGAAGGACTATGCCATAAAGAATATCATTCACTCCCAGGTATGGAAATTTATTTTATGACCATTGTTTTTATTTTACTAACTTTGGACATAAGGTTGCATATTGCAGGGATTATAAAATAAATGTTCAAGCAAACCGTGCCTATATGGTCACACGTAACATTGAGTGTTACAAATGTCATAAATATGGACACATAGCCAATGATTGTAGAAGCATGATCGATACTTCCATGAAAGAGAATATTGATATCAGATATAAGAAAGTATGGATAAGAGAACAGGAAGAATAGGTGAACAAACACCAAGTACCAGAGATCGCAAGATTGGCAATAAAACGAGATGAAGAAAAATCTACAGAGAAAAGGAAAGATGTCAGATACATAAAGGTTTGGACAATAACTAACAGAAAGGAAGGATAGTCAAATAAAGAACAGGTTCAATAGATTGTACTTTCAGGCATTGTAGTGAAAGATGAATCCATGGATAGAAAGAAAGAAGTTAGATCTTAGAGACATAATGAATCTACCAATGAAGATGATGATGAATACACATCAGAGAAGGAATTGTTCTGAGCCATCTGACTTAGAGACTCCCATGTAATATGAATATTAGATAGGCGGAGTCTATGCGATAGTTGTGACAAATGAAAGAACCATCCTTCGAGCAGCTTGCAGAGTTTTAGAAGACAGATTCAGAGAAATCAATTAGCAAAAGTACATTTTGATAGATTAATTAAGACTTCATGATAGTATAGTGATAAATGGGTCAACATTATGGACAATTGCGCAAGTTGAGTCTTGGATAATATGGACAGAGATGGATTCGTAAGAACACTTAGTAGGTTTGGATAGATATATGATAGTGGATGACATAATGGATTCATATATTGGTTCAGAGAGTGGTTCAAAGAAAAATGAACATTATCATAATGGATGATAATTACACAGGAAATGTCTCGAACAATGCTAATGGATTCCAAATTGACAGATATGTTTTGGACACCTACAGTGCATACATCAGTTCATATTCAAAACTGAGTAATGCTCAGAAACAACAATGACAAAAATCCCTATGAACTATGAAAAGGAAGTGCAGACAATAACCTCTACATCAAGGTAACTCAAGGAAATATTTTATTAATTGAAATTTATGTTGATGATATTGTTTTGGATGTACTAATGACAGGTTAAGCCAAAAATTTGCAAAGGATATGTAGAATGAATTTGAAATGTCATTAATTGGAGGACTATCCTTCTTTTTGGGTATTCATATATGTCAAATAAACCAAGGAATTTTTATTTCTCAAACTAAGTATATAAGAGAAATGCTAAAGAGGTTCAGAATGGAAGATTGCAAACCAATTGCAAGTTGAGCAAAGATGTTTATTCGAATTCTACAGATCAGAGGCAATACATGTCAATGATTGGCAGCCTACTATATGTGATAACATCTAGACCAGATGTAATGCAACCAGTTGGATAGGTGGCACGATTTCAGGAAAAAACAAAGGAATCACATGTATTAGCAGTGAAGAGGATTTTCAGATATCTCAAAGGAACATAAGAGTTTGGATTATGGTATCCAAAAGAAAAGGATTTATCAATTATTTCCTACACAGATGCAGATTGGGCAGGTTGTATTGATTACCAATGAAGCACCAGTGGAGTAACGTTCTACTTGGGTGAGTGCTTAGTATCATGTCTAAGAAAGAAACAATCATCAATATATTTATCTACAACCGAGGTAAAGTATATTGCAGCAACATCATGTTGTACACAGGTTCTTTGGACGAAACAAACTCTGACATATATACAGGTTGAGTATGATGAGTCAATTCCAATCTATTGTGATAATACAAGCACCATCAGTATCTCAAAGAACCCCTTAATTCACTCCAAGACGAAGAACATTCCAATCAAGTATCACCTTCTACAAGAGAAGGTTGCAGAAAAGAACATCAGAGTTGAGTATGTGAGCACAAAAGAACAAGTGGCAGACATATTTACAAAACCACTTCCATGGGAAGCCTTTGAGTATATTCACCAAAGACGCGGAGTTATTTCTACTCCAAAATGAATTTTATTGAATGCTTATCTTATATTTCTTAGATGTACATGAGGAAGCACCATAAGAGGAAAGTTCACTTAGGGGGAGAAACCCCAGATGGAAATATACATTTTCCATTGATGACAAAGGGGGAGAGAGTTATCAGATGTAGAGGACAGAGGCATGATTCCAGTGGGACAAATGGTCACATAGATGCAAAGGACAGATGCATGGTTCCAAGGGGATAATGAGTGTTATCACTTTAGTATTTCATTAGAGTGTTTCCATCAATGCCAAAGGGGGTGATTGTTGATTAACGTTGGTTGTCATTGATGTCAACCCTTGAAGAAAGCCTGGTAGCACAAAGGTTTGGGTAATGGACCCAAGTTTGTTTTATGTAAATATGATTGATTATTGTCTTTTCATGGTTGATAAGAAGTACATATGGATGAACTCCAAAGCGGTCCCCTTATGGTGAAAGCCCTCATGGGAAGATGCTTTGCGGATTGAGTTATCCTAGAAGTATGGTTAGAGAACCCATGATTATTTGTTGAATAATGAGATGAAGGTCAATGAATTTTTTTGTGAAACTATCCTATATGGATATTTATTTTCATGAAATTTCCGGTGGTATGTGGAACGTCACATAACTCCTCATGGTTAGAGAGTTATGGAAATGAGAAGTTGGAGAACCCAGGTTTGGGTAATGAACCCAAGTTTGTTTGATGGATAATAGTATGATTTTTTATATATTTTCAGGTAATACTATTCTATATGGATAGTACATTTCATTCCATTTCTAGTGGTATGTTTAACGTCACATACCTCCTCACGTTTTGAGATTTATGGCCTTTGGAATTTGGAGGACCCTCATATGTCATCTAGAAGCCCCAAAAGGTCAAAGTTGTCAAAGTGGTTTAAGAGATTTTAAAAGGTAAATAATAAAGTAAAGTGATGAGTGTATTATAATTCAAACTGAATAAAAAATAAATTCTTTCAATAATAAATTTAATGGAGAAATTAGAAGTGGGTTAACCCTAAAAAAAGGAAAGTGGGCAAAGTGACCTAGAAGATGTTTTTAAGGAAGCTACTTGGAGAGTATAAATAAGAGTCAAGGCTCTCTCATTTTAGACACACTTGAGCATATTGAATACATATAGGTGTCTGAGTTATCCAAATTATATCTAAGACTAATTTATGAGGGAAGGTGAAGAAAAGAAGGCCAGAATTCAAGGAAGGATAAATTCTTTTGATGATGCTTTCTAAGGTATGTTATTTATAGGTCATCTCACCGTTTTTGCAATATTTTTTTTTTTCTAGAATGATTCAGACTGTGAAATTTCTATGCCATTGAGGAAATATATCTAATTATCTGTCATAATTTTTTTTATCTTGTGGGTCATTTTATTTTTGGAGTCACACTCCGTAGAAAATAGGGTTTGTGGCTAGTCCTAAAACTAGTCAAAAATAGGTGTTTAGGTAATAACGCCATACCTTCTTCATAAAAGATCCAAATTCACTAAGACAAAATGTGTTGGTTAGAGTATAGAATTTAGTGTGTTTTCTAATAGTTTCATATCGATTAAACAAATATTCCATGTGGGACATGCTCTACAAGGTCACTCTCTAGAATAAGCCAGAATTTAGGAAGGAATGTCATTCCTGCTATAAATCCTTTTCTGAGAGGTTCCAAGTAATGAAACCTAGATGAATTGCATAAAACAAACTTAATAACATTGTGTATCAGTTTCATATATCTATTCATTACAGGTACAAAGTTATGATTATTTCAAGTTAGGGTTGTTGATTAATCCAAAACTAGGCATGGGAGACTAAAGAAAAGTTTGATGAAAATGCTAGTCTCTTGTTGTTAAAGTTAAGGAAGGTTTGCAAGAATGTGATCATATACACCAGGTCTATTACAAAGTTACAAATCAGATTTGAATGATGAAATTGATGAGGGCTTTTGGTTGAGGTACATGTCAGGTACATGGTTGAGACAAGTAGTTGATGAGTTGGCACACCCATGAGGTGTATAGTTGATGATGTTGGTACATATTAATGATTCATAGTAGTTGATAAATGATTGGTACATACTTGGTACATGGTTGGAGGTACTTGTTAGTAGTATTATTGATATATGGTTTATTGATGATGTAGCATACTTGTATTATTAGAAGCACATATTGATCTTGATGATGATTATGAGTTGTTGTGTTATACTTGGTTGATGCAAATATCTAAGAGTTGTCTTGGTGATTGATGTTTGTGAATAGATCTGATTTGGTTGATAAAATTGATGAGACATGTTGTTGTGATAGGTTGTTTGGACACGTTGTTGTGATAGGTTGTTTGGACACGTTGTTGTGATAGGTTGTTGTGACAGGTTATTTGTACAGGTTTGGTGTATGGTTGATGTACTTGTTCATGGTATAGGTTGAGGTACAGGTTGGTGCATGGTTGATGCACTTGTTTATGGTACGAGTTGATTATAGGTTGGTTAGTACAAGTTGGTGCATGGTTGATGCACTTGTTTATGGTACAATTTGATTATAGGTTGAGTTACAGGCTGATGCATGGTTCAGGTTATTGGTATAGGTTGATTGATACAAGTTGATTGGTATAGGTTTACAGCAGTATATCTCACAGTGATAGTGTGACAGTGGTTCCATCATTCTACTTATATGTCAGGGCGGTTCGATGGGGCAAGGACATGTGGTTGTAGCCACCTTCCAGTTGTAGCTAGAGAACATAGGGGGTTGTAGCCTCCTTCTGGTTGTAGCTAGAGAATTAGGGAGTTGGAGCTTCCCTTAGGTTGTAACCTGAGAAACTAGGGGGTTGGAGCCTCCTTCCAGTTGTAGTTAGAAAACAAAGGAAGTTGGTGCTTCCAATGAATTTAATTCTTCAAGACATAAAGAAAAACCATTCTATGGTTTTCTCCTGCTTTGGGTTTCCACGTAAAACACTAGTGTAATATGTATGTGTATGATTTTTCATTTTTTCATTGCTTATTTACTCTGTAGTTATTGGATGATAATGCTACATTGATATAACACATGGATTATATGGTTAAAAAATATTAAATTTCTATATTACTAATTCACCCCCAGTCTCAGTAATCCAACAAATTCACCCCCGCCCCTCTTAGTGTGGGTGGTGTGTTCTCAATTGGTATCAGAGGGAGGTTCCTTCAAAACATAGTTTAACCACTGGAAGGTAGATCCTAAACAAATAGGTGGACAAATGGCTCTCTCTGCAATTGAAGCTCCCCTATTTGATGGAACAAATTATTCTTCATGAAGAGAAAATATGAAACAATATTTGAATTCAAGAGGATATGAAGTTTGGAATTCAGTAGTAACCAATCCCTGGGATTTGACTATATCAAAGAATCTATCAAAGATTACAGTCCAAAGAAGAGAAAGGAAGAAAAATGAAGTGCCATTGAATATTGTTAGGACCACACAATGCACCTTTTTGCCTATACTTTTTGCCACTATTATACTCTTGATCACCCATATATAAACTCATACTATCACTTTATCTGATCATTCCAAAGGTATACAACGTCCTTTCTCATGACTATACGTTTAATCTGTTTTGCATAATATTTTACATCACTCTCGTACTTAACCATTGATTAGAAATGCATAAGTGTTCAAAACTGCAGATTAGCACTTGAGGCCTATTGCTGAAACACATAATTGTCCAAGGTCGTTGTTGCTGAAACACATAGCTGCTATACAGTCCGAGGTCGCAGTTGCTGAAACAAAGAACTGATGCTAAAACACAGAGATGTCATACAGTTCGAGGCCACTGGCGCTGAAACACGAAGTTGTTACATAGTCCGGAGTCGCAGATGCTGAAACACGGAGTTGTTACACAGTCCAGAGTTGCAGATGCTGAAAAACAGAGGAAACCACCAGAACCGACGATGATGAAACACAAAGGAAGCCATTACAGTCAACAGTCAACACAGTCAGAGT
Organism: Picea engelmannii; assembly: GCA_009831015.1. Taxonomy (NCBI): domain Eukaryota; kingdom Viridiplantae; phylum Streptophyta; class Pinopsida; order Pinales; family Pinaceae; genus Picea; species Picea engelmannii. The sequence goes on from ML779527.1 coordinate 122,750, forward strand.
GCAATTCACGTGGCTGAAACAGCCCGCGAATTGCGATGCTGAAACAACATCAACAACAACAAGAAGAAGCTGTTACACTAGCCGTAACAACAATACCTCATTCAGATCCTGTAATAGCATTTATGTTGCGTGAGACTAGGACATCCTGTCTGGTTTAGAAAGAAGATCTGGCTAAAGATAGGACTCAGATACACATTGTAATTTCTGATCAATTGTATCGAAGGGATTTCCTCTTTAAATGAGAGGAAATCATCATTCGAGGGATCCAAGTTTTTATGTATTGAAACGATTCAGAGAGAGGGACGTACTTCATTTTTCTCAGACTGTAATATGATATTTTGACAGATGAATAGAAAATTGTTTTGAGCATCCGTCTCTAAGCTTTTTCGTTTCAGGGGAATCTTGTGAGAAGGTAGGGCCCACCTTCATCACAAGATTCACCCGTTAGTTTTAGAAGTGTGTTAGTTCGATCTCTGTTTATGATTTGATTAACTTCTGTTTGCTGAAAAACTACTTTTAATGAATTCCGCTTTGCTGAAACACTACTGAACTCTGTCTTAGTTTATTGAATGAAATTCGTACTTCTTTTTATTAGAAATATTGTGCGATGATTTTATGGTGCTAGCCAGAGATTGGGTTAAGGATTCCTACTCAGAAAGGAAGGAATCAGAACATCCTGTTCTCTGTAGATTTCCATTACTGTTGCAAGTGTGCTAGCCAGAAACTGGGTTAAGGGTTCCTTCTTAGAAAGGAAGGAATTGGAACATCATGTTCTCTGTAGATTTCCATTACTGCTGCAAGTGTGCTAGCCAGAAACTGGGTTAAGGGTTCCTACTCAGAAAGGAAGGAATCGGAACATCCTAATCTCTGTAGATTTCATTCATCTCTGCAAGTGTGCTAGCCAGAAACTGGGTTAAGGGTTCCTGCTCAGAAAGGAAGGAATCAGACTGTCCTGTTCTCTGTAGATCTCAATCACCTTTCACAAGTGTGCTAATTAGAAATAGAGCTAAAAGTTCCTGCTTAGAAAGGAAGGGATTAGATGGCCTTGTTCTCTGCTAGATAGAGTTAATTTTCTCTGCATTATTGTTTTCATGAAAGAGTGTTAATCAGAAACAAGTACTGAAGTCTCTGTTGAGAATAAGGGTCCTGTTCTCTGGTTGCAGAATAGTTGTTCTTTCCTGTTGCAATGTTATTTTAAAATGTAATCCAGGATTCTTTAAATTAATCTTTAAGAGCTGCAATAGGTAGATTGCTTTCCTTTTATTTAAATTAGAACTTCAGTTCATGCAAAGCAAGTGTGATTAGTATAGTTTCTTTTACTACCATTGTAAGTTGCTTTTGGAATTGAGCATATATAGTGCATGGTTATATTTGAAACAAAAGACTTCCCTGGGTTGATAATTTATGTATCACTTGGTTTTTTGAATCAATTAAGCAATTATAGTGACCAACATTTTGGCGTCGTTGCCGGGGAAGATAGCTATAGATTTCAAAATCACTTATGATTTCTTTTCTTTAGATAAAAAGATTGAATGAAAAAACCCAAAGACACTAACCCTACAGGTGGCAAGGGAAAAGGAAAAGGAGAAAGAAAGACCTACATAGACGAAATCTTATCAAAGTCTGAATATACTGCTCAAAGACCAAACCTTCGAAAACAAAACTCCCAGCCTTCATTTCAAGCAGTTTTTGGAACAGGGAAAGAAGTTTGGAGTCCTGAGACAGTCCAGAAGCTCGTACAAGACATTGAGGACAGAGCAAGCGCAGTAGGGGAGCATACATAAAACATGGATGAGTACAATGAAGAATTGCATCACTAAGAACAGGCAGAGGTAAATGATGAAAATTCTTTTTCTACATTAGGATTTCCTATTGGCGATCTCCCTAGAGGAGCAGCCCCCATGAAAAACATTCCACTCTCATCATTGCCTAATTTTCATGGTTTATCTTCAGAGGATCCTGATGAGTTTTTGTTTGAGTTTGATATATTATGCAGAAGTTATGATTATGTTTCTAATGCTAAAAAACTAAAGTTATTTCCAGCAACACTAAAAGGGAATGCACTAAGATGGTTTATGAGTCTTGGAAGCCATGTAATCACAACATGGGACCAAATGAAACAGAAATTATTGAAAAAATACCAGGATTACTGTCGAACAAGGGAAAAGAAGGAGGATCTATTTAAGATGATGCAGAAAGAAGACGAGAATCTGGAGGACTTTGTAGAAAGGCTACAATACAATCTACAAAGATCCAGTCATCCCAATGTAGGTAAGGATATTCTCAAAACTATTTTATTAAAAGGGGTAAGGGATGACTCTCTGGATATGCTGAATATGCTTGGGAAAGGGGACATATCCAAGGAATCATACGATGAAATTATCAATTTATGCAAAAGATGTTCAAGGGGAGCTTCAAGAAACAGCTCAAACAACATGGACACCACATTCTCTAGAGTCCAAAAATCAGCCAGTGGGGGAGCAACAAGAGCCGAGATAGGTAATCTACTTGAAGGTTTTAAAACTGAAATGTTAAGATCTTTTGCCTCACAAATGGATATCATGTAGATTAAGAAAAAGCAAGAAGAAGCAGAAGCAGCCTTGTCTATCTTTTGTTCTCAGTGCAGAGATAAGCATCCATGAAGAGAATGTCCACTGGACAAAAAGCCAATCTGCACTATCTGTGACAAAGATCATGATACCCAAAATTGTCCATCTTTACCAGGGATTAAGGCAGCGTTACAACCAATGGACGAAGAAGCTGAAGCTGTCTATCTGATGACACAGAGGAGGCAATGGCAACCGCGAGGACAAGGTATGAACTCTAACATGCCATTTGCATCTTCTAATCGTTATTCTTCTTTCAATCAAATGAGTTACCCCTA
>ML779527.1:134998-165916 GCA_009831015.1 Picea engelmannii
TTTTCGTTTCAGGGGAATCTTGTGAGAAGGTAGGGCCCACCTTCATCACAAGATTCACCCGTTAGTTTTAGAAGTGTGTTAGTTCGATCTCTGTTTATGATTTGATTAACTTATGTTTGCTGAAACACTACTTTTAATGAATTTTGCTTTGCTGAAACACTACTGAACTCTATCTTAGTTTATTGAATGAAATTCATACTTCTTTTTATTAGCAATCTTGTGTGATGATTTTATGGTGCTAGCTAGATATTGGGTTAAGGATTCCTGCTCATAAAGGAAGGAATCAGAACATCTTATTCCCTGTAGATTTCCATTACTGTTGCAAGTGTGCTAGCCAGAAACTGGGTTAAGGGTTTCTGCTCAGAAAGGAAGGAATTGGAACATCCTGTTCTCTGTAGATTTCCATTACTGTTGCAAGTGTGCTAGCCAGAAATTGGGTTAAGGGTTCCTGCTCAGAAAGGAAGGAATCAAAACATCCCGATCTCTGTAGATTTCATTCATCTCTGCAAGTGTGCTAGCCAGAAACTGGGTTAAGGGTTCCTACTCAGAAAGGAAGGAATCAGACTGTCCTGTTCTCTGTAGATCTCAATCACCTTTCACAAGTGTGCTAATCAGAAATAGGGCTAAAAGTTCCTGCTTAGAAAGGAAGGGATTAGATGGCCTTGTTCTCTGCTAGATAGAGTTAATTTTCTCTGCATTACTGTTTTCATGAAAGAGTGTTAATCAGAAACAAGTACTGAAGTCTCTGTTGAGAATAAGGGTCCTGTTCTCTGGTTGCAGAGTAGTTGTTCTTTCCTATTGCAATGTTATTTTAAAATGTAATCCAGGATTCTTTAAATTAATCTTTAAGATCTGCAATAGGTAGATTTCTTTCCTGTGATTTAAATTAGAACTTCAGTTCCTGCAAAGCAAGTGTGATTAGTATAGTTTCTTTTACTACAACTGTAAGTTGCTTTTGGAATTGAGCATATATAGTGCGTTGTTATCTTTGAAACAAAAGACTTCCCTGGGTTGATAATTTATGTATCACTTGGTTGTTTGAATCAATTAAGCAATTATAGTGACCAACAAATATTATTCTCAATGGATTATCAGATTCAGTCAAGGAAAGAACAGGACTATGCACATCCTCCAAGGACTTATGGATGAAGTTAGAAAAGATGTATCAAATCAAAAGTAAAGACACATAATAAATTCCTATCAAGGATGAATATGAAGACTCAGCCATCAATAAAGGTAAGGACTCTCTAAAAACTTTTGATTGCAATAACAGTGATATTGAATCCTCCCCTGCACGTAAAGAACAAGACTCAGATACAATAACAAAATGTTTTGTTAGCATTTATCCCATGGAAAAAGAAGAATAAGAACTATCAAAGGCCAAACAAAAGGTTTATTGGAGTCTCTGTGAATACCTATATGACCATAATGAATCAGATTATAGCTATCTTCATGACTACAATAAAGAATTTTTTGAGAAGAGTCAAAAGCATGTATTGGAAATAAAGGAAATTCTCAAGGACAATGAAAAGATAATATATGAGTAGGAAAATCAGTTAGAAGATAAAGAAGAGGAGATCGAGAAGCTGAAGAAATAAATTATTCAAGTAACAGAAAAGGATAAGGAAGATGGTGAGCTTAGCAATCAGAAACATATCCTGGAAATAAAAGAAAAGCTCAAAGAAAATGAAGAAATCATATCTGAGAAAAAGATTCAATTAGAAAACAAAGAAGAAGAGATCAAAATATTGAAAACTAAAGTTGTTTATCTAACAAAATAAAAGGAAGAGGAAATCAAGAGACTGAAAAATGAAATCAATCAAGCAAAGGAAGAGGAAATCGAGAGACTGAAAAATGAAATCAGTCAAGCAAAAGAAGAAAAGAAGGAAGATGATGAACCAAGCAAAAACATTACAGATCTAAAAGAAATAAGTGAAATATATGTCAATCTTAAAATCCAACATGAAGAAGCCAAAAGGAGAGAGGAGGTATTAAGGAACCAGTTGGACAAAAAGGAAGAATCGTTCCATGAGTTGGAAGCATAAGTCGTGAATATTAGAAAGAAGGTTGAGAAGTCAAACACCCAAATCAAGTTCTTGAACAACTCTATGACACTGGATGAGATATTGGATAGTCAGAGATCACCAAATGACAAATTTGATCTTGGATACAACAAGGAAGAGGTCAATACTCATAAAAGGTCCGATGCAGGTCCTTCATTTGTAAAAGGTGAAAACAGGTAGGACATAGTTTCTTCAGTTGTAAAGGATGAAAACAGGTCTGACACAGGTGCTTCATTTGTAAAGGATGAAGACAGGTCTGAAACAACTGCTTCATTTATAAAAAGTGAAATAAGGTATGACTCAAGTTCATCACGTCCAAAGAATAAAAGCAATACTACAAAATTTAGAAGATCATATCAAGGAAGACATCCAAAAGCTATTCATATACCTCAAAGAAATTGTAGAAGAGAGACACCTTCATGGATGAATCAAAGAAGGTATGAAAGTGTTTTTAATGTTTTTTTTTCTTGTAATGAATATGGTCATAAATCCTTGGATTGTAGGAATAATGAAAGAAAACAAGTTGGTAGGTTCAACAATAGTATAAGATGTTAGAACTATAATCATGTTGGACATATTGTTGCACATTGTTAGACTATGAGATGCTATAGCTGTGGTGGATATGGCAACAAAGCATATAACTGTTGGAACTCAAGAAAATAGTCAATGAGAAATGATTCATATAGTACGACAAAAGGAGTAAATGGAACATGGAATAAAAATGAAGTTGCAGTAATAGAAGATCAGAGAAGAAAATTCAAGAAACCAGGACACTTCACAGATGTGGATAGCAATGACTGAACAAGTGAACACGAGTGAATTTGATTGCTAGAAAAAGAATTGCATTTATGTGACAAACATAGTATAAGGTTGTCTCAGACAACTCTAGAGTAATGTATAGTAAAGAATCATCTTGGATAAATACGGATACATCTAGTTAGAGATCAATGAGAATCAATGGGAAAATCCAAGAGTTGTTTGAATATGATGAGCTACAATTGTGCATTGTTCCAGTAGGACAATGACATCTGCAGAAGCAACATTCTGATGTACAAAATGAGGTACATGACATCCTGTAGAGATAACAAGAGGAGAAACCCTGTCAGAAAAAGATACCCCTTTAGAAAAAAAGGGGAAGAACAATCAGTAAAAACGCAAGGGAAGCTTTTGTTAGTAAATAAGAAAGTAATTATATTAAGTCTTGAAAAGACTCAATCACTACAAAAATTTGTATCAATAAGACTACTCATTTGAAACACACAAATCCCAATCAACTGAGATAAGAAGTTAGTAAATTAACAGGGGAAGAAACCTTGTCAGGAAAAGATGCCCTTTTAGAAACAACAAAGGAGAGTAGTCAGAAGCAGAAAGAGAGCATATTGACAGGGCGACTCATTAAGTTATGAAAGGTAGAACATGACTGTAGAAAGAGTTACCCAAGTTCAGATTCTGGTCAGTAACATACAAAGCTTTACCAAAAGGAGGAAAACCCTTTGCCATTGATGCAAAGGGGAGAGAAACTGTATAAGAAGAAAAATTCATAAGAGGAAAGCATCATCATAGGGGGATTTTTGTATATGAAGTTAGTGTGTTGCCCTCAATGAAAAAGGGGGAGATTGTTGGACATATTGTTATTGATGTCAATAGTCTATGTGATGATATGTTGTTAATGATCAACTACTAGAGATGACATTGTCATTGATGTTGACATTATATCAGTCAACAAAAGATGTCAAACAGTATGAAAATATCAAAGATCAGAAGGAAAATCACATTTCACAGTATATCATAAGGAGAAAAAAATATGAAGATCAAATCTCAGAAGGAAAAGCGCATTGCATAGTATATTAGAAGAAGTGAACAGTATGAATAAATTCATGATTATTGTTGATCACGATAGGATCAACAATTCTATAATAAAATCTCAGGAGGGTTAGCGAATGAATATCAAAGCTCAGAAGGAATAAACGTATTGCAAATGTGTTGTCAGGATCAATGGGAATAGTGAGAAGTCGACCATTGCACAAGAAAAGATGATAAGTTTCAGCAACCATCTGATCAAGGAAATTGACGATAGAGATCGTCTCATATAATGGACCATGGTCATATGAGTGACCATGGTCTTGAGGATCGTTGGAGGATCATGACCGTCAATTTGCAAGCCAGATCAATGGGAGGGATGAATTGTGGGGAGCGAAAGAAGAATTAAACAACCCGCTAATTCTAATCTTGCAATTAGTCTAGATCGTCATATCTCATAGCTCCAAATATCTATGAATGTGATTGATCCCACAAACGATGAGATTAATCCAAATTAAATCGTGATTGTTGGATGCACAATCGCCAGATCAACGACAAGGGTGAATTGCAGAGATATAAAGGAGAATCAAATATCGCATTTGTTCTAATCCTATAATTAGTCAGGACCGTTTGATCTTATAGCTTTGAATATCAATGATTGTGGTTGACTCACCAACAACACACAACTTCCAATTGCAGATTTTGGGTGATGAGTTAACTCACTCACAAGTTGTGGTTCCACAATCATCATCGATCGTTGATCTACTTCGAGTCTCTTCATCATCGTTGGATCACATTTTAGTGGAAGGACATGATAAGATGAAAGGGTTGGGAATTTGATTAGTCGAATACCCATCAACCATCGGATCAAACCTGATTCCCTTCACCCGTCAAATCGTGTTAAAGTGGAAGGATAGGATAAGCTAGAAGAGTAGCACCATAGACATATCCATTCATCATTCTGAGTTCCTGATCAATGAACAATATTTGCTTCGGGTACAAATAAGTGAGTAAGTTGAGCTCTAGAAAGTTTGAGATCTAAAATACGTGAAGCCCGGAAATCTGAAATGAATAAGGACCGTCAGATTTGGATGACACACGAGGAACATTGGATCAGGGTTTTTTGTCAGCAGACAACGTTAGAAAAGACATGTGACAAACCACGTCAGCAGAGAACGTCGGCAAATACACACGACATAATCAGATGATGACAAGTGTCAAGAGGAAATTGGCTCATGCCATGTCAACAAGTGATGCAAGAAAGTTACATCACTCTGGGAGATGCTTCAAGAGTTTTACCATGAAAAAATGTCAAAATTCCCAAAGTCCTGAAGAACGAAGGTCTGAAGTCGCTCTCAGCCGTTGATATGAGATAATCTTTGGATACTATCCTGACCGTTAGATCAAGGATATGAACATATGTCATATCGGGAGATCTACATCGACATCATCAAGAAACTGTGGAAGACCACATCAATAGTCTATGTTAATAAGGACACATGTCACAGTCAGAGAATGACAATTGTCAAGTTGAAATCGACATTTCAGGTACATGCAAATCATGAATCAGAGTGACACATGGTAGCTACTTGACTCGTGACAGATCGACAAGTGAAGTAAGGAAGTTACGTCACTCTGGGAGTTTTTCTTTAGGAGTTTTACCATCAACACTCGCCTAAAGACCCGAAGTCCCAAATGTCAAAGACTTGAAGTGGACACAAGATGTTCGATCTGAATATCACTTTTTGAGTGTTCTCAATCATCGATCTACTTCAATGGTAGGATAGTGTAAGTGGAAATGTTAACTGACAGCAAGCGACCTCCACCGTTGAGTACTTACTCGGTAGGTGATCACTCTTGAGGAAAATGGAACAACGTCTATTCGAAACCACCGAAGTCCCAAACATTGAAGTCCCGAGTCAGACATAAGTCATATGATCTGAAGGATCGTCTTAGGATCATTCCCAACCATTGATCATACTACCGTGAAAGTTGAGGCTTGAGAATTTTGAATCCCGGAGACACGAAAGGATCATGACTATTGATTGAGAAAGGGAAAGGCATCGGTGGATTGACAACTCCGAAAGATTGACATACGGAGGATAGAATGGGTTGAGCCTCAAAATTTTTGAAGTACAGAGACTCGAAGAAGATATCGACCATTGATCTGATGTTTGGTTCCATTCTCAATCGTTGATCAAAATAAAGTGGAAGGATAGCATAATCTTAATAGATGAAGTCACCGAGTAAAAGGTGGCCATCCATCTCATTGCTTGATTAAGTCATGTCCGTTGGATTAGGAAATGAAGGATAGATGTAATGATCAAATATAACCATTGATCTGGTTTCGAGATATAATGTGAACCATTCAATCTGTTTGGCGATATCGTATTCGGGAGATTTGAAATGTTGGAAGTTACAAAGACCCGAAGGGCGAAGACCCGAAGTCCCGACAATCGTCCATCTCATAGGGAGATTGAATCATGAATGTTGAATTATTAAACGCTCAAGATCTTGTCTTGCCTAGTGTCTAGTCAATGCCATTGGTCATATGGTAAAGAGATTTGAAAGGGAAGAATGTAATGCGTGACTTAAATCGTTAATCCTGTGTTTCTACGCCATTGATCATATCTACATGGTTTGAAGGAAGCGTCGATCTCTATTATCACAGAGACGAAGGAAATCAATCCACGACTGTGATCGATTTTTTAAAGGAAAGGGGATTCCATATGTAACGTTAAAGACCCAGATTGATGATCTCTGGTGGTACCAAAAGTTATTGTAAATGAAAAAGTTAGTTATAATTTGTTACACATGTTGGCTCAAGAAATTAAACAAGTTTTGAGAATAAACAAGTATAAATACAACCATGATTGGTTCACTTGAAAGGGTTCTTCTGGTTGAAGTGTGGCTTGTGAAGTGAAGAGGAGGATCTGGACCTGAGGTCCGTGTGAATATAAGAGAAAGATGTAGAAGGGAAGATGATGTGATGATATATGAGGAAGGATAAAGTGAAGAAGGCACGAATTTCAGAGAGAAGATGAAATGCGGTGATGAGTGTTTTATGATATACCTCTGATAATTAGATAGAGTTGATTTTATAATGGATCACTACTACTAGAGTTGAATAAACTCTAGTTGGATAGACTGGGTTCTATCAGTAAGTTGGGTCTTGCCTGAGAGTTGGTGCTCCTTACTTTAGTTGGTGCTGAAACAAATTAGTTGATGATGGTGTTGATGGGTCTTAAACCCCTTAACTCAACAGTAGGAACCAAACCTGCCACCGAGGCCCAATTAGACTCTACAACATTTGTGATTGGAATGGTTCTCCAGATCTTGTGATCTGACCAATTTAATCGATGGGATTTATGTTTTCTTGTTGAGGCATCTCCTTCAATAGGGATTTTCTCTTTTGGTATTTTCTCTTTAGTTAGGATAAATGTGAGAAATATCTAGTATAAACCAACTTGACCACACAACAGTAAGGAAGTCTAAAGACTAGGAAAGGTCGGTCTTGGGATAACCCTCACTCCAGCATGTAGACAACGATCTCTTACCACGGGCCTAGTAATAATACTTTAACCGTGTGAGCACTTGATCACTAGCTGAGATTTTAACCTAAACTATCCAAGAAACAAAATGAGAGCAAATTTAAATACTGCAGAAGAGGCTGAGCTTGGGATAACCCGCTGCTCAAACATGCAAACGATAATCCTATATCACAGGCCTAGTAATAAGACATTATCCATGTGAGCATCCAATTACTATTTGAGAATACTAATTATTAGAAGAAAACATTTATATGATAAGATCAATAGCAATCAAAATAATTCATCTATCATAATCCTTCATCATATATCCACACAAAGATTCATTATTTCCATCATTAGAGAAAAGAACATCAAATCAATTGCACCAGATAACTTCACAATATATTCGATAGCTCTTACTTGTTACATATGCTTATGAACTGAATAGGAAATAGTTCTTCTCCAGGCTCAATTACACATGCATATGATGAAAACAACTTCGTCTCTAGTCCAGAAGGACTTCTTCATTCATAGCAACTCCAAAATAATTCTTAACAACTAGAAAGAAAAGTGTTCTTGCAACAAACCATCGACCCTTAGACCATCGATCGATGTTCCTATTTATAATATAAAGTATTAACAATAATTAATGGTAAAATGCAATTTGAGCTAATAAAAAATCACCGCGTGGCATCATCATCTGATAGTCTTTCAACAATTCACCTAAGTTGTTTCTTGAAAAGAGTGGATTCCTTCATAATCAGACCATCTGATAAAGAGTTCTTCATGAGTATGGGCCCACAGGAATCTGTGTTGTTCCATTGGGGCTGCATATATCCCTCTGATGTCTATTGCATGTGCTCGGTATTTTATCAAGGTGGAATTCATCTATTGAAACATGGTTTTAGCTCTGATTGGGTGTTTTGTGAATTGTCGCACCTATCTCGACCTCGTATTGGCTAACTTCGTGCACTCTTTAGCCCATAGGGAGTCTTGTTCGGAATACATCTTGAGCATGTTTATTATGTCAATAAACTCACTAGGGTTGCCGAAATCAGGGAGCTTGATATCTTTCATTACTTTATTAATTTTATCCCAGTGATTCTGGAACTTGGAATATTGTTCTTGGATATCTCGATGTGGGTCCCGAGACATATTAGTCCAGTATTCTGTGGATCTATTTATACATTCGAGGCTATTTTTTCTTAACAGCTAAATGCCATTTTCTTCCTTTTCTCGACTCTGTTGGATGGCTTGAATGTATTCAATCCTTTCCACTTCTTCCTGCTCTCTTTCATTCCATAGTTCCATTTACTTGCATGTTGCGAGAGCCATGAGAGTGTCCTCTTGGAATTCAATTATATTTTCATTTAACAGGGTTCTTTCTTTCTTGTACTCGTTGTAAACTCTTGAAAACTCACTCTTCAAATATGCCGCAGTCTGTGTGGAGCCTTTATAATACTCAACAATATGGCACAAGTGTTCCAATTCCTTCAGAGTATCAGCTAGTTCTCTTTCATCCCTCTTGGTCCTATCCTAGGAAACATCAAAGAGGGCTCTTCCCATGCCTATTAGTTCAGATGTGCGATCATCTGCTGTGTTGATCAAGCTTTCCTGTATGGTAACCAAAATAGAATGGTCCACAATAATCTTCCTCTTCTTGGCAGTCCTTTGTACGATGGCCTTCATTTTTTGATCATAGGAGATCACATATATGTATGCTACTTCATCTACCAAATTTGGTATCTGTTGGTCACCCCATGTGAGTGTATTTCCCAGGCTACCGGTGGTATATATTTGTTCAATATCAGACTCTTGAACCTCCTTGTTTTTCTCCGAAGGCCCGACCTCTTCCTGATGTTTATCGGGGAATTGAGTATCAAGTGGAATGGATGTGTCGGGAGCAAGCTCAATACTTTCCTATATTCTATCCATGGCATCACCGATGTCCTTCTGCGGGGATCTTTCTTTTGACACATCCAATTCTGACTTGTCCTATGGACTACCTGCTTGGGTCTCCGGTGCAACAGGCGTTTATGTGTCTAAGCTGCTTTCAACTCCTTTTTATTCTCGTGTGTCCTCTTGACTCTGAACATTAGGAACAAGAGGTGTTTTTTCCTCAACTCCCTTCTCTTCTTATACATGCACAAAGGTTTTATGATATGCCTCCAGACTCTCATCATCACTCTATATATCTATGAACTCGGACAAAGGGTTAGGTGCGCTGGTTTCGACCGACACCTAGCCTAGCTTTGATTGAGTCTTCGGGCCTGTCGATGAATCAGCTAGCGACAGTGTGGATTCAGGGTCATCTGACCCATTGATGTTACCGGGGTCTGTGATGTCGGGGCCACCTACTTATGTCGGGCTCTCTTATGGGTTACTGGTCAGAACGCTTGATAAGAGGGCTGGATCATTTGATGCCAGATCCATTATTTGTTGAGCATGTTAGAGAAATAGTGTCCCTCTTTCCCTTGCACCTGGACTTCCAAGAAAATTCTAGTTCTGTATAGGGGCTTCCTAGGGAGCTTCCATCATTTTGGCCAATTCAAATGTTACCCTTTATTCCCTAGTCCTGAGAATTTCTTCCACTCTTTGCACTCTTTCATCCAAGGATGTCACTTGTTCTTCCCAACTCATGGCCTTGAACTTGGTTATTTTGTGTTCAACCATTCTTGCCATTACCTCATCCCAATCTTGAGCGTTTTTAGTGAATATTTCACCCTCAAACTGGTCATGGTAATAAGGCCAACAAGATGATACTTGTGATGCATGTTTCGAGACCAGACCCTTGGGATCGTGCTTGCAAAAACATCCTGTCTAGAACCAAAATTCCAATTGAATTAATCCCTCTTGCTTGGCCTACAGAGTGTCTTTAACCTAGCAGAAGCCGATATGAAACCCATAGGGTATGAATGCCTGCTTCTTATCCTTCAACAAAGTCGCATTGTACCCATGCAATATAGTTTTGTAACATATTTCCCCTAGTAACAGTCGGTCGGGGACATATATAGGTAGCAAATGTGGTGCTCCTATGGCGCCGAAAACCCTAATGTAGGTTTCGCGCTCGTCCAAGTACCACTGACCAACTTTCGAAATAACATTTTTGGCCTCATCAGATAGCCTTGGGCACTCCTTGAATAGTAAGAAATGAATAGGTGCAATAAATTGGTCGCAAATGAGAGAGTAGGATCTTTTATACCTGTTCTCCCACAAGATTCAAAAATAGACATGGAATGGGAGCTCGGAAGTGTGCCAACTCAAGTTCATTTCTGCGAAGACATTTCTTACACAGATGACATCCAATAGATAAAACTTCATGTAGAAGGCAAGAGTTTCTCCTTCCTTCAGTTGTTGAGTGATGCAGGAGCATCGAAAATATCAAGCGAGCGTGGAGGAAGTGCAACGTATTCTTGAGCACATGATAATTGCTTAAAAAAACTTTTTGAAGTTGATGCGCCAAATCTTTAATGAAGCCATTTATGAAGGAGCACCTTTATATATTATATTAGACCTTGAGCGATTCTCTCTCATCCTTAGTAGATAGGAGGCATTTAAACTAGTTAATTCAGGTAGATAGACTTGAATTCATAGATTAGACAGTTTTAGAAGAAGGAGGTAAAATGAATATAGACACCCTCATTGTAAATTGTAGAAGAGAGCATGAAAATTGAAGCAAGAAGACCACATAAGAGAAGAAGAGAGATGTAGAAGAACATCCATGTATAGATCTTGAATTAATAGAAGAAGTTGATTCAAATCCATGGTTTTGTGTCTGTTCTTTGTGTGTTGATGTTAAATGATGTGCTCATGAGTGTTTGTTTTCCTATTATGCATTTGCTTTATTGCTGCGTATATGATTTCATGTTTGAGTTTGAAATCTGAGGGAAAGAAGAAATGAGTTTCAATTGTTTCTCTATCTGAGTGAGGATTCCTGCAAGGAGTGCATTCGAAAACGTCCGCAAGGAGTGCGTTGACGGAGGCTCAGGTAGTTTAACTCTTGTTATCATTCACCCATAAGTGAAATTAGGTTACTATATCCGTGCAAGGAGTGCGCAGGCTAAGGGAAGTCTCAACTATGAAATCTGAGCAGAATGTTTGAAGGACTACTGCTGCAGGTGTGCGTAGGGTTGAAGGATTCAAACATTTGAGGTGTTTGAAAGGTTGTCGCAAGGAGTGCGAGCAGGGGGTTCAAATTCTGAAATATTCAGAATTGACAAAGCTCAGGAGGTATAGTACCTTTGAGTGGACCTAAGGAAGGATTGTGTAGGGAGTTTGTGTCGTGGAACATATGAAACCAGGGTTGGGCGCAGGAGGACGTGTGAGCGCAGAGGAGCACTAGTTATTTTCAAGAAATCCTCAAGGAGGAAGAAATCGATGGTAAGGATATTGTGGAGATGATTGGTGAAATCCCTCCAGCCATTGGATCTCCCAAAGAGGAGAGGAGGTTACGACCGCATTCAAGGTCCAAGCTCGAGGGGTCGTGAGCTGTTGGATCGGCAGTCAGTTAACCGTCGACCATCCGGTTTGGTAGAAGTTGCACTGGGGTTAAGCCCTAGTGAGTAGAGGAAAGTTCCAAAGAGGCATCAGGATATTGAAGGCATCGGGGTTTCAGAAGCCAAGAGACTCAAGACCTTTCAAGTCTCAAAACACCAGGGAAATCCTAGCCGTGGATCTCAGGGTGGACACGCGTCAAAGGATCTGACGAAGTTGGAGTTCATGATAGCAGAAGATCGGGAATTTCCATAAGAAAAATCCCGGAAGGATCAGAGCCGTCCATTTGTGGGGATGCATGGCAGACATCAAAGCATCGGGAAATCGAAGTTCCCGAGGACAAGAAATTTGTGACATCACAAGTCTCGAAACCCTGAAGAGATCGAGACCATCCATCAAAGGGGGACGCGTGGCATAAATCGGCGCCATCAGGAAAAGTCCCGACAAGGAGGTCGTCCATCGGTGTTTGGGTCATTGGGATATCGGGGATCCTGGTGACAAGTTGTTTATGCAATTTGAAATTGTGAACCATGAAACCCCGACGAGGATGAAGGTGCCACCGTGTGGCTAGATATCAACGAACCAGAGAGTCAGGATTCGAGGAATCGCAAGTCCTGAGGGCATGTGTATTTCGACATTGGAATCCTCGAAACCCCTATGGGAGTTATGATTGCGGCCATATAGGGGAGGTCACGTGGACCAGGAGTTTAGCCTGGAGGGCTAACAGGAATTTCGGGCGCATCGGGATTTTGAAGTCAGAAACCTCGACAAGAAGGAATATAAGGTTGCGGTCTTATAGAAGATAGTCGTGTGGACTAGAGGCTTAGCTAGGTGGGGCTAAGGAAACAAAGGAGTGAATCGGGGATCAGGGATTGGTGAAACAAGTTGTTTGAACATCACAGGTGTCAAAATCCTGATAGAAGGAACGCCGACAATAAGAAAAGGCCAACATTGATTTAGAAGAAAGGGAGACCCAGTGTTTAGTGTTGTGGGTGGAAAATTTCCCGACAGGGAATTAGAAGAACCTTTCAGTTCTTCGGGCCGAGGGAGGAGGAGAGATACTGTGAGTAGATGTGCCTAGTGGCTCGCCTACGTCAAGTGGTATCAGAGAAAGAAAAATTCTTTGCTTTCTGTAGCAGAGAAGAAGGAAATTCACCATGCCGCCAAGGAGGCGGGATAGACAGTCACCCAATCCAGAGGAAAGAGAAAACCCGAGGAGGAGGGGTAGGCAAGCGCAGAATCCAGAAATGGAAAGAGAGATACGTGATCTACGAGCTAGACTCGAAGATATGGAGACAACACAAAGACGCACAGTCGGTGCTGGGAATCTAGGTGATTCCGAAAGTAAGGTTGAAGCTGAACAAGAAGAAGAAGTTGTAGCTAAGGATGTAGCCAATGAACATCTAATCAAATCTATTGCACAGATGGGTTCAAAAATGAAGATGGACATTCCAGTTTATGAGGGGAGTCTGGATGTGAAAGAGATTTTAGATTGGATTAGAGCTCTGGATACATACTTCGATTATGAAGATGTTGAAGAGGATAAGAAAGTCAGGCATGTTGTCACGAGATTGAAGGGACACACAACATTATGGTGGGACGAGCTACAAGCAGATAGATGCTGCAAGGGCAAGCCGAAAATTAAAAAGTGGGATTGAATGATTGCGAAGATGAAGGAAAAATTCATCCCGAGAGATTATCAAATCACTCTGTTCATGAGGATGCAGAACCTAAGACAGAAGTTGATGACAGTAAAAGAATACATGGGGGAATTATATCGACTGAACATTAGGGCAGGTCATCGAGAGAGCGATGATGAGAAATGTTCCAGGTATATGAATGGCCTGAGATACGATATCCAGGACGAGATGAGTATGACAACCATCTGAACAGTGGAAGATGCCTATCAAATGGCTTTGAAAGCTGAAGAGAAGCTAAACCGTAAGCAAGGTCAGCGAGGCCGAGGCAGGAGTTAGCCCAAAGGAAAATCGGTTGCCCAAGATAAATACCAGAAGCCCAAGGACGAATGGAAAAAGCCTCAGACTAGAACCGAGAGAGGTGGAAGTTCACAGCGAGGGAAACATGTTGGGTAGAGAGGGAAGCATACTAAGCAGAGAGGAGGTTATGCTGATAACAATATGTTTCCTCATACCAGAGGTAAAGAAAGAGGAAGAGGAGGAGTAATCACATGCTTCACGTGTGGGAAAAATGGGCACAAGTCATTCAAGTGTCTAGAGAAAAAGAAGGATAATGGAGAGACTCACATCACCGAGGCATAGAGGCGAGATGTTGAAGCAGAAGATGTTGAAGGCGGAAGGTCATTGATGATGCATAAGGTTCTCTTAACACCCGAGAAGGAGGTGGAGGACTCAGCTCAAAGAAACTGACTTTTCAGAACTGCTTGCAAAACCAAGGACAGGGTATGCAAGGTTATCATGGACAGCGGTAGCACAGATAATCTCGTTTCGACCGAAATGGTAGAAAATCTGGAGCTGGAGACGAATGATCACCCGAGTCCATACAAAGTTCCATGGATATAGAAGGGACATCAGTTAAATGTCACTAAACAATGTTTAGTTGAATTCAAAATAGGAGGGTATAATGATAAAATACTCTGTGATGTTATTCCTATGGATGTCTATCATTTAATGTTGGGTAGACCATGGAAATATGATAGAAATGTCATTCATGATGGGAAGATGAATACATATACTTTAGAGAAGAATGGGAGAACTCATATGTTGCTTCTGATCAAGGATAAGGAGGTAAAACCAGAAGGGAGAAATACTGTACTCCTCATGAGTGGGAAGGAGCTTCTTATGGAGGTGAAGAAGAAAGAAGATCCACAATTCTTTGTGGTCAGGAAATGAAGGATCGTTTTGACTAGCATGAGAGTAGATAATTTGCCAGGAGAAATTCAGGAACTATTGGAAGAGTTCGATGACATCATGGTGGACGAATTACCTCATTTGTTTCCACCGATGAGGAGTGTGAGTCATCATATAGACCTCATACCAGGAGCTAGTTTGCCAAATAAAGCCGAGTATAGGTTGACGCTGCAAGAAAATGAAGAGGTCAAGAAGCAGGTCTAGGAGCTGCTAGATAAAGGATTGGTCAGGGAAAGCTTGAGTCTGTGTGCCATTCCAATGGTACTCAGTCCAAAAAAAGATGGAGGTTGGAGAATGTGTACCGACTCAAGAGCCATAAACAAGATAACCATCAGGTACAGGCTTCCATTGCCGCGGATGGATGATTTGATGGATTGCTTAAGTGGAGCGAATTTTTTTTCAAAGATTGATTTGAAGAATGGATATCACCAGATTTGCATGAGAGAAGGTGATGAATGGAAAACAACATTCAAGACAAACGAAGGTTTGTATGAATGGTTGGTTATGATGTTTGGCTTAACAAATGCACTGAGTACCTTTATGAGGTTAATGAATGAAGTCCTGAGGGAATTCATTGGGAAGTTTGTCATTGTGTATCTGGATGACATATTGATTTTCAGCAAGACAAAAGCAGAACATCTGAAGCATTTAGCTACAGTAATGAAGAAGCTACAACAGGAGAACTTGTTGATAACATGAAGAAATCCTCATTCATGAAGACCAAAATCATTTATTTGGGTTTTTTTATATCTGCAGATGAGTTGAGGATGGATCCAGATAAGGTGGAGGTAATCAAGAATTGGCCAGTGCCGAGGAACGTCTTTGACATGAGAATTTTTCACGGATTGGCTAGTTTCTACCGGAAGTTCATTAGGAATTTTAGTGGAATTAGTGAAGAAATGATGGATACAGTGAAGTAAAGACATAAATCTTTTCACTGGACTGAAGAGGCTGACAAGAGTTTCAATTTGTTGAAACGAAAGATTACGGAACAACCAATTCTGGTGTTTCCGGATTTTCAAAAGACATTTCAGGTGAAATGTGATGCAAGCGGATTTGCAATATGAGCGGTCTTGAGTCAGGAGGATAGACCGATTGCATATTTCAGCAAGAAGTTGAATGAGGCAAAAGAAAAGTACTCCACGTATGATAAGGAATTCTATGCCATCATATAGGCATTGAAAAAATGGAGGCACTATTTGATTCCAAAGGAATTTATTTTATATAGTGATAACCATGCATTACAATTTGTGACTCAATAGGAGAAGTTGAATCAGAGGCATGTTAAATGGGTTGAATACATGCATAATTTCACTTTTGTAATTAAGAATATTTCGGGTACTGCTAACAAATTCGTTGATGCTTTGAGCAGGAAATGTTTGCTAATGCAGTAGTTCAAAGTCAAGATGTTAGGCTTTGATGATCTCAGGGACATGTATGCAGATGATCAAGATTTTAAAGAAGCGTACGGAGTAGCTGAGAACCCAGTTCTCAGAGACAGAAGCTAGTGGATAGAGTATGTGATCCAGGAAGGATTGTTGTTCAAGGGAAATCAGTTCTGTATTCCAAATTGTTCCATGAGGGAGAATTTGCTAAAGGAGAAACACAACGGAGGATTGGTCGGACACTTCGGTCATGATAAAACATTTACAAAGATGAGCGACTCATACTTTTGGCTAGGGATGCTAGCAGAGGTCAAGAGTTTTGTGGACAGATGCAGAATTTGCCAGCATTCAAAGGGAAGGAAGCAGAATGCAGGTTTTTATCAACCATTACCCATACCTGAGAGGCCATGGGATGAAATCGGCATGGATTTCGTATTGGGATTGCCAAGGATGCAAAGAGGATTTGATTCAATCTTTATGGTAGTGGATATGTTTTCCAAGATGGCACATTTTATCCCATGCCAGAAAACCAATGATGCGACTCACATCGCAAATCTGTTTTTCAAAGAGGTCGTTCGACTTCACGGCTTACCCAAAAGTATAGTTTCAGACAGAGATACAAAGTTCATAGGGCACTTCTGGAGGACACTGTGGAAGAAGATGGGGACTAACTTGATGTTTATTTCTGCTTATCATCCTTAGATGGATGGGAAAATAGAAGTGGTGAACAAAAGTCTAGGAGACTTGCTGAGAAGCTTGGTGACAGAGCACCATAGCCAGTGGGATAGTATATTGCCACAGGCAGAGTTTGCTTATAATGACTCAGTGAATAGGAGCACAGGAAAAAGTTCATTTCAGATTGTGTATGGCATGCAGCCGAGAGGAGTTTTTGAATTAAGGGATTCGAAACAGACTACGACTAGGAGCGCAAGTTTCGAAGGGTTCGCAAAGGCGATGAAAGAACTTTACAGCCAGGTGAAGCAGTGACTGCTAGATTCAAGTCACGAATATAAGCGCAGATCCGACCAGCAGAAGAGACAACTTCAGTTCGAGGTTGATGAATTAGTTCTGGCACATTTGAGGAAAGAGAGGTTCCCGAGGGGAACATACAATAAATTGAAAATGAAGAAAATCGGGCCATGTAAGGTCTTAAAGAAATTGGGGGAAAATGCTTATGATATTGAGTTACCGGATGGGATCAGGATATCTCCGATATTCAATGTCGCAGATTTATACCCATATAAACTTGAGGAGACTGGAACAAGTGATGAACAGCCAGAGGTTCAGTGGCAGAAGCAGATGCCATTTGCAGAGAAGCCACAGATGGAACAGATACTGGACAAGAAAGTCAGTAAGAAGACCAGGAGGAAAGAATACTATGAGTATCTGGTCAAATGGAAGGGCCATCCAGTGGAAGATACCAGCTGGGAGAATGAAGAGGAGATACAGAAGCATGGATATACCGTGAAGGAGCTCATGGACAGGAGCCCATGAATTTTTTTCAAACGAGGGAGTATGATGCAGGAGCATCGCAAATATCAAGCGAGCGTGGAGAAAGTACAACGTATTCTTGAGAACATGATAATTGCTTGAAAAACCTTTTTGAAGTTGATGCACAAAATCTTTAATGAAGCCATTTATGAAGGAGAACCTTTATATATTGTATTGGACCTTGAGTGATTCACTCTCATCCTTAGTATATAGGAGGTATTTAAACTAGTTAATGCAGGTAGATAGACTTGAATTCATAGATTAGACAGTTTTAGAAGAAGGAGGGAAAACGAATATAGACACCCTCATTGTTCATTGTAGAAGAGAGCATGAAAATTGAAGTAGGAAGAGCACAAAAGAGAAGCAAAGAGCTGTAGAAAAACATCCATGTATAGATCTTGAATTAATAGAATAAGTTGATTCAAATCCATGGTTTTGTGTCTGTTCTCTGTGTGTTGATGTTAAATGATGTGCTCATGAGTGTTTGTTTTCCTGTTATGCATTTGCTTTATTGCTGCGTATATGATTTCATGTTTGAGTTTGAAATAAGAGGGGAAGAAGAAATGAGTTTCAATTGTTTCTCTATCTGAGTGAGGATTCCTGCAAGGACTGCAGTCGAAAACATCCGCAAGGAGTACATTGACAGAGGCTCAGGGAGTTTAACTCTTGTTCTCGTTCACCCAGAAGTCAAATTGGGTTACTAGAGCCGTGTAGGGAGTGTGCAGGCTAAGGGAAGCCTCAGCTATGAAATCTGAGTGGAAGCTTTGAAGGACTACTGTCGCAAGTGTGCGCAGGGTCGAAGGATTCAAACATTTGAGGTGTTTGAAAGGCTGCCACAAGGAGTGTGAGCAGGGGGTTCAAATTCTGAAATATTCAGAATTGACAAAGCTCAGGAGGTATAGTACCTTTGAGTGGAACTAAGGAAGGATTGTGTAGGGATTTTGTGCCCTGGAACATATGAAACCAGGGTTGCGCGCAGGAGGACAAGTGAGCGCAGAGGAACACTAGTTATTTTCAATAAATCCTCAAGGAGGAAGAAATCGACGGTCAGGATCTTGTGGAGAGGATTGGTGAAATCCTGCCAGCCGTTGGATCTTCCAAAGAGGCGAGGAGGTTACAACCGCTTTCGGGGTCCAATATCAAGGGGCCATGAGCCATTGGATGGGTGGTCAGTTAACCATTGACCGTCCGGTTTGGTAGAAGTTGCACTGGGGTTAAGCCTTAGTGAGTAGAGGAAAGTCCCGGAGAGGCATCGGGATATTGAAGGCATCAGGGTTTCAAAATCCAAGAGTCTCAAGACCTTTCAAGTCTCAAAACACTCGGGAAATCCTAGCCGTGGATCTTAGGGTGGACACGTGTCAGAGGATCTGACGAAGTCAGAGTTCACGAGAGAAAAAGATCGGGAATTTCCATAGGAAAAATCCCGAAAGGATCAGAGTCTTCCATTTGTGGAGACGTGTGGAGGACATAAAAGCATCGGGATACCCAGCATCGGGAAATAGGAGTTCCTGAGGACAAGAAAGTTGGGACATCACAAGTCTCGAAACCCCAGAGAGATCGTGACCGTCCATCAGAGGGGGACGCATGGCAGAAATCGGCGCCATCGAGAAAAGTCCCGACAAGGAGGTTATCCATCGGTGTTTGGGTCGTCGAGATATCGGGGATCCTGGTGACAAGGTGTTTACGCAATTTGAAATCGCGAATCGTGAAACCCCGACGAGGAGGAAGGTGCCACCATGCGGCCAACTGTCAGTGAACCAGAGAGTCGGGATTCGAGGAATCGCGAGTCCTGAGGGCATGTGTATTTCGAAATTGGAATGCTTGAAACCCCAATGGGAGTTATGTTTGTGGTCATATAGGGGAGGTCACGTGGACCAGAAGTTTAGGCTGGAGGGCTAACGGGAATTTGGGGCACATCGGGATTTTGAAGTCAGAAACCCCAACAAGAAGGAATATAAGGCTGCGGTCTTATAGAAGACGGTAGTGTGGACTAGAGGCTTATCTAGGTGGGGCTAAGGCAACAAAGGAGTGCATCGGGGATTGGGGATCGGTGAAACAAGTTGTTTGAACATCACGGGTGTCAAAATCCCAATAGAAGGAACCTCGACAATAAGAAAAGGCCAGCGTTGATTTAGAATAAAGGGAGACCTAGCGTTTAGTGTTGTGGGTGGAAAATTTCCCGACAGGGAATTAGAAGAACCTTTCAGTTCTTCGGGCTGAGGGAGGAGGAGAGATCCTATGAGCGGACGTGCCTAGTAGCACGCCTGCGTCATTAAGCTTGTAGAATGTAGGTGCTAAGTTTCTTGGAGATGAACTTGCCCCAGTTGAAGCTTGTTCCAAAGATGGTGACAGTATAATCCAAAGGCATCCATGCCTCCGAAAACCTAGAGAAATGTTTTTCTCCATACAACCGGCAAAGGAGAGCCATTAGATAGATATAAGGTTGTCTGAGGTTGGCCATCGGGTACTAGCCGAAGTTTCGGTTGGTGAATTTTTTGTCTTCTCTCCACCAGGATGCCACAATTTTGTTGGTGTCATGCTTATGATAAAACTTCACAACAAAATCCTTGTTCAAATGTTCATCTGGCTCCCTAAGCTTGTAATACTTTTGGACTTCTACTGGGAGGAAAACCCTGATGATTTGACCATTATCATCATTAATTTCACAATTATGTGCATCGCTGTGATCAGTGAGCCATTTCAAAAGTTCAATACAAGGGAATACCAGAGTCTTTTTCACCACCATGTGTATGTAAGACTTGTGGATGTTGACGAAGACCTCATCATCCATATTCCTCATGTCAGGATTGCTATGCAGGGCATACTCGGGGAATTCTTCATGATTTATTTCCTTGAACAAGTCTTCCCATTGCAGGAATGTTTTCTTGGTCCCAATGTTCGCCTCTATGTCCTCAAAGGTCGGGGGATAAGCAAAGGATTCTTTGGTGATCATCTTGATGATCGGCGTTGGCTTGGAAGTGAATTCCAATTTCCTTGCAATAGTTGGGGAGGAGCCTTCTCCTGCTTCTGATTCTTGCAACTTTGGGACTCTAGGAGATTTTTTGGTGGTAGGTTTCTTTGGAGGCATCATTTCTGGAACCGAAGATGCTCAATTAGGGACGAAACATAGAATAATATTAGATATTAATTTATAAGTGAGATGAAATCAAAACCAGAATGGTACATACCTGTATGCTTGCTAAAATTTGTTTCTTAATACTCACTATACCTTAAAATCCTTCTCCGGGTCATTCATCTCGATCCTCTATATGTTCCAGACCTCTTTGCATGCAGAATGCTCTGGCTCATAATAATTCAGACTAATATAATGAGGGAGAACTTACGAGTCACATCAAGATGTTAATACAAGTAATGGGACAAAATTTAAACTGGTTACTGCCAATTATCTGTAATTAATTTTACGTAGGTTGATGGTGGAGGCGCGGAGGCAGATGCATTGTATATAGAGGTTAAAATGGTGATTGGGCTTTGCGCATGAATTAGAGACTAATGTGCGATCTTGGAATTAATCAATCAATTAAATGAATCGTATCTAGTGTATCTTAGAGATAAAACGTCCCATCACATCATTTTCTGAAAGGGGAAGTCAGGGATCGGTGCAGAGCTATGGGATTCTTCATTGATACTCCTTACAAAAGAAAAAACCACCGACGCCGATTTCTTTCGTCGGATGGTTCTAATGTGACACCTGGCAGATAAAGATAGGTGACTGGACTCACGAGTGCCAATAGAGGTGGTAACCTTCTTTCAGTTTTGCACTTCCCATCCTAGCCTAAGAATCACCGATGCCGATTATATATCGGGGGTTATTAACTGGGGATGAACTTATCGCATCCTTTCCCTTGGGCTAGATTCTTGGAAATTCACCGATGCCGAAATGTTTTTACGGGATCGACCGTCGACGATTCCTCCCTTTCCCCGCAAACGACTATATCCTTTCACATTTTGCCGATGCTGAATGAAGTCGGTCATCGACAAATTTCTTGTGCAATTCTTATCACGAAAGAACAAATCCCCGTTTACCGATGCCAAAAAAAACCAGTGATCGACATCCTTAGTTTTCTAGGACAATTTTCTTTCACCTTTGATTCTTCTGAGTGTCGAAATTTTGACGTGTCAGATGAAACAACTTAGTGGTTGATTCTTTATTCAAATGTTACTCCCTTTAAGTTGTGATGGTTTTGACATGTTCAGGGAAACTTTTAAAGAATCAAGGAGAAATTGTAGAAAACAAAGATAAGTGAAAACAACATTGTTCTGAATTAAATAATAAGTGGTACCCAAAAAGTAGATTTTGGTAGAGACGTTTTTAGGGTGTGTTGAGAGCTCAACAAATGGTGATTCACTGGGAAAAAGAAGAATCTTTGTTCTTCCTTCAATAAC
This sequence comes from Picea engelmannii, assembly GCA_009831015.1. NCBI lineage: Eukaryota > Viridiplantae > Streptophyta > Pinopsida > Pinales > Pinaceae > Picea > Picea engelmannii. The sequence goes on from ML779527.1 coordinate 157,054, forward strand.
CTTAACTCATGTCCTCCTTTTTTTGTTTATATTTATTTATTTATTATTATATATATATATATATATATATATATATATTATTATTGGAAATATTGTTTTAGGGCTTGACCATTTACTAGGAGGGTGTCAGGTTCTCCCTCCAAGTTCTGCAATCGATAAGTACCTGCCCCTATCTTTTCAGTGACCTGGAAAGGTCCAAGCCACAGGTTTTGAAACTTAGAATGCTTCCCTTTTGGTTCATTCTCTTTGTCCCATTTTAGTACCAACTCTCCCACCTTAAAAATCTTTTCTTTGGCCTTATGCTTATCGAACCATTGTTTCACTATTTGTTGGTGAGCTAGGAATTTTGACTTAGCCTTCTCTCTCTCTTCTTCCAGCATGAGTATATTATCGAATCTTTGTTGCATGGCTGATGAGGGTTCCTCGTTGGAATCTTGGTCCAATTGAAGAGATGGAAAATAGAGCCCATTTGGGAGGATGGCTTCTTGCCCGTAGACCAGAAAGTACGGGGAGTTTCCTATGGCTTTTTGGGTGTGACCCTATCAGCCCATAGGGAATTATGAAGTTGATTATGCCAATTTCTTTGGTTATCTGTAACTGTCTTCTTTAATATCCTTACTAGATTTTTATTAGTCGACTCTGCCACACCGTTTCCCTGAGAATAATAATTTGCAGAGTACTTGATTATGATTCATTTGTCCAGAGAAAATTTTGTCAACAGTGTAGAGGAGAAGTAAGTTGCATTATCAAATACCAGAATAGAGGGGAGACCAAACCTTGTGATTAGTTTTTTTTCTATGAATTGGATCACTACCTTCTTGTTTACATGAGTCAAAGGGATGGCCTTCAAACATTTTGTGAAATAGTCAGTGGCAGTAAGAATGTACTTGTACAACTTAGAAGAGTTGGGTGTAATTTATCCTATGATATCTAACCCCCACTTCTCAAAGGGCCTCGAAACAGTCACAGGCTTAAGTGGGATTTCTTCCCTTTTCTCCTTTCTAGTGCTTATTTGACAAGTCTTACGGTTTCTAGAGTAAGTATGCACATGTTTGAACAAGGTGGGCCAGTAATAGTTGGCCCTCAAAATCTTATGAGCGGTGGTATTTCCAGCAAAATTTCCTCCGGCGGGGCCATCATGAAGTTCCTTTAGCACCTTATCGACATCTTCATGTTCAAGGCACCTCAACAAGACCTTGTCATAGTTGATCCAGACAAGCACCGAATTTATAAGATGATATTGTGCAGACTTTAACCTAAGGGCTCTTCTCTCTCTTGGGTTGAAGATTTCAGGACAAGTTCTATGATGTAGTAGGTAAGCCAAGTCATTGTACCAGGAATCTCATCTCGGGGGGATGTATGCTAATTCTCCACACCACAGAGCTATTTCATTCTCCCATCCAGAGTCTTCATTTACTTGATCCTGGGCTTCTGTTGCGAGCTTGGACAGACCTTGTCCTTTTACTAGCTTGGCAGGTTTTATGTCTAAATCAAATTCGTGGACTACTGCCATCCAATTCCCTCTTCATTCTCCCATTTATTGTAGGGTGAACAAATATTGGACTGAAGGGTGTGGTACAATCACCTCAGTGTGATTCTTAAGGATGTAGGACCTGAAATTCTTTACTGCCTTATAGACTACGTAGGCCTACGTGTCTATGGCAGGATAGTTGAGCTCAACTCCTTGAAGGTTAGTTCTCATAAATGATATTGGGGCTTCGTTTTTGTCATCATCCTTCTGAGTTAAAACCGTAGCCAACGACTGGTCAAAAGAGAAGGTATATAGATTAAAGCCTCTATTGAAATCAGGAATTTGCAGCACCAGAGCCCGAGATATGGCAGCTTTGATTTTGTTGAAAGCGTTTTTTCATTCGTCATCCCACTTAAATTCAACATCTTTGCGAATCATATTTTGTAAGGGTTTGATAATTTTGGTGAACTCAGGAGTGAACTTCCTCACAAAATTGATTTTCCCGAAGAAAGACTGCATGGCTTTCTTGTTATGAGGTAACGAAAGTTGTGCTATGGCCTTAATCGTTTCGGGGTCTATGTGTGTTACACATTATTTTCGTCATCCCTATGATCGTTAATGATGTAAACCTGTTTGTTTCCTTCAGAGGGGTCTGGCCTGAGTTCCTGAAGAGAGAAGGGAAAAGAACTTTTCCTGAGAAAAGAAGTTGCATTTTCCTATGTAAAAGCCTTATAAAAAAGGGTGTTCGCAGGTTGCTATATAGGCAGGGTGTGAGAATGACCCATTCTCGCAGGTTGCACTATAGCCAGGGTGCGAGGTGTTCGCAGGTTTCTCTATATCTAGGGTGCGAACATTCCAGCACGTGGGAAAAATGAGCGTTTTCTCGAATCTTATAGAAGGAGAAACTTCTATGGTGAGGTGGCATCCGAATGGTTTGGATCTTACTCGCTTTCATGATTTAGTGGGATCATCCTAACCTCCTCACCTTATATTCTTCATCTTATAAAAGGAGAGGAGTTCTCATGGAGAAAGTTAGCTTGAGCTTGGGTGAGATTTTGTTGGTTATTGAGCTTGTTAGATTTGGCTTGGTTAGAGTGGCTTTGAGATTTACTTTGTCAAGATAGATTGTGAGTAGCTATCAGATCTATGGTTTCAGAATCCATGGAGCAAGAAGTGTGTGGGGAACGAAGGACAATTGGAAGGGACCTTACGACATCAAGGCAATAGTTGTAATATCTCTTTCACATTTAATATAATACAGTAATGTGTCACTTTCCCATAAAGTTGATTATACTTTATTGCATAACTCCTTGATCATATGCATAGATTAATTGTTGAATAGAATGTGTCTACTTCACTTCGATTGGTTTGTATTGTCTTGATCGTGACTGTACGAGAGCATTGGAGCAAATCGGGAACAACAAAGATCAAAGGAAGCGCTTTTAAGGTATGTTCTTTAATCGTGCCTCTTAGCATATTCAATAATTAAAAATCTAGGGAAAGAGTATCATTCTGTCCTATTTTGTTCTAGATCCAGGTGGATCTAGGGAGATTGGTTTGTGTCCGCACTTACGGATTTATCCAATAACAAAATTGGCGACTCCATTGGGGAACGGATTGTTTCCTAGTTAGTCTAGTTTCTCTTGCTTTGATTGCTTGTTTTCTGGTCTCTAAGTCCGTGGGAGATCCATAAAGACTCTCTAGATTTGAAAGTTCACTCAAAAGTTTTTTCCTTTTTCCAAATTTTGAGTTTTTAGACAGTATCTCACTGTACCCTTTAGTGGCCTGCGAAAATCATCTGAGTTCGCACCCTACTGTGTAATACAGTGCGAGGTGTTCACACCCTACCTGTGTCTAGCCTGCGAACTTCACTAATGTTCGCACTGCAACCTATAGCTAGGCTGCGAACCCTTTTGAAATTTGTGTTTGGAATTAGGATGTCATATTTTTTGATGCCCAGTTTTGTTTTGATCAGCTAGATTGAACTTTTGAAGCCTCTATTGATCTGTTTACAGTTTGCTTGACATCCTTTGAGTTTCTTTTAGCCATCTTTGCTTTCTTTGGTTTTGAAGGATTAGTCTCTTTCTTTGAGTGTCTTTCAATTACAAAGCATGTGTTTTCTTTAGAATTGTTTAGGGAAAGATCAGATTTCTTCTGAATAGTTCGCTCTAAAAGAAAATTTTTAGTTTGGGTTTCGTTGTTTTAAGAAAGTTCATTATTGCTTTTAGTGAAATTTTTGAAACAAAAAGATTTAATTTCTTGCTTTATATTAGATTGGGAGCATCTTTGCATTTTGAAGTAGCGAAATTGCATGATTGAGATTGATGAGTTTAATAGACTTTGGGACATGTGCATATGGGAATGATAAATGTTTTCTCCTTCTCGTAGCATAGATTTCATCGAAATGAAAAGATTGCATCTTCATATCTTTTCATAATTTTTTTGAGTTGGTCAAAACACCATATTTTCCACGCCATCTTCCTTTTGAGTAACAACATACATAAAATAAAGCGCTTATAAAAATTGATTAGACATTTTTATCTTTTTTGGTAGCAAACCTACATTAGATTAGTTGTAGGGCTTTGGAATAGATGTGAAAGATAACTTTCCAAAGCTGCAAACAAACATAGTATCTTGTGATAGGGAGAGTTAAATCCACTTACTACATTTGTCCTGGGAAGCCCTTCTCACACAAGGGTCAAGCACGAGGTCGCATTGATATTGGTAGAGTTACTCACCCTTCTTTGTTGATATTAGTGTAGAGATTGCACGTATTATGGGGATCACTTGGAGGTATACCCAAAATGATGAGTGGAAGCCTTTTGAGTTTATTTCGGGCTAAATACACTGCCCTTGCGTGTGGATCGGACTGTCGATTGTTCCCCCAGGATTTATTGTTGTTGTTGGTAACCTTAGTGGCCTATATTTCTAGGTTCTTTACATGAGGCGACTGTGGAGGGGCAAGTCTTCATGGTACCTGGAATCGATGTTGGCCAAACTCACTCGGGCTCCTTGGAGGGTATATCCACGATTATGTGTGGGAGCTTGCACCAGGGTGTAAGACCATTAAGCAGGACGTCAACGTAACTTTTCCACCCACTCTATCTCAGCCCCTTCTTACTTTGTTCCCGCGACGTTGGATTTCATCACCAACTAGTGCGTTCATTGTGAGAAGGTTTTGTTTGTTTGCTTGCTTCCTAGATTTTTAGCGTGTGTTGTTTGTTTTCCCTAGTGGACTCTAGATTGGATTTTTTTTTTTCATGGCGTCAGTTCCCGAAATGACCAATGAAGGAACCTCTACTCCAGGGGAACCTTTTGTTTTTCCTTCTTACAGAAACATTGGTCCTCCTCACATCGCTACTTTGAGCCTTCCAGGTCTCACAATTGGATTGCCGGTGTGGTTGTTTTCCACTCAGGTAATACCGAATGCAATAAGTGCTTCGGTCATAAGCACTTCCCCCCAAGAGCATCAAACTCATGTTGATCCTTCACCCTCTTCACCAGTAAGGTCTTCTTTGCCTTCTTCGCTTACAAGGTCGTCTTTCGTTTCATCTTCTTCGTTGAGTGAAATTTCTGAAGCTAGTACCTCGGTGAATAAGAAGAAGAAGAAAAGGAAGAAGAAGAAGAAGAAAAATAAACAAGGATCTAAACTTCCAACCACTGTCAAACATGTTGGAAAACAACCAGTTACTGTTAATCGTGATGGGAGTGTTGATGATGTCAAGATCGCCCAAACAACCCGTAAGCCCAAGTACCCTTGCAGACTTTGTAAGGGTAGCCATCTTCTTAAGGATTGCCCAGGTTTAGCTAGGGTTATAGAAGCATGGTATACACACCCTCACCAACCCACGTCATTAGCCTCTGAACAACATGCTGATGACTTCCCATCCACTAGTCATGATACGGTTGGGAAGAAGAAAAGTAGAGCCAAGTTTTCGTGTATGTTATGCAAAGGGAGTCATCTAACTCATCTTTGCCCTCATATGCAAGAAGCCTCGAAATTACTGGAAGACATGAATGTTTCACATCCATGACTGTTTCACAGCCTCAACTTCCAGCTGCTTATCACAAGCTTTCTCTCAACCCACCTGTAGTTGATGGAATGATCACTCCGGTCCCATCACCGGTCAATCCAATTGATCATGTCGTCAATCTGGTCACATCCTTAGTTGAACCAGTTGACAAAGTGGTTGAGCCGATACCATCCTTGGTCAACCCCACTCTCCCGTTAGAGAGTGAAACCCAAGCGGTCGATTCGTTTCCACCTGTCGACCCCATTCTTCCCTTGGAGAATGAAACTCAAGTGGTCGATCTGATCTCTCCATCGGTCGATCCTACTCTCCCGTTAGAGAGTAAACTCGATACTGCCCACTTTTTTCTCGTTGATACAGACTCTACCGTGTCGAGGGGTATTCCTCCTTCTCCCGTGGAACCCCCTACAAGTAATGAAGCCATCCGTTTTGATTGGGATGTACTAACTGGACCTCGTCTTCCCTCTTACATTCCTTTCCATATGACAGTACAGGTTTGTGATCGGGACGTTACCAAAATGTTGATAGATGAAGGCTCGTCTGTTAGTATTGTGTCCTCTATTGCTTGGAAAGAATTGGGTTGTCCTTCACTTGCACCGGTTACGCAGAATATGTTAGCTTTTAACATAAGAACTAGTCAACCTTTAGGGACCCTTCCTCAGTTTCCTGTAACTTTAGGAGGGAAAACTTTCTTTATTGACATCATGGTAGTCCAAGACCCCTTGGATTTTTCTTTACTCCTTGGGCAAGATTATGTCTATTCCATGAAAGCTATTGTCTCTACTCTTTTTCGTGTGATATCTTTCCCTCACGATGGACGAGTTGTGACTGTTGATCAACTTTCATTCATTGAACCCACCTGGATTACTTCCCTGAATGGTTCTTGTATGCAGACAGTATCGCCCCCGCCCTAGGTTAATTATGTGGCATTGTTTCCCATGGCTTCGACTTCTGATGACTTACATCCAGTAGTTGACATGGTCATCTCTTTGATAGGGTTGTTCGAGCTTGATCTCTTTCCTCCTGTCGACATGGTGTCCTTCCAGAGTGTGTTTCTTCCGTCAAATTAAGACCTCTTGGAAGCCATGATCGAGTTTTGTCCCTTGACATGGGGTCATTCCAGAGCATTGTCCTCTTGGAATCCATGATCAAGAAGAGGTTATGAGGATAGTTTTTGCGTCTCTGTAGAAACCTCGTTAAAAAAATGAAACAGAGGTTACAAGGATAGTTTTTGCGTCTCTGTAGAAACCTCGTTAAAAAATGAAACTGAGGTTTCGAGGATAGTTTTTGTGTCTCTGCGGAAACCTCATTAAAAAATGAAACAGAGGTTTCGAGGACAGTTGCATCTCTGTGGCAACCTCGTTAAAAAATGAAACAAAGGTCTTTGAGCATAGTTTTTTAATTTCAAGCTCATTAAAAAATGAAACCACCTGAGGATAGTTTTTCTGTCTCTGTGGAAACCTCGTTAAAAAATGAAACAGAGGTTTCGAGCATAGTTCTTGTTTCTGTGTCAAGCTCGTTAAAAAATGAAATAGTTTTCCCCCTCTCTGTTTGAGTAAAGTCCTTCATCTAGTATTTGAAGCTTCATTTCATTCTCATTTACAGTTGGATGACACGAAGCTTGGGGGGCGTTTGCCTCAGCCTCTGGACTTCATGCTGAAGTGAAGCCGCTAGTTTTTTAAGCGGGGGGCTAAGTACCGACCATCCATGTGTTTTGCGTTGGGAAGTCCAAACATAGTTTTCTATGGTTCAATCTTGTGTGAAAATGAAACCACCTACCTCAAGCATAATTTCCTTTGGTTCAAGCTTGTGTAAAAATGAAACTAGGTCCAAGCATAGTTTTATTTAGTTTTTAAGCTTGTGTAAAAATAAAATCTATCCCAAGCATAGTTTTGTTTTGTTTTAAAGCTTGCGTAAAAATAAAAACAATCCCAAGCATAGTTTTGTTTAGTTTTTAAGCTTGTGTAAAAATAAAATCTATCCCAAGCATAGTTTTGTTTTGTTTTGAAGCTTGTGTAAAAATAAAAACAATACCGAGCTTAATCTTTGTCCGTTCTCGCGCTCGAAAATACATGAGAATGCAATTGAGCATACTTTTATCACTTTTTTGGGCTCAACAAGGTTATACGAAAAAGGAACCCCCCTGGAGTCCTCTTTAAGCTCTTTTCAGACTCTCTAAACATGAAAAGATTGTCGAGCGACCTTGTTATTTTCACGCTCGTTAAAGTATTTGAAGAAAACATTTGATGAGCGATAGTTTATCACTTTTTTGGTCTCGTCGAACTAATTTACGAAAAAGGAACTGAGAGAGTTCTCTTTTAAGTGTTTTTCCAAACTCTATAATCTTGAAAAACCTTCGAGTTTACTATCTCTAGACTCGTTAAACAAACATTGACAAATCCGTGATGGGACCGAACCACTCCTTCTTAGGGTTCGTTAAACATACTCCGAGGGACTCGTCTGAAGGATGAGCTTACATTACAAGAATATCTTATCCTCCTCAAGCTTGTGTAAAAATAAAGAGGTACTCGCCAGAAATGGTGGGGGAAAAATTGGGAAAGAAATGTATCTAAACCTGTATTTTGTGGAAGAGTCGCTTTTGAACATGACACCCTTTCACTCGCCTTGTGTCTAGGTTGGAAAATCCACTTGTCTCCTGATCATACTCCTATAAGATTACAAATTGGTCTGTGATCCTTGTTGTTGAGTCAGTATTTCCAAGACAGTTTTCATGTCATCAATATGTTCAAAAAGATGTCCAACCTAAAAAGCCTTCTATTGCGTCGGCCATTTCTACAATCTTAAAGCCTTCTATTGTGTCGGCCATCCCTGAGTCAGTCCTGAATCACTTGTTACTATGATCTACATCAAATATTGTTACTTGTTTCGTGTCATTGATGTGGGATACATTAAGGCCCTCCTATGACGAGTCTTTTCCTGTCGACTTCAACTCATTATCCAGGAATTAGACTTTGAAACCAATTGGTACCTTGGAACTTGCATGCCTCAATGGCAGGTTTCCTCGCTTTCGACAGTGGGTTTTCATTATTGACCCCTGATCGGGAGATTCTGCCGAGTGTTCGACTTCAACTCATTTATTCACATTTGTTGGATTGTACTAGAGTACCTTGGGAGTCATTGACATTAATGGTGATTTCCATCGCACTTGTTAACGGTATACACTAATGACCGGTAATCAAGGGGTTTCTACCATGTTCGACTTCAACACATGTAATCACATGGTTAGATTCGTACTATAGAGTGGTGGAGATGAAGACCCTGGATATTTTCTGACAGATCCAGGTTGCATTGGAGTATATTCAGTGTACTGTTGCATAGATCCACATTGTATGTCTGGTGG
>ML779527.1:173338-192413 GCA_009831015.1 Picea engelmannii
AGGTTTCCAACCGACTGTTCCTTGTTCCCTACACACACTCGACAAAGTATTTCAGCTATCACTCTGTTCTAACTTCATACTTTGGGGGTCTCTCTATTACAAATTATTTTCATCATCCCTATGATCATTAATGATGTAAACCTGTATGTTGCCTTCAGAGGGGTCAATGGCCTGAGTTCCTGAAGAGAGAAAGGAAAAGAACTTTTCTTGAGAAAAGAAGTTGCATTTTCCTATGTAAAAACCTTATAAAAAAGGGTGTTCGCAGGTTTCTATATAGGCAGGGTGCGAGAATGACCCATTCTCACAGGTTGCACTATAGCCAGGGTGCGAGGTGTTCGCAGGTTTCTCTATAGCTAGGGTGCGAACATTCCAGCACGTGGGAAAATGAGCGTTTTCTCGAATCTTATAGAAGGAGAAACTTCTATGGTGAGGTGACATCCGAATGGTTTGGATATTACTCGCTTTCATGATTTAGTGGGATCGTCCTAACCTCCTCACCTTATCTTCTTCACCTTATAAAAGGAGAGGAGTTCTCATGGAGAAAGTTAGAATGAGCTTGGGTGAGATTTTGTTGGTTATTGAGCTTGTTAGCTTTGGCTTGGTTAGAGTGGCTTTGAGATTTGCTTTGTCAAGATAGATTGTGAGTAGATATCAGATCTATGGTTTCAGAATCCTTGGAGCAAGAAGTGTGTGGGGAACGAAGGACAATTGGAAGGGACCTTACAACATCGAGGCAACGATTGTAATCTCTCTTTCACATTTAATATAATACAATAATGTGTCACTTTCCCATAAAGTTGATTATATTTTATTGCATAACTCCTTGATCATATGCATAGATTAATTGTTGAATAGAATGTGTCTACTTCACTTCGATTGGTTTGTATTGTCTTGATCATGACTGTACGAGAGCATTGGAGTGAAGCGGGAACAACAAAGATCAAAGGAAGAACTTTTAAGGTATGTTCTTTAATCATGCCTCTTAGCATATTCAATAATTAAAAATCTAGGGAAAGAGTATCATTTTGTCCTGTTTTGTTATAGATCCAGGTGGATCTAGGGAGATCGGTTTGTGTCTGCACTTATGGATTTATCCAATAACAATGTGAATCCCTTCTTGAGATATAATATGACCTAACATCTTCCCTTCTTCAACCCTGAACATAGTTTTCTTAGGATTTAACGATATACCGTATTTCCTACATCTTTCAAAAATCTGAGTTAAGTGTTGGATGTGCTCCCTCCCATCCTTCGAATACACCATCACGTCATCTAAATATACTACTACACACTTGTTTATAAGCCCTCAGAATGCCACATCCATGGCCCTCTGGAAGGTTGCTCCTATGTTAATTAAGCCAAAAGTCATGCGTTTATAAGTGAAGGTTCCCCATTTGGTTCGGAAGGTGGTTTTCAATCGGTCTTCCTCTGAAACCAACACTTGATTGTATCCTGAGAAACCATCGAGAAAAGAAAAACTCTTCGAGCCCGACACAGTCTGCAGGAGTTGTTCCATCGGTGGGACGGGATACTTGTTCTTCTCCGAAGATTTATTGAGGTTCTGAAAGTCTACGCACAATCATATTTCTCCCGATTGTTTCCTCATCGGAACGAGATTTTCTACCCAGTCAAAATGCCTAACCTGGAAAATTATCTTCGCATCCAGGAGTTTCCTTAATTCCTGGTACATGAGAGGTTATAATGAAGGGTTATATTTCCTAAGCTTCTACTGGAAAGGCTTGACTTCGGGTTTCAACGGGATGGTGTGCTGGATAATACGAGTATCATATGTTTTCAACTCCTTATAGGACCATGCAAAAACGTCCTGGTATTGTCTACACAGCTTGAGGTAGGCCTTTCTTTCTTCCTTATATATATTTTTACCAAGGTTTACATTACTTGGGTTCTCTGGGGTCCCAAGATTCACATTTTCATGGAGGGGACAAGAGCTGCCAGTCTTTGCACTTTTAGGACCTTTGAATCGTTCCTTTAGATCAAACAAATCATCTAGATTAGCTACCCCTTTTAGGATTGTATGGGCCTTTGATCTATCCATATGTCGGTCTTCCATAGGACCCCTTTCCATTGAGTGCTCTTGGAACTCTTCATCATCAATAGAGAGATCTTTGAAATTGTCCTGATTGATCAAAAAACTTATGATTTGTTCATCTCCTTCGAAGAATTTCCAATTAGAAATGTTATTAGGTACCGATGTCTTGTAGAGAAGTTCTATAGTGAATTGGAAGGCTTCATAATATTCTAAAGGCGATATATTAGAAGCAATTGTGGCTAGGGAATCAACAAGGGTATTCTTTTCCCTAGGGATTGCGGTAATGTTGAAAACTCCAAAGCATTCTATTAACCTATTCACCTCCTACTAGTAATTCTTAAGGTGGGGCGAATTGCAATGTATCGTGTTTCGTACTTGTCTAATTATGATTTCTGAGTCTCTAAAAACCTTTAATTCTTTGACATTAAGATCTATGGATTTCTTTAACCCTTGCACCAGGGCTTCATACTCAGCAGTGTTGTTGGTGCACTTGAATTCTAGCCTATAAGACAAGAAATGAAACCTACCCCTTGGGTCAATTAGAATGCACCCCACTCCTGATCCTTCTTGTGACTTGGATCCATCAAAATAGAGGGTCCAAATACATGAATGGAAATCATTCCTTCCTTCACCATTTTTTATGTTATGTTTTCCACGCTTTCCTTCCACCCGACCTGGCATGGGGTTTTGACAAAAGAGAGAATCTTCTGTCGGCATCGACAATTTCTCCTAGAAAGGGAGCTCAGAGTTTTGGGTAAGCAGAACATTGGATATGAGGGGAGGGAATTTCTTGAAGTAGGAGTCACAAGAATAATTACCCAATATGGAAAAATCCGTGGAGGCTGGTTCATTAGGGGATTCCAAATTAGTGATCGTAATCTTCAGATATCTCTCCCTATCAATTCAGATCATGTTCTTCTATCCTTTCAGTGGTAGCCAAAGGTGTGCCCAGTCTGTACTAAAGTATCCATTCATGTTTTCAGACCAATATCGGCTCAATAATATCCCATATGCCTCGGGGATATCTACTACAATGATATCAATCACCTTCATGAAACTAGGGTGTGTCGCTATCCTGATCATCACATATTTGAGTCCCCCCATAACCTTGACCTGGGTTCTGTCTAGTTGTGTAACATGCTTATTGCTTTTGAGAGGGAAAACACCTAGTTTATTAAAAATGGCCAAGGAATAACATTAGAAGACACTCCAGAATCTACCAGACAATTGTGAAGATTCCTATTGAAGACTTCGAACATTAAAAGGAAAGGAGGCATGAAAGGTCTCTCCTTCCTGCCTTCTGAGTAGGTGTTTATCATTGGTTTGATTGCCAAATATGGAGGGGGTAGATTCTTCTCTCGACCGTCGTCGGTGGTCAGGTTTTTTACCGAACGTAGAGCCTGCAACAGAAGCTCTTTCTGCTGAGGGATTCTTCATATGTCCATAACTGATATATTAGCTTGCAGCTTCTTCAAATATTTGACTACGTTATAATCTAGCTTAGGCGATTCCCGCATATGGATGCTCAGAGGTTGTTTACTGGGAGCGACAGGCATTCTCGGGCGATCAGGAGTTAATTTACTTTGTGAGACACGGGTGGCATCGATATCTTTTGGGCCGGGTTGACCCTTACTATGTGTTTGTACCACCGATATCTATGTGGGTGGTGCCTGAGGTTTAAATAGATCGTTCAAAGACACAATCACATCAGGATCCCATATCAGCATGGTCGTGTCTTGTGGTGGGTCAGCCTCTTCCTGATCAACAATGTTAAAGGCTGAATTGTTGGGTGGTTCAGTCAAAGAGACTTTGCCCAGAAAATGATTGGCCATTAAATTCATGGCGTTGACCCACTGAGGACATTCCCTTTCTGAGTGGTTCTCTTGGTGGTAAGTATAGAAAGAATCAGATGCAAAATTTCCTAAGTCAATGTTTAGGTTGGCTGGGGGAGGTTCAATTGCTTTGAAAAGATGGTTTCTTTTAAAGAAAGGCTTATAGGGTCTTTGGCCTTGGTTTCCCTCACCCACATTTCTTTTCATATCTATAATCTCATTTGATAGTTTCTTGACCATGTATTGCAGGTATTCTTCTCCTGGTAGGGGGCTAGCTTTCTTTTCTTGCTAGAGATGCCTGGCCTTATTTACACTCTTTCATCTGGAACTCTATCGTCTTGGCCTCTTCAAAATTCTCAGCGAGGGTTTGCTTAGCGGCTCTTTTAATGAACATGGAAATAGAGGCCGGAAGAGTGTTAACATAGACCTCGATTCGCAACTCTTGAGCCGATGTTGCTGTGGGATGAAACTTGTTTAGGATAGTCATGAATCTTTGAATATTTCCTTTGGGGTCATGGTGGCTACGAACAATTCGGCCATAAGGGCTCCTGTGGTAGTTTCTTTGGCAAATTTGTCTAGGAATTCCTTTTGGAACTTAGTCCAACTAGTTATGGATCCTACTGGCAAGTTAAAATACCAAGTGGAAGCCAAGTTCTCAAACGTGTACGGGAAAAGTCTGCATACCACATCTTCATGTTGAATGTTCATAAGCCTGATTACAAGTATGAACTTCTTGATATGATCTTCGGGCAATATTGAGGTCTCAGGATCATACTTGGGGAGAAAAATTTTCGGGTGCCTAGGGAGATTGTGTATTCATCCAGGGATGGCCACGGCATCCTCGACCAACCAAGGTTGGTATCTTTGAAGTGGAAATTCTCTCTCCTCCTCATGACCATTGTTCTCTTCCATATATTTAGAGTCGGAGTTAGGTTCTTCCTCCTCCGAAAGATCGTTAGGTTTGGAGATGTTGTCGACTGATGTCTCGGGTATGAGGTCAAGAGGTTCTTGGATTTCGGTGATCACGAAGTCTATTAAGTATTCAACGGAGTGTATGAAAACTTCATCCGGAGTGCTGACCACTGGTCTACCTTGTTTTTTTCTTTGAGGGAGAATAGGGGTGAATGGAAATGCATCGATTTGTCGGGTGTAAGCTCTGGTAATCCTTATAAATTGATTCACTTCCTTGTGAGGGAGGGCGTAAGGTATTTCAGGGTGAATATACCCTTCCCCAGAGTGGGGTGAGTTATCCACTTCGGGAGTACTCAGTAAAGTTGGGCTATTTGTTGGATGACTAGCCATGCATGTGGGTCATTACGAATCTATAGGCTGTTTGGAATATCATATAACTTACATATTCAGCCATTCATTCTCAAGCCCTCCTTCTAGAACCAATTTTGTTGATGGGTCTTAAACCCCTTAACTCAACAATAGGAACCAAACCTACCACCGAGGCCCAATTAGACTCTACAACGTTTGTGATTGGAATGGTTCTCCAAATATCGCGATTCAGCCAGTTTAATCGATGGCGTTTATGTTTTCTTGTGTAGGCATCTCCTTCAGTCGGGATTTTCTATTTTGTTATTTTCTCTTTAGTTAGGAAAAATGTGAGAAAAAACCAGTATAAACCAACTTGACCACACAGAGATAAGCAAGTCTAAAGACTGATAAAGGTCATCTCGGGATAACTCTCACTCCAGCATGCAAACATCGATCTCTTACCATAGGCCTAGTAATAATACTTTAACCGTGTGAGAACTCGATCACTATCTAGGATTTTAGCCTAAACTATCCAAGAAACAAAATGAGAGAAAATTTAACTACTGTAGAACAGGTTGACCTTGGGATAACCCGCTTATCAAACATGCAAATGATAATCCTATACCACAGGCCTAGTAATAATATGTTAACCATGTGAGAATCTAATTATTGTTTCAAAATACTAATTATTAGAAGAAAACATTTATATGATAAGATCAATACAAATCAAAATAATTCGTCTACCATAATCCTTCATCATATATCCACACAATGATTCATCATTTCCATCATTAGAGAAATGAACAACAAAGCGATTGCACCAGATAAATTGATAATAGATTTGATAGCTCTTACTTGTTACATCTTCTCATGAACTGAATAGGAAATAGTTCTTCTCCAGGCTCAATTACACATGCATATGATAAAAACAACTTCGTCTCTGGTCCATAAGGACTTCTTCATTCATAGCAGCTCCAAAATAATTCTTAACAACTAGAAAGAAAAGAGTTCTTGCAACAAACCATTGACCCTTAGATCATCGGTCAATGTTCCTATTTATAATATAAAGTCTTAAAATTAATTAATGGTAAAATACAATTTGAGCTAATCAAAAATCGCCACTTGAGGTCATCATCTGACAGTATTTCAACATTCCACCTGAGTTGTTTCTTGAAAAGGGTGGATTCTTTCATAATCGAGACATCTGATAAAGAGTTCTTCACAAGTATGGTCCCACGGGAATTTGTGTTGTTCCATTGGGGCCGCATATATCCCTCTGATGTCTGCTGCATGGAATTGGTATTTTATCAAGGTAGAATTCAGTTGTTGCAAGATGGTTTTAGCTAGTGTGCTGTGAATTGCCACACCTGTCATGGCCTCGCATTGGCTACCTTCATGCACTCTTTGGCCCATAGGGAGTCTTCTTCGGCATACATCTTGAGCATGTTTCTTATGTCGATAAAATCACTAGGGTTGCTGAACTCGGGGAGCTTGATATCTTTCATTACTTTATTAATTTTATCCTAGTGCTTATGGCACTTGGCATATTGTTCTTAGATCTCTCGATGTGGGTCTCAGGACATCTTAGTCCAGTATTCTGTGGATCTCTTTATGTGGTCGAGGCTATTTTTGCTTAACAGTCGAATGACATGTTCTTCCTTTTCTCGACCCTGTTGGACAACCTCAATGTATACAAGCCTTTCCACCACTTGTTGTGCTCTTTCATGCCATCGTTCCATCTCCTTGCATGCTACGAGAGCCATGAGAGTGTCCTCCTGGAATTCAATTATATTTTCAATTAACATGGTTCTTTCTTTCTTGTAATCGTTGTAAACTCCTGAAAACTCACTCTTCAAATATGTCGAAGTCTGTGTGATGCCTTTATAATACTCAACAATATGGTGCAAGTGTTCCAGTTCTTTCACAATATCAGCTAGTTCTCTTTCATCCCTCCTGGCCCAATCCTGGGCAGCATCAGAGAGGGATCTTCCCATGCCTCTTATTTCAGACATTCGAGCATCTACTGTGTTGATCAAGGTTTCCTCTGTGGTAACCAAAATAGAACGGTCCAAAATAATCTTCCTCTTATTAGCAGTCCTTTGTATGATGGTCTTCCTCTTTTGATCATAGGAGATCGCATATATGTCTGCTACTTCATCTACCGGTTCTGGTATCTGTTGGTCTCCCCATGTGAGTGTATTTCCTAGGCGACTGGTGGTATATATTTGTTCAAGATCAGACTCTTGAACCTCCTTGTTTTTCTCCGAAGGTCCGGCCTCTTCCTGATGTTTATCGGGGACCTGAGTATCAATTGGAATGGATGTGTCAGGATCAAGCTCAATACTTTCCTGTATTCTAGCCATGGCATCCCCAACGTCCTTTTGTGGAGATATTTCTTTTGACACATCCAATTTTGACTTGTCCTTAGGACTACCTACTTGGGTCTCCGGTGCATCGGGTGTTTCTGTGTCTAAAATGCTTTCGAATCCTTTTTCTTCTCGTGTGTCCTCTTGACTATGAACATCGGGAACAAGAGGTGTTTTTTCCTTGGTTCCCTTCTCTTCTTCTACATGCACAGATATTTTATGAGATGCCTCCGAACTCTTATCATCACTGTATATATCCATGAACTCAGATAGAGGGTTAGGTGCACTGGTTTCGACCAACACCCAACTTGTATTTGATTGAGTTGTCACGCCTGTCAGTGAATCAACTAGTGGTAGTGTGGATTTAGGGTCATTTGACCTGTTGATGTTACTGGGGTTAGTGAGCTCGGGGGCACCTACCCCTGTCGGGCTCTCTTATGTGTTACTGGTCGAAATGCTTGATAAGAGGGCCAGATCATTTGACGCAAGATCCATTCTTTGTTGAGCATGTTGGAGCAATAGTGTCCCTCTTTCCCTTGCACCTGGAGTTCTAAGAAAATTCCAGTTCTTTACAGTGTCTTCATGGGGAGCCTCCATCATTTCAGTCGATTCGAATGTCACCCTTTATTCCCTAGTCCTGAGAATTTCTTTCGATCTTTGCACTCTTTCATCTAAGGACATCGCTTTCTCTTCCCAACTCATGGCCTTGAACTTGGTTATTTTTGGGTCAACCATTATTGCCACTACCTCATCCCAATCTTGAGCATTTTCAGTGAAGATTTCATTCTCAAACCGATCGTAGGCATAAGGCCAACAAGATGATACTTTTGATGCATGTTTCAAGACCAGACCCTTGGGATCCTGCTTGCAAAAATGTCCTGTCTAGAACCAAAATTCCAATTGACTTAATCCCTCTTGCTTGGCCTGTGCATTGTCTTTAACCTAGTAGAAGCCGAAATGAAACCCATAGGGTATGAATGCCTGCTTCTTATCCTTCACCAAAGTGGCGTTGTACCCCTGCAATATAGTTTGGTAACATAATTCCCCTATTACCAATCGATCGAGGACATATATAGGTAGAAAATATGGTGCTTTTGTGGCACCGAAAACCCTAATGTAGGTTTCGTGGTCGTCCAGGTACCACTGACCGACTTTCGATATAACTTTTTTGGCCACATCAGACAACCTTGGGAACTCCTTCTTGAATAGTAAGAAATGAATAGGTTCGATAAATTGGTCGCAAATGAGAGCTCGACTGCGATAAATGCGATAAATTGGTCACCAAGATGCTAGAATAGACATGGACCAGGAGCTCAAAAGTGTGCCATCTCAGGTTCATTCCTGCAAAGACATTTCTTGCATAGATGACGTCCAATAGATAAGATGCCATGTAGAAGGTAGGAGTTTCTCCTTCCTTCGGCTTCTGAGCCTATAGAATGCAGGTACTAAGGTATTTGGAGATGATCGTGCCCCAGTGGAAGCTTGTTTTGGATATGGAGATAGTATAAGCCAAAGGCATCCATGCATCCGAAAAATTGGAGCAATCTTTTGCTCCATGCAACCTCCAAAGGAGATCCATTAGATAGATATAAGGTTGTCTGAGGTTGGCCGTCAGGTACCAACTGGAGTTTCGGTTGGTGAAATTTTTGTCTTCTCTCCACCAGGACGCCATGATTTTGTTGGTGTCATGCTTATGATAAAATTTCACAAAAAAATCCTTGTTCAAATGTTCATCTGCCTCCCTGACCTCTTAATACTTTTGAACTTCTACTGGGAGGAAAAATCCGATGATTTGACCATTATCATCATTAATTACACTCTTATGTGCATCACTGTGATCAATGAGCCATTTCAAAAGTTCAATGCAAGGGAATACCAGAGCCCTTCTCGCCGCTATGTGTAGGAAAGCCTTGTGGATGTTGATAAAGACCTCATCATCCAACTTCCTCATGTCAGGATCGCTATGCAAGGCATACTCGGGGAATTCTTCGTGATTTATTTCCTTGAAAAGGTCTTCCCATCGTGAGAATGTTTTCTGGTTCCCAATGTTTTCCTCTGTGTCCCCAAAGGTCGGGGCTAAGCGAAGGCTTCTTTGGTGATTGTCTTGATGAGCGACGCTGACTTGGAAGTGAATTCCAATTTCCTTGCAATGGTTGGGGAGGAGCCTTCTCCTGCTTCTGATTCTTGTAGCTTTGGGACTCTAGGAGATTTCCTGGTGGTAGGTTTCTTCGGAGGCATCATTCCTGCAACCGAAGACACTCAATTAGGGCCGACACATAGAATAATATTATATCTTAATTTAGATGTGAAATGAATCAAAAACAGAATGGTACATACCTATATTCTTGCTAAACTATGTTTCTTAATACTCACTATACCTTGGAAGCCTTCTCTGAGCCATTCGTCTTGCTCCTCTAGATGTTCCGAACCTCTTTTACGCAGAATGGTCTGGCTCGTAATAATTCAGGGTAATATAATGAGAGAGAACTTACCATTCGAATCAAGATATTAATACAAGTAATGGAACAAAATTTAAACTACTTACTGCCAATTCTCTGTAATCAATTTTACGTAGGTTGACGATGAAGGCACGGAGGGAGATGCATTGTATCTACTGGTTAAAACAGTCATTGGGCTTTGCGCATGAATTAGAGACTAATGCGCGATCTTGGAATTAATTAATCAATTAAATGCATCATATCTAGCGTATCTTAGAGATAAAACGTCCCATCACATAATTTTATAAAAGGGGAAGTCAGGGATCGACACAAAGCTACAGGATTCTTCGTTGATACTCCTTACAAAAGAAAAAACCGTTGACGTTGATTTATTTCGTTAGATGGTTCTGATGTGAAACATTGTGGATAAAGATAGGTAACTAGACTCATGAGTGCCAATAGATGTGGTATCCTTCTTTTAGTTGCGTGCTTCGTATCCTAGCCTAGGAATCACCGATGTTGATTAGATATCAGGGGTTAGTAATTGGGGATGAAATTATCGCATCCTTTCCCTTGGGCTAGCTTCTTGGAAATTCACCGATGCCGAAATGTTTTTACGGGTTCGAACAACGGTGATTCCTCCCTTTCCCCGCAAACAACTATTTCCTTTCATGGTTCACCAATGTTGAATGAAGTCGGTCATTGAAAACTTTCTTCTGCAATGCTTATCACGAAAGAACAACTCCATGTTTACCAATGCCGACAAGAACTGGTGATCGACATCCTTAGTTTTCTGGGACAATTTTCTTTCACCTCTGATTCTTCCGGGAGACAAAATTTGGACGTGTCAAGTGAAATGACTTAGTGGTTGATTCTTTAGTAAAATTTTACTCCCTTTAAGTTGTGATGGTTTCGACATGTTTAGGGAAACTTTTAAAGAATCAAGGAGAAATTGTAGAAAACAAAGATAAGCGAAAACAACATTGTTCTGAATCAAACAATAAGTGGTGCCCAAAAAGTAGAGTTTGGCAGAGACTTTTTAGGTTGTGTTGAGAGATTAAAATATGGGAAAATACTCTTTCACATATATTCATATTACTATATTCATATCAATTATACAAAATCTAATACAAACATCTGGTGTCTTTGTGTCCATTATAATTATGATTTGATTGTTGTTAATTTGTTCAGATATGTTTTAACTGCTAACCTGTGATAATAAAAAGTTATAATAGTCCATACAGTAATTCACCCCCCACCTTTTAGTGTGGGTGGTGTGTTCTCATGAAGAATAACAAAAATATCCAGTGAACAATACCTTATATTGAATAATGAAATAGGCTGAAATTGTAAAACTGTAGAATTGAAACACATGCTTGAATGGTGGTAGATATCTATGAGAATAGATGTGGTTGCTACAGGCACCCTTATGAGAAGAATGAATTACAATGAGGATCCATAGGCCTTTTTTATATTAATAATGAACACAAAAACCATAGACATCCAAAAACCTAACCCTAGAAGGTGAAACGCCAAAAGTCATGTGGGCCCCTATGGGCAAGTTGGTGTAAGTTGGTACCTTAACTTCCTAGGGTCGTAAATTTTGCATATGACCTCCATTTTAGGTGCGATATAGCCCATTGGAATGGTCTTTCAGAGAACTACAAATTCTATCATCAAAATTTGACTTCGTTTATAGTTTGAGATTGGCGAGCCAAAAAAACAACTTTTAGGGCCCCAAAACGGCCATGGAAGTACAACAAGATGTGTTGACATGAAAACATACAAAATAAGCCAACTAGATTAGGAGAGAAGCCACCAGTATCCACCCGATGGATGTGTGGGGCTTCAGACAACCCCAAAAGTGTAGAACCCACAATTACTAAGGAGTAGAAAAGAATGTGTTAAACAAAAATGGACAAGAGGAGCTAGATGGAATAGGTGGGTGGCCACCAATATCCACCTAGATCAATCCTACCCCCTTAGGAATAAATGGTATCCATTGTGTTGAGTTTCCCCATCAGGTGAGGAAAATTCTACTATATTTGGGCATGGGTGAGCCACTTTCCTTGGTGTAGGAGTTGCCTGGCCTTGAAAACCCGATAAAGTTGGATCCTCTACTGGCGAGTGACCTTGACTTGTATGTCCACTATTTGATCAGTTGATTCTTGTTCCACGAATTCATGGTTGATCTATGTTGGTTTCATCTATTCTACAATCTCTGAGGTGTCCAATAATGGTAGAAAATATGGCCGAAGGAGGTCCACATTGAACATTGAAAGCAAGCCATGGAAGGGTTGAGTGTTGAGCTCAAAATCATTGCTACCCAAAACCTTGGTGATAGTGTAAGGCCCATAATGAAGT
This sequence comes from Picea engelmannii, assembly GCA_009831015.1. Taxonomy (NCBI): domain Eukaryota; kingdom Viridiplantae; phylum Streptophyta; class Pinopsida; order Pinales; family Pinaceae; genus Picea; species Picea engelmannii. The sequence goes on from ML779527.1 coordinate 185,649, forward strand.
GGGTGAATATTCTGATGGGGCCCTATGAGACGCTCTATCTACAAATGTAGCCAAAAATGTTTTCCAACCTAAAACTGGTGTGGTACCCTGTGTTGATCACGGTGTTGTTTTTACTTAGCACTGGATTTCTGCAAAATATCATGAACCTGTTGGAGGATGTGATGAATCCACTCAATGAATATGGTGGCTTCATTAATCACAGACTGAGCATGGGAATATTTTTCCTGTGCGGTGGAAAGAGGAAGTGCAACATCAATGGGTCCCAAGGGTTGGAATCTCAGACCTACCTGAAATGGGCTATGGTCGATGGAGCTATGGAGAGCCCTGTTGTAAATGTTTTGAAGATAGGGGAGAATCTTGTCCCATGTATGTGAATGATTATAATTGTACATGCATAGGATATGCACAATCATCTGATTGACAACCTTTGTTTTTTTGTTGGTTTGGGGGTGGATAGAAGTGGATTTTGTGAGCTTGGTGTCCAATAGAGACCAGAGACTCGACCGAAATGTGTTGAGGAACTTGTTTTCCGGTCGAAGATGATTTTTTGTGGTATCCCAAAGTGGAACCACACTTGTTCGAAGAAGATATTGGCAGTATATTTCACTATGATATTATTCCTATAGGCTCTAAGGATGGCCATATTCTAAAATTGATCAATGACCACAAATACACAGTCATTTCCCTTCTTGTTGGATTACAAGCCATATATGTAATCCATTGAGATGGATTCCCAAGGCTTCTCAGGAATATGAAGAGGGGTGTATAATCCTTGATTCCTGATGGTTGGCTTGGAAATGGCATAGGTAGTGAAAGATATGATATACTTAATAACATCCTATCAAAGTTTTTTCCAATAAAAATGTTTATGAAGAACGACCATAGTTTCCTCCATGCCAAACTTTCCTGCCACCCAAGTGTAGTGGGGTTCCAAAATTAGCTTTGCATGCTTTCTTGTAGGAACACAAAGATGGTCGAGGTGGCATAAGAGTCTTTCCTGAATGTGAAAATCGATGACATTTGTGCCTATACCCAAGAGCTGATAGGTGGTGGAAAAGTTTGGATCTTGCTGATAAAGTTGGGGCCACTCATATGCCTCATGTCCACATGAATGGAGCACAGTGGTGAGTGTATCCATAGGAGGCTGACTCAAGAATTCAGTGACATGATTGGAGATACATGTCTTATACTTGATGCTAAGATGGAACTATTGCAGGTAGGTGGACCACCTCTGATGGCAGTCATTCTGCAATTTCCCCTGTGTTTGTATTAATTGTAGAGGCTTGTGATCAATGTGTATGATTGTCTCTTTTCCTAGAATCTAATGTTTCCATTGACAATAGGATTGTACAATGGAATACATTTATTTTTCATAGTTGGGGTATTTCCTGATAGTATCAGAGAGTGTCTCACTATGGTATGTCACTGGATGCCTGTAGTGAGAACTATGCCCACATCATAGTGAGATGCATCAGTCTTAATCTTGAACGGTTGCTACAAATCATACAAGGAGAGTACCGGAGCTGAGCACAAGTGATGATTCAAATCATTGAGTGCACGTTGTTTCTCCTTCTCCCACATGAACTTGGCCCTACCACCACCCTTGGTTGCTTGGATTAGGGCCCATGCAATATGGGAGAATCCCAGCACAAATCGTCGATAGAAGTTGGCTAATCCAAAGAAGATATGAAGCTCGATCAGTGTGGTCGGGGATGTCCACTCAAGGATGAATTGGATCTTAGTTGGATCAACATGTACCCCATGCTCATCAACAATGTATCCCAAGTATTGGACCCTATTCATGCCAAAAGATCATTTTTCCAAGTTGGCATATAGCTTGTGTTGTCGCAAAGTGATAAAAACATGATGAATATGTTGCATGTGCTCCTCCCATGTTCTGTTGAAGCTAAGGATGTCATCCAAATATAAAACCACAAAGGATTTTGTGAAGGGTCTCATTACATCATCCATCAAACTCATGAAAGTGGCTAGTGCATTTGTTAAGAAAAAGGGCATGACTAGCCATTCGAAGAGACCTTCTTTAGATTTGAAGGTTGTCTTCCATACATTAGTTTGTTCGATGGGAACCTGGTGGTGTCCAGACTTTAGGTCAATCTTGTTGAAGAAATTTTCCCCCTTGAGTTGATCAAGAAGATTATCAATCCTAGGAATGGGGTAGTAGTTCCCAACTGTGATTTTGTTTAAGGCTCTGTAATCATTGCAGATTCGCTAAGTCCCATCCTTATTCTGCACCAGTACAATCAGGCTTCCGCAAGGGGAGGATATTGGTATGATGTGCCCCTTTTGAATAAGCTCTTGGATATGATGCTTGATTTTGTCATTTTCCATGAGTGAGTGATGATAGACTAGTCCATTAAGTAGAGGTGCACTGGGGTTTAGATCAATTGGATTCCTGACTTGGTAGTGTGTCGGTACCTGTGTAGGTGAGGAGAAAATGTCTCTATATTCTTCCACGATCTTGTCCACTTGCTTCTACTGCAAAGAGAGGCTCTATGTAGAGGTCGTGTATGTGGCGAAGAACTTCTGATTACTGTGAGCATGGATCACAAAGAAGACAAACTTCCCAGTCTATGAGATGACCTTACTGCATTACTTAGTAGAGATTAAAGAAATATAAGTAGGCGAAGCTACCTCTGGTATTGTGTACAATTGTCTACCCAAAGTAATAATAACACTGTGGGGTCTAGACTCATACATAGAATGATGCTTCCACAAATATGGTTTTCCTAAAATAACATCACAAACTTCAAGGGGAATATCACACAATACCTCATCCTTGAAAGGCTTGATCTTGTAGGGAAGATTACACTTTTGGCAAACATGGAGATATCCTCCTTGGCAAAGCCAGTCGATGGTGTACGGTTGTGACGGTAGTTTCATTGGAAAGCCCATCTTCTTGATGACCTATACTGAAATCAGGTTCTTATGACTAACTCTATCGAAAATAAAATGAAGCGAAGCCCCCTTTACCCACATCTATGAGTGAAAGAGGCGTTCCCCTTCCTCTATTTCTTCTGGTTTGCTTGGCCTGGATTTGATGGTAGCGACAGTGGAACTGGGTTCAACATTGATAATATGATTTCCTCCTTCAGGATTTGATTCGGAATCAGAATCGGCCTTTGACTTGGAAGCCTTCAATTCAACCATGAGGGACTACTTGGAGTGACATTCTTCGGTGTTGTGCCAAGGGATTTTATGGTACTCACACTATTTTACCATGTCCTTCTTCATCTTCTCATTTACCTTCTTATGTTGCAACTTGGACTGGTTTTCCTGAGGGACACCATATTGACTTTGTCCCTTGCTGTGTGGGTTGGGGATGCCTTTTCCCTACTTCGACTATGAGGGTTTTGCAGACACAAAATCTTTCCTTTTCTACTTAAATTTTTTCTCGATCTTGACAACATATCTATAAGACGTGCCCAATGAGGAGATATCCATAAACTTCATTTTTGTTTGAATATATATATGAAGAAAACCATGGTATTTGAGCACTAGAATACTCTCAGAGTCTTTGATACCCAATTTGGTGAGTAGGGTATGTAAAATATTGGTGAAATCAGGCACTGTTTGGTAGCTTTCATGATGTAGGGTGGTGCATATGGTGTACTGGTCCTCATAGCTTCCAAGAGGGTAGTACTATTCTTTAATGGCGTCCCAGAAGGAATCCCATGTAGGGGCCACCAAAAACATTGCAGAATTCTCCATGAACCTTTTTTCATAGTAAGTATCCCTCCAGTATTTAACATGGGGAATGACCTTGAGGAGTGGAAAAGTGATCTTTTTCCTATCGAAAAAATTGTGGATCGAAAAATACCCTTCGAGCATATTCAACCATTTATCTACAACATCTGCATCTATTAGTCCTTGAAATAATGGAATATGAAAATTTGTGTGTACCTTGAAGCGGGTTGCACAGCCGCTTGATGAAGATGCTTCTCATGTGGGTAGTTGTCGAAGGATATACACAAATTTGTCCATCATTTCATTCCTTTGTCACACGAGGGATTCCTCAAGCAACATTTTAATAGGATCTCTCACTCCATCATCTTTATTTTCTTCCCCCATGGGTTTTTTTCAGGCTCGGCGTGATTGATCCTGTAATGGTGTGATTGGTTCGAGTCCCAACTTCTTATACCCAGATCTTGTCAGGGACATGCACGAAGAAAAATAAAAGAAGAGCAGATCGCTCTGATACCACTAATCCGAATTTAGGAGAAGAATGAATTGATTAACATACTGAATACAATAAACAAAAAGATATGAAGAATAACACAAATATCCAATGAGAAATGTTTTCTATTGAATAACGAAATAGGATGAAACTGTAAAACTATAGAATGGAAACACTTGCTTGAATCATGGTAGCTATCTCTAAGAAGAGATGTGGTTGCTATGTGCAATCATCTGAGAAGAATGCATTACAATGAAGCTCCAAAGGCCCTTTTGATATTACTCATGAATTCCAAAACCCTATATGTTATCACCGGAATTTCGTTCGCAAATGGCTATAGGAATCCAACATCTTAAAAACACTCATTAGTTCACTCATGGACCAAAAATGCATCTCCAAAAGGTCCAAAACTATACAACCAACAATAAAATCATCATGTGTGAATAATAAACAAGGCGTGCACGCATGTGTGACAATCAGATAATGTTGGAAAAGAGAACATGTGCCTGATGTGCGACTATAGATGAAAAAGGTAGTGCACACCTCAAAACGACGCATTTATGATATTGGTCGGCCTTCCACCCACTTCTGGTTCAGCTTCCAATTCGATTTGACATCCAAATCTCAGCTGAATCCAACTAGGGGGATGGTCAAAGACCTAAAGGTTCCCTAAACATTCCCTCATTCACACTAATAACTGGTTGCATAATACCTCAAAGCTATTCTATAAAAGGAAGCCATGGGTGCACTATATTTTCAAGGAATTCATTTGTATTGTTATGTTGTTGATATTCTCTGGGAGGATCCTCTGTCCTCATCAAGAGAATGCTATCACCATTTCATTTAGCCATTCATATCACCTCTAGATTGAATGTGTTTTGGATTCTCTTCACAATTTCATTTTAGTTCCTTACTTGTAAGAAGAGCTCAATATTTGGGGGTCCAAGAGCCCTCCCTTGGAGGAAGAGGGGACCCAAAGTCTCCCTTTATCTTTGTTTTTTTATTTCCACTAATATAATCCTTTCCATTGGTGGAAAGAGTGTTGTTTATTTCTTGTTCTAATGTTCTTATGAACTCTAGTTTAATTTATTTTATCATTCTTAGTTTAATTCTTTGCTTATCTTTTATGCTTTATACTTCTAACTCTTTCCTCTACTGCTGTCTTTCCTAGATGACCCAACTGGGCTTGTAAGCACCTTTATTTTTCTCATTTAGGTGACAAAAGAGGTGCAACAGATTGGTGACTCCACTGGGGAAAGGTATCAATTTCCTACCCCATTTGGGTTATTTTAGCTCTTCTTTTTGTTTCTTTAACTTCCAGGGACCATTACAGGCCCAAGAAAACCGGAAAAAAGCCAATTTCAAAGATGAGAAAAAAGAATTTCATCCTATATTTTCTTCATAGCCGTGTAACAGACAATGCGTGCATGTTTTAACCCACAAGTGTGTCTTCAACGCACGTGCGCCAAAACCACTATATTTCTCAATGCCTTCTGCGCACCTGCGCCCATAAGTCACTTTTAGTTAGCGCATTGGTGCTCACAACGGCTGTGTCTATTCTGAGACCCGTGCACCTGTGCAGAAAAATACACATTGTAAGCTTTTTGTCATCTATGGAAGGCCCATAGCCTTCTTAAAATTGATTCCATGCACATTGTAATCTGCACCACACTTATATTCCCTCTCCATATAAAGGGATTAGTCAAAACATAGGCACTTAGGGGGTTAAAATCATTATTTCCTCTTTTACTTTCATTTTTCCACATGGATGGATTGCTTTGACTAAGAGTATAAGTTGGATTTTGTTTTTTAAATCACATATAAAACTTGCATTGGGACCCGAAATTGGATATCAATCATTGAGTATGCTCTTCTCTCATGCCCCAAAGCGATCTTGAGAATAAAAAATAGAATGAGGAAAAATTTAATCTCCCTTAAAATGAAAAAATATTTAGGAGAGGAGAACAACCCCCTTAGGACTCCTCTTAGTTTATTTTTCAAACACATCTTAAGATTGTAGCCGGCCCATACATGCCCACATGCTACAAATATAGGATAGTAATTGAAGCTTACCTTCTTAGATTAAATCACTAGGGAAGTTTAAAGGTTTTGTAACGGGCCCATACATGCCCATATATGCACAATCTAGGATAGTTTCAAATCTTTCATAGATTAAATCACATTAGGGAGTTAAAGGAATATTAAGGACCCACATGTCCACATGTTAGTTTCCTAGGGACTTTAAAATTCTGCAAGGTTGTACCAATGACATTTAGTTAAATATGTAATCAAGACTTGTAAGGACCAAGCAAAGTCCACATGCAACAAGGTGACACCTAATTTATTAAAAAAAAAATTGGCACACTTTCACTTGTTCACACAAAAGGTCACTACTCACTCACATAGTTTTCATCTCGAAATGTGGAGGTTGAAGTAAGTTTCTTCCAAAGGGATTCCAAAACACCCCACCCTTTTCTTGACAAAACTATCCACTCCCACTTAATTTCAATGAGATTGGCTCACACCCCCAATCTCTCAAACAACCACATGTAATTTTTTTCTGAAAAATC
>ML779527.1:192741-226772 GCA_009831015.1 Picea engelmannii
TCTTCCGGTGGCTTCAGACCCCACTATTGAGTGCTATTGGAAGGTCCAGTGTTGTTTAAGAGGAAGGATGTTACGTATTTTAGGACATGAGGACTTGTTTTCTTTGTTCTCCCATGTGGACAAAATACACCTACCCACATGTATGCTTCTTTATCAATTAATTTATGTATGTTGTTTGTGTGATTAGATATGATTGTGAGATATATTGTGAAGGTCCAAGTTAGATAAAGTCTCTTGTTCATTAATTACTCTCATCACCATTTGCACACATCCACTTTGCTAGTTGGAAATCATAGGGGACCAACAAAATAACCATCATTCTAGATGCTTGCTAAATCTCCTTCCCATTCTAGGGAGAGTGCCTAGTCTTGCCAACTCATCGACCATACTTTCTCACACCCTTGTGAGTGATACTGTCTTGGGATCAACTTTTCTTGGTTCCACTTTACTTGGGTCCACTTCCCAAGGTCAAGCATCCCCACACTCTCCTTTAGACAGAAGCGAGGGGCAAACGTCTTCTCAAGGGGGAAGTACAAACCCACCTAGTCCCCATCAAGGGTCAAGTACACAAAAAACTCACACTATGGCCGGAACTAATCCTCTTACACCACCTCATATGCCTTACTTGGCTTCCCTTAGCATACCGGATCTGACTAAACTCACCAATGGTCCTATATTTCACGACCCCACATGGCCTGCAATGCCTACCAAACTGCCTTCAGACATCCCCAATTTTGAAGGAAAATCGGGAGAGGATCCCACCAACCATATCATGACCTTTCACTTATGGTTCTCTTCAAACAACATCATGGATGATTTTGTCTGATTATGGTTATTTCAACATACACTCACTGGCCCATCAGCTAAGTGGTATGTAAAAGACAAATTTGGGTCCCATGTGACCTTTGAATCCTTAGCCAAAGCATTATTGACTTTATTTCAACTACCAATTCATCATGACAATGGCCTCGAACTACTCTCATAATTTAAACAAACCTCCTCCATGCACATCACTGACCACATTCACGAATGGCGTCGACAATGTAGTCTCTGCAAAGATGAAGCTACTCTACAACAATGTCTCAATTGGTTCCTCAAATCACTTGTTTCCCTCCTTGCCAAAGACGTGGTTGCCACCTTCCCCTAGTATGAAGAAGAAGCCATTATCAAGGCCCAACAGTTCAAACTCATTTACTCATAGTCAGGGTACTTGTATACAATACTACCTGACACCCCGAGACACGAGCCATTTGGCCAGGAAAAAACTGGGATGTCTCACTTAGAGGATGGATTAATTGTTACCACTACACACCACAATTCACATACCCATAAACCACTGATATATGGAACACCTCAATATCTAGCAGCATATGGCGGGCCCCCTTATTATAATCCTCCCTCTTATCCAGAACCATATCCCTTGACATTTCCTCCAACCACCAGTGGACCACCACCAACACCCACCATACACCTCGCGACCCAACCTAGTTCTGGTACCTCCTCTCCCTTTGCTTACACCCTAAACACTAGTGAAAACACCACTCCTTCCTATGCATCCTACATATCATTACCATATAATAATCCATATTTTCCATTCCCTGGTCCCCCCCAGCCCATTCCTTCACCACAAGGAAAACCGCATGTTGGGGTTAATTTTTTTCAACCCTCTCTCATTCAGCAATATCAAAATTTTGAACAGATGAATACGATTAATCCATCCCATCAGTCAAACAATGACAGAATTAAAGGAAAAAATCAAAACAATAATAATCCCAGACCAGGAGGAAACTAGAGCCAGCCCCAGTTGAACCAACCTATCGGGGGAAACCAAAACTAGGGGAACTAGAATCCCTAAGGAGGAAATAACAACAAATTCCAAGGGAAGAACAACAACAATATTTGAACAAAATTCTGTTGTTCCCTTTGCAGTGAGTATGGCCATTATACTCACCATCGCCCTCAAATAATGGACTTTAAACGGATGAAAGAATCTAGAAATGGACCACGTCCCCTAGTACCGCTTGCTCCCCAGCAGTCCCCACAACAATATGTGTTGCACCCAAACCTGACCGTGTTGCAAAACCCCATACCACATCAAGGGGTGATGAACTCCCAACAAGAGATGCAACCTACCCCACCACGGGCAGGACCATATCACAACTCAGACACTTCTGCAGATCGAACTATCCTCCTCACTAGTGAGGAAGAAGTCCTTCTATAAATGCATAATCGTCAACACAACGCACCCTCTGACCCTAGTCCCACTACCTCGGAGGCCACCCTAGTCATGACTGGCCCACCTTTGATGATTTTGCACCCTAATAATGAAACACCTCTTCACATCCCTCGCATCCCATTGCGCAGGAATTTCCACAACCCCCAAGCTAGGGCAACCCACAATTATAGTATGGTCAATGACTTGGCACAATCCCCTATTGCCATGTCAATCTTAGAAGTTCTTCAAACCTATCCTACTTAATGGAAGCCATTAGTTTTCTCTCTGGGGGAATTTGACCCTGTCGATACTCGAATCATCACATTTGATCTCGACAGTGGAGAACCCCGTCTCCCCACTCATGTCACTTTTAAATACCGGTTAAAATCCAGAATATCACAGTCCATCGCAGCATTATTGACAAAGGTGCATCCACATTCATCATGTCCAAAATCGTCTGGCAGAAACTTGGATCTCCAGAGCTAATACCCTCCACCATTACTCTGAGCGCTTACAACGGTTGACCCTCGTCTCCCAAGGGGCTCTTCCAAAATGTCCCCGTCAAACTCGAGGGAAAAACCATTCTCATTGACATTGACTTTATCGATGCTCCACTCGACTACAATATTTTTTTTGGTCGTAGATACATGTATGCTATGAAGGCAATTGCCTCTTCTGTTTTCTCAACCATAATTTTTCCCCATAACGGAAATATCATTACCATTGATCCACTATCACATTATGAGCCTAAACCTTCATCCAACATCAACAACATCCTCCCTTTCATCCACACTAATCCAGGTGCCTATCCACTCATGGAGATGGGCCCCAAAATATTTAAGGACCCATCCTTGCTAGGGACATACCATGGAGAACCACCGCTCATCCATCCCTTAGAATAAGTATGTGTCATCTCCACCAACGGAACGACATCTGAAGATACTCTACCTCCCACCAAGGCCTCTTTTATCCCTAACATCCCACTAGTTTCAGAACTCCTCCCTCAGGAATATCCTGGAACTTGTTCAACTCTACCCATTCCTAATCTTCCTCTCCCCTAGGGCTTTATCCCAGTTTTGGAAAAAGTTCCCCAAGCCATTACCCAAATCCCTTTCATTTACCCCCCACCGGGTGTACAAGATTTCCAGGTAGCCACAACACTCACCCTTCCTAATATGGTGCTGGAAATCCTAGTCTGGTATCAACATCCACCTGAGATGGTCCCTCAACCATCCCTCCCTCCCCAAACAGATGAAATTCCGATGCATATTCCAATACCTACCTCGACCATCCCACCCACACCCCCACTCACTAACACCCCTGCTATAGTTGGGGGCAGACGAAAAAAGAAAGAGCCCACCACTCCACTTCCCCCACGTGTCCAACCTCCTTGCCTGCTATGTGAGAAAGATGGACACCCCACCAACAAATGGCCATCTCTACCAGAGATACACAATCTAATTCAACTCCCTCGAGCACCACCACCACTCTTCGCGTCATCCAGTATTGTCATTATCTCCCCTAATGAAAATAGCAAAGGACTGCAAAACAAATTTCCATGCACCATCTGTTCAGAATATGGCCATTATACACACCATTGTCCAGTGTTACCTCAATTACAATAGACGCTAACCAGCGTATGCTATATCTTTCAGCAAGAACCCACCCCACCACATGTCACCGACATCCATTATTTCATGACCTCAGTCAATGAATGTATGAGATTTCCTTTCTCTCTATGTGAATCACTTGATCATTTCACATATCAATGTCCTATGATCATTGAATACAGGCGTGCCAACTGACCCTTATTCAAAATCCTACACCCCTCCCTCCAGCAGGACCAGTGAGTACCCCACCCCATCACTTGATGTGGTTCATATATTCTTTCCGAAACCTGTGACACTCCCTATTTCCCCATGGTTCCTGGATAAGTTATAAGAGGATTTGGCCCCAAATCCCCCCAATTATCCAATTCATTTCCCCACGAAACATTCTACGGCCAACTACCATTTTCAACCCACAATATCTCGACATTTGGTTTATGTTGAGGGAACCATCGCAACCTCCTTGCGATACCCTCTCTCCATTTTCACCACTAGAAAACAACCTCACAGTGACCATCACCAAATTTACTCCTTCCGATCTCCTATATTTTCGATAGGTTCACTGCGACGAATACAACCTTGAGGAGTTAACTACACCCGATTACCCATGGGACGTACTCCACCATATAACACTTTTTCCTTCAAAAGAAGCCTTCACACCTCCTAACCAAAACCACATATACGCAGTCGAAACCAAAGATTTCCTCCCATCAGGGCATATAGATTGGTTCAATAACCCTATCCCTTCCCTAGACGCTTTTGAAGAAGGAAATATGGCCAATATTCCCCCCACCATCAAAATCGATATTTCCATCAAATATGGGGTCTTAGAGGAAATCACCATTGGCGCCGCATGCTCTCCTAAAGAAATCACCGCCTACAAATCTCTCTTCCAGAAATATTGAGAGATTTTTTCCTGGTCATACAGAGAGATGCTTGGCCTTGATCCCCCTATTGTCGAACATCATATCCACAACTGGCATGATATCACACCTATCTGTCAAAAACAACGTCCTCTACACCCATCCCTAGCTACGGACATCAAAGATGAAATTGACAAACTACACGTTGTAGGGTTCATCTACCCCATTGCATACATGTCATGGGTCTCCAACCCTATCCCTATCAACAAAAAATAGGGCACTATCCACGTTTGTACAAACTTTCGTGATCTTAATCATGCTTGTCCCAAGGGCAAATTTCCAACGCCCTTTATCGACCAAATTATTGATGATTGCGCCAGTCACGAGGCCATGTCTTTCATGGACAATTTCTCTAGCTACAACCAAATTCAAATTCACCCAGCCAATCAGTACAAAACTGCATTCACTACCCCCTGGGGTACTTTTGCGTATCGCATCATGCCTTTCAGCCTCAAGAACATAGGAGCCATTTTCCAACCAGGGATGATTTTAGGGGCTAAATTTCGCTAATGGGATAATTTTCCATGGTTTTTCCCAGAAACAGATTTGCTATTCCAAAAATGATTCGCCCAAATTCTATAGGATAAAATTATTTTACCTTAAAAATTGGCAAAATTTTATACAAACTAAATAAAATCCTTATAAATTTGAATATTTTTACAAAAATATTGCCAAACTTTTTATAGTTGGAATGTTAAGGATTAGTAATATTCGCCAAGGTTTCTACATTTAAAAATAAATTTCCATCCTTAAAATCATCCCTGTTTCCAACGCACCACGACATACATTTTTCATGATTTGGCTCGAATCATTCTCGCCTACTTGGACAATCTCACCGCTCGCTCCAAAAAATGCATTCATCATCTCAAATATTTATGAATCATCTTCCAATGGTGTCATCAGTACAACATCCGCTTAAATCCCCTCAAGTTCTTGTTCTGCATCACTGTTGGGCACCTCCTTGGGTTTATTGTTTCCCAACGTGGCATTATAGTTGAGCCCCTCAAGGTCCAAGCCATCATGGAAATTCCCCCACCACGTAATTTATGCCAACTGCAGAGCCTACAAGGCAAAGCTAACTTTTTACGTCGCTTTTTCCCCGATTACGCCACTCGGGCACATGGTTTCCTTTGCCTCTTACGTCAGGATATCCCATTCCAATGGGACAAACATGCCCAAGCCACTTTTGATGATATTAAATAAGCCCTCTCCAATGCCCCATTGATTACTCCACCTGACTATAACCGCGACTATATCCTCTACAGATCGGCCTCAACCATCTCAGTAGAAGGAGTTCTCATCTAAATAGGGGATGACGACCGTGAGCATGTAATTTACTACATTAGTAAAAACCTTTCAGGGACACCCTTGAAATACAATCACGAAGAGAAACTATCCCTTGCAGTTGTCCTCGCAGTTCATAAGATACGCCATTATATTCTGCTTCAAACTACCAAAGTCAAAGGAGATTCCAACCCCATGCAATACTTTCTCAGTCGTCAGCAAATTAACGGTAAATTTTCCCGATGGGTCATCATCCTTCAGGAGTACGACCTCAAATTTTCAACACCCAAGAGCAAGAAATCTCTTGTCCTCACCGACTTCATCATGACATTCCCCTCCAATACTACCCATACCCCCGTCAATACTAACTTCCTCGATGAACATGTCTTTTTCATCCCCTTGGATGACCCTTGGTACATAGATATTCTCGTCTACCTCCGAACAAAAAAATTCGGAAACCACCTCTCCCGAGACGATCGTCAACGTATTCGTCACCAGGATCCCCACTACCTACTTATCAGTGATATCTTATACCGACGAGGGGTTGACACTGTACCTCGCCGATGTTTGAATATCGACAAGGCTGATCGAGTCTTGAATGACTCCCATAGTGGCTCTTATGGGGTCCACCTCTCATGGATGTCCACCGATCAAAAAATATTTCACGCCAGTTACTTTTGGCCTACATTATTTCATGATTGCATCCATGCTATGAAGTGATGAGACAAATTTCATCTTTACACCAAAAAAGCATGAGCACCACCTTCTCTTCTACACCCAGTCATTACTACTGACCCCTTTTGCAAATGGGGCATAGACTTCATGACTTGCAACCCTCCATCCAACAATGGACACAAATACATCGTTGTTGCACTCGATTACTTCTCCAAGTGGGCTAAATCCATGCCTACCTTAAACAACATCGTTGACATTGCAGCCTGTTTTTTCTTTAACCACATCATTTCCTGTTTTGGAGTATCACTACAACTAGTCTCTGATCACGAGAAACATTTCAAGAATGAGATTTTTGTCACACTCTCATCCAGGTTAAGCTTCTCCCACGATTTTGCCTCCCCATACTACCCTTAATCAAATGGATAGGTTGAAGCAGTCAAGGAGGTCTTCAAAACCATGTTTCAGTGCATGGTTAACAAACATAAGACCAATTGGCATCATATGTTATTTTCTGCGCTATGGGATTATCGCACAGCAGTGAAAACGGCCACAGGTTTCACACCATTTCATCTAGTCCACGGGGTCGAGCCCACTCTTCCCATAGAGTGCGAAATTCCCACCTTAAGCACCGCTATTGAGATATTATCCGACACTGTGCCAATGGAGCAACGTTTGATGAAATTAGAGTCACTGGATGAGGATCATCGATCTTCATTATAGAAAAATGAGGCAGCCAAAAAATAGTCAAAAGATACCTTTGATCACCATGTCAACCTTCGCTCATTCAATGAAGGTGACCTCATCCTTGCTTACGATATCGCTCATGATACCCTCAACCATGGAAAATTCGAGTCACTTTGGCATGGACCTTACATCATCCAACATTGCCTCACTAAAGGCACATGCATTCTAGCCTCTCCCGAAGGCCACCATCTCAACGAACCCTTCAACGGGTTGTACTTAAAGAAATTTTACGCCTGAGCATAGCCATTCTACACTAGGCTATTTCTTTTTATACATTTTTGTAGAGTTTGTAATCTTCTTTCTTCCATACCTCACATCTAATCTATCATTTGTGTTATTGATAGATGCCTCCTCCATCGGCCTACCACATCGGCTATGCCAACGGAGCTACCCGTTGGACACAGAATCTTGCTTTGGCCACTTGGGCCCTCTATTCACCCTCACATGAACTTCTCCACTCCAACGACATATGTTTGGGTTCAACAACCAATAACCAAGTAGAGTACAAAGCCATCATTGGTCTCCTCAATGAGGTCAACCATCTCCATATTTGTCACCTTGGTATTCTACTAGATTCCCAACTGGTTGTCCTCCAGCTCAACAATGTGTACCATGTCCGCGATCCTTGCCTCTTCCACAAATACCTACAAGTTAGAATTTTATCTCGACATTTTGATTCCATCACATTTACAAATATTCCAAGACAATTTAATCAAATAGCATATAATATGGTTAACCAAGTGTCAGATTGGCATTTATCACATAAAAATACCAGTACGCATACATAAATCATCAACAGTATGTCATAACAGATATATTAGACATCATCACAAAACACTAAAAAAAAACCATCAACATAAGTGAACACCAAAATGATCCCAAACATGTATATCCATGCATATATATATACCAGTCAATGTGTCATCAGGGTTTACAAAAAATAGTACATCAGGTACACCATCTGTAGGTAGGTAAACCACCTTACCCCTATAGATACAAAATGGTGCTACACCACCATATACAAAATGGGCTCACCAGCCTATATAGATACAAAAAATAAATAAATATAGAGGCACTCATGGAATCTCTTAAGCTCCACCACCTGTCCCTCTCTCTAGAGGAGGGGCCCCACCAGCTAGAGGTCCCTCAGTTCCTGGAGGTAGCCTCCCAGTCATCGTCGCCCCCGCGATAGCCACTCTCCGAACCAAGGTCCGCCAACCACCGAAACACGCACACACTTCTCCAGGACTCCCTCATCTAGGATTCGTGACCACATTTACCTCAGACACTCCCTATAGTACTACCTCCAAGTCGTAGTGAACATCCTTGAACTCTCCCCTAGCCTTTTCCGGAGGAGCATGCGATGGCCCTGCACTGGGGTCATCGAACCGACATCGCCTGGTCGCTCTCTCATCATCAGCGGGCCTCGCCCAAGCATCATCTCACCGTCATCTCTCTCCTGCATATGGAAGCCTCACCTACCCTCGACGAGTCAACACTCTAACCAAATCCACCTCGCACCCTCTAGTTCCCACATCTACACATACAACAAACAACTGATAGCATCAACATGCACCCATACATAAAAACATACATTCTATACTATCTACAGATCAAAACCAACAAATATCACATCATACCCCTATGGTCGAACACTTGTCCTAGGAGTAACACCATCTCTAGATCATCCCGAAAGTCCACACCACAATAAGGATACCACAGTATGATATGTGACCTCTGATGTCACACATGTACAACCTTGGCCGTGAAGTAGTGGCCACCCTCCCCACCACCGTGACAGACCAGGATCATTTCCAACCACCTCAATCGTGGTTCTCACACACCAGGTGCACCCAACAAAACTCTAGGGCGCAACATTGACACCCTCTCCAAAATCCATGCCACCAAGATAGACCCAAAGAAAAACTCCCCCGAGTCAGCATCACGACACCTGTCAATATTCCCTACCATCTTGGCATGGAGCATCAAGCCCCAGGAAAAATGCTCACCCGCCAGTGCCCTCTGCATGATCCTCAACTGACCTCCACTAATCCGTTGAGTCACAAGAGACCCATAAAATCTCACAATCATCGCTTCCATGCAATGATCTAAAAGATCCTCCATCGCCCAAATACTAACCATAGAGCCTGACATAAATTTCTCCCCCAAACAAAATATTTGGCCTAAGACAGCCAACTCCCATCCCCGGGCACTACGGGCTCCGTCGGTAGTGGGGTTCCCAAAAAAGGGAGCCCAGTAAAAAAATATACATCTTCCACTGTAGTGAAGGTTAGCTGCTCACCCCACACCATAAATCAATGTAGGTCAGGACTCCACATCCTGATCAAAAACTGCAACAGATACTCCTGTGCCTACACTAGCGAACACTAAAAAAAATTCAGCAGCCTACATGCTACCAAAGCATCTCGGAGTGTCGGCTCCTCATCCCTCCCTACCTCCCTCAGGCATGACCAGTCCCTCTCTCTCCAATGAACTGACATCATCCAAATGATCACCTACATCCACATATACAACACTTGATTATCCATCATAATGCACAAAAACATCACAATCTCCAAAAAAAAAGATAAGTTTTTACACCCTCTAGTTTTGCCTCAAAGGCGTGACTGTTTTTCCCCATAGGCGCACACACATGCACACCTATTCATCCCCCAGTCATGCATTCATGTGTGACTATTGGCCATACAAAGGCACATGCATGCAACTCTGTCCCACATACAAACATGCATCATAGCGCACATGTTCACTACAAATCTACGCACACATGCGCAGCTGTTAGGAATATAGAGGCGCATGTATGCATTGTTGTGCCTTGCACAGGCGCGCATGCCTATTTTCCCCATTAGGGCACCCCTATTTCCAGATATCTGCATTACAGGTGAGCACCCATGTGCGCAAATTTGTCGATCGCCCGTGCACTGGGGGCCCACACCCACAAAAACCCCTGTACGACCCTCTGTACAGGCCCTGCCCAAAAACAAAAACCCTACTTCTATGTAGAAGGATACGGCTACTAACCTGAAGCTCATTGATCCTAAATCAGCTGCCTTGATCTCCCGGAATATCCAAATCTCCTCTAAAATTGCTTATCCACTCAATAAGACAACAGGTACAAATGAGGTGGCTTTGTGGGCCCTACAGGTATATATAGTCCATTTTTCCAAACTTCCAGACTCAATTCTGGGAGCTCCGAGCACCCATTTTTCTATCCCTCTTCAGCCATGGGATCAGGACCCCGTTACCTACATAATTCCATTCCCTGGGCCATTTTCCATCCTCATCCCCCAGGGGACATTTTTCTCATATTACGCTCAGGTACACATGCTTACATTATTGAATAACTGCTATATGATCTTTCACTTCATATATTCTTCACGTCGGGTATTCAATTTTTATGTGTGTAGGTACTTGATTATCATATGTCAGCATTATCCCTTTAGGTATATCATCAACACTAGCATGTAGTCATTCCCTCTTAATCTGAAAATACATCTCCCAGTCACACCCTCTGATATTTGCCTCTAGGATCTCTGTATCTGGCTCTGTACGACTATCACCTCCACTGCATTTAAGTATTCTCACCCAGTATCACTCTCCCCAACATGAGTTTTCCCATTCATAGTTCCCCTAGGAATTTTAACACTCGTGTTGTTTTCACCCTTTAGGGATGGGATTCCCAATAGTCTTACATAATGTCGAGAACTAGCCACATACTCCTTCTCCTCATTTTGATAACCTACCCCAATGGACTCCTAGGTTACTTCATCATGGTTCTATTCTAACTACACCCTCGTAGTATCGTTAACCTTCCATTTCATCCACCGTCACTTTTCCCCTCTGCAGATTATCCTCCATACGTTTCCCCAATACAGAAACCCGCCTATGGGGCCCCAACCCTCCACTTGTTTTCCAAACAACTTGCGGCATCATCAGGCCAAGACATCTTACACTGGGACACCCATTTCTATATCTGCACAGTTATCCCAACTTATTTTTTATTCTTTTAATAATTGTACAAACCCTTTTCCCACATTTTCATAGCTTTCTGTTGTCGCCTTTAGCTACCTTCCTTTTCCCGGAAAAGAAACCCTTCTCTCCCTTGGTTGGGGAATTTTTTCGCTTCCCAACATCAATGAAATTATCCATAAACCTCGAGTATCTTACAACCCATACACCTTTTTTATCTCAATGTTTGTCCATTTTGTCGCACCTCTGCCACAACTCACCCTCATCTAGTCATCCCCCTGATGCTAGATTCGATTTTTCAGTTGTTTCCACTTTGCATATCTCCCCAACCAAGGGAAGTATTGAGTCTCACCACATCTTGAATTTTTCCATGTACCTCATGAGTTCCTGATCTCATCCAATAGATTTTAGGAAGCCCTTTGCTTCTTGGAGTCACATCTCCCTTTTTGTCGACATCAACATGGTTTCCATAAGGGCTACCGTATCTTGACTCTCATTACCTTTACATTGAGGAGTCTTGGATGACACAGGGAAAACCACCATTGTTCTCTGCTATCGTTGCCCCCCATAACATTTGACTTCAACACTATCTGATGTTACGGTGGGTCTTACTTTGCGACTATTGCAGTTGTTTTATCTTAGACAAAGACCTCTGAAATTTGATAGACTATCAATGTCTACACATTATCAACACTTCTCACAGGTGTCCTTACCTTTTTCAGAGTTTGTTCACCATCAGAATTGTCCTCTGTTATTATCAAACCTCCCCGGAGGGTGCTGCAGTGATCTACATCCACAACACAACTTTAGTTACTATATTACATATTTTTGAGTTAGAAGACACGAGCATAGGACATGCCCGCCTCATTTGTACACAGTTTTATTTTTTTCCCACACCTTGGTAAAGGCCTAGGTCTTACAGGTTCCCCTCTCCTTCCAATGGGTCTCTCTTGACACTCCTCACAATGCTCTTTCTTACACAGGTACTCTCAATAGAAGAAACATTGATGTATTTAGTCTATACGTATGATCCTAACCATACACATTGAGGGGCATCTCTTATCACTGGAATTTCATCTACAAATGGTTACAATAATCCAGCATCTTCAAAACACTCATTAGTTCACTCATGGACCAAAAATGCATCTCCAAAAGGTCCAAAACTGTACAACCAGCAATAAAATCATCATGTGCAAAAATTACACAAGGCACGTGCGGCAATCAAATAATGTCGAAAAAGCTCACATGAGCCCGATGCGCAATTGTGGACACAAAAATCCGTGAACACCTCAAAACAACGCATTTATGATATTGGTCGGCCTTCCACCCACATCTGGTTTAGCTTCCAAGCCGATTTGACATCCAAATCTCGACTGAATCCAACTAGGGGGCTGGTTAAATACCTAAAGGTGCCCTATAGGGCCCCTTATTCACACTAAGAACTGTTTGCATAATACCTCAAAGCTATGCTATAAAAGGAAGCCATGGGTGCACTATATTTTCAAGGAATTCATTTGTATTGTTATGTTGTTGATATTCTCTGGGATAATTCTCTGTCCTCATCAAGAGCATGCTAGCACCATTTCATTTAGTCATTCATATCACCTCTAGATTGAATGTGCTTTGGATTCTCTTAACCATTTAATTTTAGTTCCTTGATTGTAAGAAGAGCTCAATATTTGGGGGTCCAAGAGCCCTCCCTTGGAGTAAGAGAGGACCCAAAGTCTCTGTTTCTCTTTGGTGTTTTCTTTCCACTAATACAATCCTTTCCATTGGTGGCATGAGTCTTGTTTATTTCTTGTTCTAATGTTCTTATGCACTCTAGTTTAATTTCTTTGCTTATCTTTTATGCTTTATAATTTTAACTCTTTCCTCTACTGTCATCTTGCCTAGCTAACCCAACTGGGATTGTAAGCACCCTTATTTTTCTCATTTAGTTGACAAAAAAAGTGGGACACTATACATACAAAAACCTAACCCTAGAAGGTGAAACTCCAAAATTCTTGTGGGCCCCTATGGGTAGGTTGGTGTAAGTTGGTACCTCAACTTCCCAGGGTCGTAGCATTTGCATACTACCTCCGTTTTAGGTGCGTGATCACTCGTTGGAAAGGTCTTTCAGATAACTACACACTCCTCCCTCAAACTCTGACTTCATATATAGTTTCTTTGTAGAGAGCCAAAAAAACAACGTTTAGGGCCAAAAAGTGGCCCAAGTACAACAAGATGTGCTCACATGAAAACATATAAAATAAGCCAGTTGGATTAGGCGAGAGGCCACCGGTATCCACTTGGAGGATGTGTGGGGCTTCAGACAACCCCAAAAGTATAGAACGCACAATTACAAAGGAGTACAAAAGAACATGTTGAACAAAAACGGACAAGAGGAGTGAGTTGGAATAGGTGGGTGAGCACCAATATCCACCTATATCAGGAGAAGAATAGGGGTTGGTACTAGGTTGGATGACACTGAATTCTAGCAATTCTTGAAAAATCTTCTCAATTTCATTCTTCTGGGCAAAGGGATGATGATAAGGAAAAACATTTGGAGGAAGACTTCCAAAAACTAGTGGAATGGAATGATCATAGAAACCTCAAGAAGGGAGGAGTCCCTAGGGGGTTTGAAACATATCTTGGTGTTGGGAGTGGATAAATTGGAGGTCGGGATGGAAAAATAGTGTCTCAAATTCCTAAATGGAATGAAGTTTGGAAATAATTCTAGAATGAACTTTTCTTAGTATCTTTTCCATTCAGTGGGAATTGATGATCTCTAGTGACCCTATTGTGATGCCTTGGAAATGGTGTTGTTGGCCCTACTGTTGGAATTACATGGTTAATTTATGGAAATCTATGTTGATACGGATGAGAGTGCATAAAAATTCATCACCAAGTATAATTTCACAACATCCAATGTTAATATCATACATATGAGATTTCAGGTGGTATTGACCAATTTGTAGGTGCACATTTTCACAATGCCCTCCACATTTCATGGAACCCCCATTAGAAATAATGATTTTTAAATTATTAACTAGATTGATATAACAATTGAATTCTTGAGCAATGCGACAATGAATATAATTATGGGTGTTGACACTATCAACTAGATTGATGGATTTCCAGTTTTTAATGTAGCCAATTAACTTGAGGGTTTGGGGAGGAGAGAAACCATTGAGTGCATTCAGGGAAATCAATGCTTCAACTTCTGATGGATTAGAGGTTCGATTAATATTAGTTGGTGTGGGTAGCTCAAGTACATGGTAAACATGCTTCTCCTCTTCATAAACATCCTTAGACATAGGCATAAATTTTTTATGGTGATTACACTTGTTCCCCAGAAAATACTTGTCATCACAATTATAAAAAAGAACCTTAAGTTGTCATTCAACCATTTCATGCAAGGTCAATTTCTGGATCTTGAGCTGAGTTGAAGGAGGGTAAGGAAGGGTGGGTTTAGGGTTAGGAATAAAGGTTGTTTTTATGTTTTGGGATGAGAATGATTGTTGTGCTTCCTTGGCCATTTTAGTAGCTTCCAATGAAGTCTGGGGGTGAGCCATGAGGACATGGGAATGCATTTCATCTTTGAGACCACTGATAAATCATTCCTTGATAAACTCATCTACCATTCCCTCCATTTTGAAATCGACTTTCTCAAATGAAGTTATAAACTCTTCCACTGTGCCAATTTGTTTCAACTTGGTCAAACATCCTAAATGATGGGTGTTAGTGTCAAAGTGGTCATAAATCTTTGCAATAAACTATGTCCAAGACACATACCCTTGGCATGCCATTTTACAACATTTATAGAATTCATTATCCAAATGGATAAAACCATAACGAGGTTTGGCCAAATCATTGGTAATGCCATGCAAAGATAAGTAGTTTTCCATTTGGGTGACCCAACCCATGGGATTTGAAGCATCAAATTTGTTCACATCCACTCTAGGAAGTCCTAGGTCATGATGAAAGTGATTGGACTAAAAATTATGGGAAGTGGAGGAAGTATCACCATGGGTGATCTAGGAGGATCCAAGAATGCTCACATAGGTCCAGAAATATCTGGAACATCCACAAACATATAAAATTGTTTAGAAATGCTCAAAATTCAAATGCTCCAAATCGTCCCGAAAATTTCATCAATGGATAGAGCTCATCATCATATTTCCAAATACACAAAAGGAAACTCAAATAGATTTTGTATGCAAAATTTATAAGTGGTCCAAGTTCCAGTCAAACCTAGGAAAAAGGTCAAGGTAAAAGTACAAGGGAAAATAAAGAGGTGACATGTGTCATGATTGCAAGGGTGACATGTGGCAACTAATTGGAATTTGAATTGGAAAACAATTGGTTTAATCATATTATAACATGTGGCATTAAAGAGCCAGTCCGAGGCTACCACATAATAGCCTTCCATTGGCCTCTATGGTCATGGTTCGTTAAAATATTTGGGAGTTGACGATGGTCCAACCCACGACCTCCCAAATGTATTAACATAGCCTTAGTTTCCAACACACAACACATTGGATCTCAATTCATATATGGCATGTTATATATTTAAAATGGTACAAAGTTTAATATGGGAAGCCAAAGGGTTGAGGGCCTAACCCTTGGCCCTTAGTCTATGCACACACCATATAACCAAGACACATTTTTGGAGGGGGCTCAAAGCATAACCATATAACAAATTTTGCATGGATTTGTTTCAACTATAAACTATGTATGGTATATAACTATATATATTATAACTAATTCAAAAACCAACGACAAAGGTCGCGACGAATAGAACCCATGACCTTCTCTTTGTGAGTGATAGTTTTTAACCAACACACCATGGAAATGGTTTGTTAAAACAAACCCATAAACTTGTAATTAAATGAAGTTTTGAATTAACATATAGTTCAGATTTGGTTATGAACTAAAAAAACTATATTCAGTTGTTATCCAATAATTTCAGGATTTGGTTAAGAGGGGTGCCCTATTTAATGGTGCACATCACAAGGAAGAACACACATAATTAATGTATAGTTGTCTCGAAATTTTTTCCCGAGGGTGAACAAGTTTATGAAGGTACAATGTAAATCATGTTGAGGGGTACCTTGACAGAATTTCAAATATTTTATATCAATTTGGGACAATCTTTCACCAGGAATTCAATGATGCAGTATGTTTCTGCATTTGGGCAACATGTAAAAAGGTCATTGTAGAACACAAGGATTTGAGCATTAATATAAGAAGTCTCTATTGTAAGTGGACCCAGAGAGGTAGCCAAAATTGGGTGAACTCTGATTTTTCCAAATTGTGTATGTAATTATAATATTGTTGTTCATTTCAAGTTCAATTATTTGCAAGTCATTTATAATTAAAGTGGAATTGGATAGATAAGTATTTCACATGTAATTTGAAAAACCGTCAAGCGATCATTTTATTTCAAAGACCAAGTAGATGTTTATGTGTATTTAATATTATCAACATCTAAGGATTTTTCAGATCAAGTTGGTATCAGAGCTTGTTTGACATGTATTTTTCAAGTGGATTCTTACAAGAGCCAAAATCAAACTTGGTAAAGGAAAAATTGCAAGTTACAAATCCAAAATTGGAAAGAAATTTCGATGACATAAGATGGCGTCTGAAAAAGGAGAAGAAGAAGATCATCCCATGAGTCATGAAGAAATCAGATCTACACTTAAATCCCTAAAATAAAGAGTAGACGAGTTATAAAAAAGAATTCAAAGGCCTGACAACATAGAATATTTGGTAAAAGGAGAAGTAGGAAGTGAAGGTAGTGGATCTTACGATCCCCCTTCCCCTTCCTCCTCCTCCTCATCAGTTTCTTCTAGAGAAAGTAAACATTCTTCTCATCGAAAGAAGTCCTCTAAGAATACTGACCATAATATTACATTACTAAAATTGGACGTTAAGTTCGATTTGTCGACCTATGATGGAGAATTGAATGTCGAGAAATTGGGCAACTGGATCAAACAAATAGAATTATATTAAAGGGTTCAAAGAATTATGGACAAGGATGAAATGATACAGTTATCTTCTCTTCGACTAAGTGGAACTTTATTAATCTAGTGGGAGTGTAAGATGCAAGTTGTCCTGGTTTAAAAGGGTAAATTAATCTCTTCTTGGGATAAGTTTAATAAGTCTATCATGATACAATTCTATCATCTAGAACATACACAAATGATAATGATTGAGAAACAACATCTGATGCAGGGTAAAGGATAAAATATGTAGGAATATACAAAGTGATTAAAAAAGAAGGCATTATCCCTAAGAATTTTGTTGTATACTCATGAAACGCTTCTGAGGTACATTGGTGGCATGCACTCATATCTTTGTCACACTATTCTAATTTTTATCCCTACTAACATTGATAAGGTGTCAATACAAGCTACACATCTAAAGGCTAGTAAGGGTAAGAATGCGAGGGAATGTAAGAATCCATTCAAGTTCAAAAAGAAACCGAAAGCTAAATGGAAGAGAAAGAAATCGGCCACAATGAATAAAGTTGAGAGAAGACCTACATGTTTCTAATTTGAGATAAAGGGACATGAGGAATACCAATGTTGGAAGATGCATCTATAATTATGACTGAATAAATTAAGGGATAAAGGGAAGAAGAAGATTGTTGCATCAACTCGTTAGGATCTAGGGCTAGATTCTAGAGATGAATCCAAGATCCTGGCCATAGGAAGGAAACATATATTAGCTATCAATTCAAATTCTTCAGTTCAATATTCCAAGATGGAAAGCGATATTGATCAGAAGAAAAGGAGTGAGATTTTCCATGTCATATTTATAGTCAATAATACAAAGGTAGATACTTTATTTGACAGTGGATCTCAAGCAAATCTAATATCTAAAGCAGTTGTTAAGGAGTTAGGATTGAAGATGACACATAACAAAAATCCATATCCATTAGGTTAGGTGTCTGATGATGCTAAGTTGCAAGTAACAAAGCCGTGTAAGATCAGCTCTGCAATTACAACTAAGTTCTTTGAAGAGGTTGAGTTAAATGTTTTGCCTCTTGACATTTGTGGCATTGTCTTGGATATTCCATATCTATTTGAAAGAAAGGTTATGTTCTATCAAGAAGAGAACAAATATCACCTTCTAAAGGATGGGGTTGAATATATTTTTAGAGCTCTTCACTTCAAAAATAATGTTTCTTTAGTGAGGAAAGGGAAAATGAAGAGACTCATGAACGCAAGTAAATATTTTGTTATCATGATAGTGAAACAGAAAGGAGAATATATAAAACATTCTTTAGAAGGTTCTGATCCAAAAATAAACAAGAATTGATCAACATCATATCTAATTATGATGAGTTGTTTCAGGAACCTACAAGTTTTCCTCCTAAAAGAGAGGTTGAACATGAAATATATTTGCAACATGATGCTCCTCTTTTGAATATTGGAATGTACGGGTCATCAATAATCAAGAATGAATAAATCAAGAAGCAAATTCAGGAGCTTCTCGATAAAGGAATTATTATATCAATCTCCTCTATGTGTAGTTCTCCTATTGTTTTAGTTTTGAATAAATATGGCACATGGAGGATGCATATATATTTTCAATACCTGAACAAGATTATAGTAAAGAACCATTATCCTCTTCTAAGAATAGATTATCTAATATTATCTCAATTAAAGAATGTTGTGTATTTCAATAAGTTGGACTTGAGAAGTGGTTATCATTAGATCATAATTGCATAAGAAGACATATGGAAAATTGGTTTCAATACCAAGAAGGGATTGTTCAAATGGTTGGTTATTCCATTTGGGTTATGCAACACACCAACAACCTTTATGAGAGTGATGAATGATGTGTTTATACTCTACATAAATGATTTTTTTATTGTCCATTTAGACAATATATTGATCTTTAGCTAAACATGGGAATACCATCTAATGAATGTCAGAAATTGTTTTGAACTTTTGGAAAAGAAGAAGTTGTATATCAAGATGTCTAAGTGTGAATTTCAAAAAACTTATCTGGTATATTTGGGTTACATTGTAGGGAATGGTCAGTTAAAAATATATCCTACAATAGTAGAAATCATTTTGAAATGGTCCAAGCCAACTACTTCCACCAAATTCAAGACATTATTAGGAGCAGTATAGTACTAGAGGAAATTCATTGCTAATTTCTCATACATACCATCACCTGAACATGCATTAATGAGTGCTAAACTAGTCTTTCAATGGGGACGAAAGCATAAAAAATCATTTGAGATATTGAAGGAAAATTTCAACACCGCACCAATTTTGGCATTTCCATATCTACAAAAATCATTTGAGATTCAAAATGATGAAAGAGGATATACCATGGGCGCAGTATGGATGCAACGAGGTAAACATATATGTTATCATTCTAAGAATTTCACTCAATATGTTTTTAACTATCCAACATATGATAAGGAATTGTGTGCAGTGGTACAAAGCGTAAAGAAATGGAAGAATTACATAATGGGAAAGGATACAATCATTCATACTGATCATCATCCATTACATTATTTTCAATAAAGAACCAAGCTACAATAGTCACGATGCTTCAGGTGGATGG
This sequence comes from Picea engelmannii, assembly GCA_009831015.1. Classification (NCBI taxonomy): domain Eukaryota; kingdom Viridiplantae; phylum Streptophyta; class Pinopsida; order Pinales; family Pinaceae; genus Picea; species Picea engelmannii. The sequence continues at coordinate 212,745 of ML779527.1, forward strand.
GTTTTCTATAATAATTTTATCTCGTAATCAAGTATAAGAAGGGTATTCCTAACAAGGTTGCATAAATCTTATCAAGACTAGTAATTAATGCATCTACAATACTCAGGCATAATCCTTTAGCACAGGAAATTTATGTATAACAATACGCTAGGGATGATGATTTTAATGAAGTATACGATGCATTGACTCACAAAAATCAACAGTCAGATTATTATATGCATGAAAATTTATTATATCATCTTGGAAAATTATGTATACCAAGATATGAGAGAGTGAATGTAATAAGAGAAGCTCATACATCTCTCATCTATGGTCATTTCTGGGTTGGTAAGACAACAACGAAGTTACAAAGGTATTATTATTGGCTTTGGATGAATGAGACAGTTTCCAGGTATAAAAAAGGGTGTGCCACAAGTATACCTTGAAACAAAATGTTTTGGTTGTATACACCACTTCTGGTACCTTCACAACCATGGGAAAGTATCTCCATCAACTTTGTAGGGGGTTTTTCGATGTCTAAGACAGTTCATGATTATCTATATGTTGTGGTGGAAAAATTCAACAAGATGTGTATTCTAATGACATGCAGGAATCAAGTCACAACTCAACAGACCACACATATGTTCTTTGCTAATGTATTGGTTCATTTTGGACTTCCTACATATATTATATCATATCGATACTCTCGCTTTTTGGGAAGGTTTTGGTCTCATTTATGTGAGATAATGGACACTAATTTGAATAAGAGAACAAATTTTCATCTATAGATAGATGGACGAACATAGGTAGTAAACAAAACAATGGTACATCTACTTCGAGGATACTACAACAAGCATCCTAAATAATGGGATGAAAAATTTCCTTTGTTGGAGTTAACTCAGACACACCTAGGATTTGTTTTTCCTAATGTTTTTCCTTGTTTATTAGTCATAATTATTCATTATCCATTCTCCTATATTTTAGGGGAGAATATTCCACCTGGAGAATATTCTCTTTCAGTTGACACTTCAGTTTGACTAGTTGAGTTGAGTTTAGATGTTGCATTGGTTTTATCACCATGCAACATTGGGATCATCACCATGATAATTCAAAATTTCATTGGGATCATCACCAAACTGGTGCATTATCCTTGATTCTCCAAGTTAACTCCTCACTACTCTTTGTTTATTCAATTAACTGAAGACTAGTTGACTAGTTAACTCAACTAGGTGGCAGTTCACTCCCGTAACTGTCTAAGAGACTAGACTAGGTGGAAGTTCACTCCCGTAACCACTGGTGTGTGTCCATATCACTGTAGACCACCACTATGGTGCATTGGTTCATCTCCATTATGAACTCATTGAGTTATAGATATTATATCATGTGTAAATTATTCATTATTTCACAACGGTTAATGAGAATTCTTTCAATCTTTCTCTCCTCCTTCTTCTTTCTCAACTTATATTTGTAAATGTGTGTATTATTATTCATATATATCTATTCTTTGTAGGTTCAACACATTTACATGGTATCAGAGGCAATGGAATGCTAAGAAAAAGTTACACCAAATTTTTTTGCAGGTACAAAAGATTGAAGACAGCGGAAAGATGGAATTCCAAAAGGAATTCATTCTTACACCTTACAACTATTTTACATGGAAGGATAAAATATCCATACATATCTGAACTAGAGGTTTGTACATTTTAACCTTGAATAAGGATACAAAACCAACATTAGCCATAGAAAAATCCAAGTACTTAAATCGCATGGATGAGGCACTCAGAACAATTTGCAGTCTTATTTCTCCCAATGTCCTTTTTCACATATCTTCCTGTAAGGCTCCCAATGAATCCTGGACCACCTTGGAAGGCATCTTTGGAAAATAGGCTGATATGAGGGGACACATGTTGGAGGTAGATATCCTCACATTGGATCCAAAAATCTTCGATAATATCCAAGATTTATTTACAAAATTCAAGGATTTACTATCGCAACTCAAAGCTTGCCTACTAGATCCACCTGGAAGATGCCTTCTCTTGAGGACTTTATCGAATTTCTGACAAAAGAGAAAACCAATCTCATCAACATGGGAACAATCAAATACCCAAGGGCTCATGCACTCATTGTGCATGATGGAAGCTGCAAATATCTAAAATCTAAATATAAAGATAAGCGGAAATCTCATGCACATCCAAAGAAGGAAGGGTACACAAAACCCTTCACCGATGCCTCCATATCCAAAGGAGAAAAGGAAGGAAAAGGAGATAAATTCACATACTGTCACAAAGGATTCCATTCAAAATATGCATTCATGAAAAAACAAATAGATATGATGTCTCAAATACTTCAGTGAAACAATCTTGCAGATCGCATCCCCGAAGGTGCAAATAAGAAGAAGCCAGAAGATATGAATTCCAAGAAAGGAAACTCTAGCCATGCCTTGATTACCATCAACTCCTCTCCCTATGCTTGGATCATTTATTCAGGAGCATCACATCACATGGCTACATCAGAAGTAGTTTATTCTTATTTGGATGCATGGAAAGGTCCTCCCATTCTGATGGGGGACAACTCTTCTATCAAAGTCACCAACAAAGGAAGGATTGAACTCACCAATGGAATCTTCGAGAACGTGTTGCATATTCCCAAACTTTCTGTCAACCTTATCTCCATATATCAGATGGAGAATTTAGGCACCGAAAACAAATTCATATTCACATCAAATTCCTTGGACATCTATGACATGCAAACCAACTCTAGGATTGCTACCGATGAGGTAAATCATTAGTCTAGATTGTATACTTTTTTTGAATTCATTGAACTTGATTCTGCTTTATTACTTACTCATGCTGATGAAAGTAGTAGGATATGGCAAAAAAGGTTCGGACATTTGAATTTTATATACATGCAACATTTTAGCAAGAACAAATTATTTGATGGTCTACCAAACATCCATTTCTCCAAGGGAGTATGTGTGGAATGTGTTCTCGGAAAACACCCTCAAGAGAAATTCAAGAAAGGAAAGTCTCAGCGAGCTTCCACCCCTTTAGACCTGATTCAAAGTGACCTTATGGGTCCTTTTCTACATCCATCCATCAAGAAATATAGGTTTGTTCTCATTTATGTTGATGATTTCTCACGTTTTACTTGGATCTACTTTCTCAAGAAAAAAATTGAGGTCTTTCAACACCTCAAATATTTAAAATCTCTAGTTGAGACACAGTCCAGAAAGAAGATGAAAGTCCTCTGAACTAATAATGAGGGAGAGTATGTAAATCATGATATCCATAATCTTTTCCATGAGGTAGGGATTCAGTTGCAGCACACAGTTCCCTATACTCCTCAGCAAAACGAAGTTGCTGAGCGGAAAAATCGATCTCTAAAGGAGATGGCAACTTGCATGTTGCATGGAAAGTCACTACCATAGATACTATGGGCCAAAGCACTTAACTATGCAACATAAATCCAAAATAGATCTCCCCATAGATTTGTCAAGGATAAGACCCCCTATGAGGTTTGGAGCAGCCTCAAACCGGAAGTGACCTACTTTGTCATTTTCGATTAACGTACATGGGCCAAGATTCCCTCTAAAAGGACGAAGGCACTTGATCCAAAGAGAACTGAGTGAATTTGTTGGATACCCTGACGGTGTGAATATATATCGGCTTATTGATATTTCCTTATATGGGCTCATCATTGAGCGTAGTGTCCAATTTGAGGAAAGTGTCTCACATGCACCTCAGCAGCCACATGAAGACAACTTCGTTCTTCCACTTGTCCAAGATGATGAGCATGCACATGTCGAATCTTCTTCAGAAGAGAGTTCTGATTCAAAGGACTTAGATTATTTAGATTCAGAGTTAGTACAATCGAATGTAGAGTCAAATCATCCAGATGCAGTTGTAGAGCCAGAGTAGAGGCCCAAGTGGGCATAGACTATTCTTTAGGATGCAGGGGATCTCATTGGTGATCCAGCCGATACTAGGAGAACTTAATCTAATTTCGAGGAGACTCCTATTGCACTCACTGCCACTGAACCATTACCCTCTAGGCATCTTTTCCTGGTTCAGTCTTTAGATCCACAGTCTTATGGTGAGGCTATTGGAAATCCCTTTTGGGAATCTACCATGTAGGAGGAGTACAAATCCCCCTTGAGAACCAGACTTGGGATATGGTTCCCCTTCCTTATGGGAGTAAACTTGTTAGATGTAGATGGGTCTACAGGACCAATAGCACAGTCGATGGACAGATCAGCAGATACAAAGCCAGAATTGTCGCCAAAGGCTTTTAGCAGGTTCATGGTATTGACTATGATGAGACCTTCTCTCTAGTAGAGAATATGGATTCCATACGATTGGCACTTTCCATTATGGAAACCAAGGGATGGGAAGTCCATCATATGGACATGAAGAATGCATTTCTTCATGATGATCTCTATGAGGAGATCTACATGGACCAGCCCCAAGGATTTATGCAAGACTCATCTTTGGTCTGTCGACTGAAGAAGTCCCTTTATGGCATCAAGCAGGCTCCGAGGCCATGGTATGCCAAGATGGATTAATACCTATTGTCATAGAACTTTTTATGTTGTAAATCAGACCCGAATGTCTACATGCTCAGGAAGACTGATTCACTTCTAATTTTAGTTCTGTATGTCGATGATTTTTTGATCACCGGGTGCTCGACTTCAACAATTGTTATAGTCAAGAGGATTCTACATGGCAAGTTTTTGATGACAAACATGGTTCTGCTACACTTCTTCCTTCGAATCGAGATCAGTCATGATGCATGTGGCATCAAAGTGTCTCAGACCAAGTATGCATGAGATCTCCTTGAGAGATTTCACATGACAGACTGCAAGTCTACTCCAACTCCTTTTCTATCAGGAATCAAACTTGAGGATGGTGGGGAGACTCCATTGTTTGACAACACACTGTATAGAAAACTAGTTGGGATCTTGTTATATCTCACACACTCCATACCAGACCTATCATATGTAGTTGGCACAGTTTCCAGGTTCATAAAAGATTTGCATGAGCTACATTGGAAAGATGCAAAGCGTATCCTTCGATACGTTCAGGGCACGATCACCTTTGGGATTCATTATGCATCAGACTCTACATTAGATCTCATTGGGTTTATGGATTTTGATTAGGCATATGATAGCACTGATCGCAAGTCCACATATGGTTACTCAGTCAGTATTGGTTATGGGCCTATCTGTTGGTTGAGCAAGAAGCAAGATGCCATTTCTCTATCTTCAGTCGAGGCAGAGTATAGAGGGGTAGTTAACATAACCATTCAGGCTATGTGGATACAACATTTTCTCACTGAGTTGGTCATTTAGTTTCATCGAATGATCGTCATCTGGTGTGAAAACTAGAGCACTCTGAATTTCTACAGAGATCCAATTCATAGGCAGCGGATGAAGCACATCGAGATCCACATGCACTACATCTGGGACTTAGTACATGAGGGGATCATCGACTTACAATTTTTTCCTTTAATAGAACAGACGATAGACATGTTCACCAATACCTTCACTGAGCAGAAGTTCCATTCTCTGCGAAGTCATCTTGGAGTGAAGGACACAATTACCTAACAACTGTAGTTCTTCTTTTTACATACATTGTACCTTGCGGGGGGTTTTTTCCCATGAGTTTTTCCCTCTTTCCTCACTTTATTTTCAGTTTATCTTTTGTATTTCGGTACCTAACATGGCCTCATTTCCAGGACCCATTATTTATTTTCACCATAGTGATGTTCAGGGGGGGTATTAGAGTTACTTCACACACACCTAGGATTTCTTTTTCCTAAGGTTTTTCCTTGTTTATTAGTCATAATTAGTCATTATACAGTCTCCTATATTTTAGGGGAGAATATTCCACCTAGATAATATTCTCTTTCAGTTGACACTTCAGTTTGACTAGTTGAGTTGAGTTTAGATGTTGCATTGGTTTTATCACCATGCAACATTGGGATCATCACCATGCTAATTCGAACTTGCATTGGGATCATCACCAAACTGGTACATTAGCCTTGTTTCCATGAGTTAACTCCTCACCACTCTCTTTTTATTCAGTTAACCGAAGACTAGTTGACTAGTTAACTCAACTAGGTGGCAGTTCACTCTCGTAACTGCCTGAGAGACTAGACTAGGTGGGCGTTCACTCCCGTAACTACTTGAGAGACTAAAGAAGGTGGCAGTTCACTCCTATAACTACTGGTGTGTGTCCATATCACTCTAGACCACCACTATGGTGCATTGGTTCACCTCCAGTGCGAACTCATTGAGTTATACAGAGTATATCATGTGTAAATTATTCATTATTTCACAACAATTAATGAGAATTATTTTATTCTTTCTCTCCTGCTTCTTATTTCTCAAATTCTCTCTACAAATGTGTCTATTATTGTTTGTCTAGATATCTTCTATGCAGTTTCGACACATTTACATCCTTGTATCCAACATGCCTATAATCATGCCATGCATTATTATACTCAAAAAACTCATTTTGAAGTATATTTTGGGTACTTGCCTAAATCACCTATGGAATTTGCTTTTGGAGAAGAAGGTAAAGAAGATGGACATGATGATACAGATAAAGCTAAAACATTCATTCAAAATATTCAATGGGTACATCAAGCAGTAAGGGAACAATTGGAGAAGAGCCAAGGAAGGTATAAGTCAAGGCATGAAAAACATCGGGTTGATCATCAGTTCGAAGTTGGTGATAAAGTATGGCTATATATCAAAAATGATAGAATTAAAGGTGAAGGTAAAAAGCTAAGGCAAATCTGATATGGTCCATTCAAGATATTTGAGAATATTGGTAGTAATTCCTTTCATTTAGATCTACCATCCTACATGAAAATGTATTTAATGGTAAATGTTGATAATTTGAATCTTTATGATCCTCCTATGATTATGGATGAAGATGAAATTATTCAGGTTCCAACAATTGATGATTTTTCTCCATATTATTTGGATGAGCTACATGAATATGTCATTCTCAACAGAAGGCTCAAAACTTCATAGTGAGGTGATGTGGAATATCTTCGAGTTGATATTCAAGGGGTAAAATGAAGTAAATCCAAATGGATGGAGATTGGAAGGGTGAAGGAACTCTACCCTCACTTAGTTGTTGAATAAACATTTGTGGTCCAAAAGTCTTACAATGGCGGGGAATGATCCATGAGGATCTGGGAATGTTCACAGAGATCTAAAAATTTATGGAACATCCACATAGGTATAGAATGGTTCATAAATGATCAAAATTCAAATGTTCCAAATGGTCCCAAAAACACCATTAATGCACAGATCTCATCATCATCTTTCCAATGATGCAAATATATATTCAAACATAGTTCATATGAAAAAATTATAAGCAGTCAAAGTTCCAGTCAAACCTGGAAAAAAGGTCAAAGTACAAGGGAAAATAAAGAGGTGAAACATGTCACCACTACAAGGGTGACTTGTGGCACCTAATTAGTAGTTGACCGGGAAAGGTACAACACAAGTGGATGACTGGAAGATTGACAAGTGGCATACAATTGGTTCAATCATATTATGACATGTGGCATTGAAGAGCCAATGTGAGGCTGCCACATGGAAACCTCCCATTGGCCTCTATGGTCATGGTTCATTAAAATATTTTGGAGTTGACGTGGGTTGAACTTGCGACCTCCCAAAGGTCTTAACATAGACTCCGTAGCCAACACACCACACATTGGATCTCAATTCATATATGGTATGTTATATATTTAAAAATGGTACAAAGTTTAATATGGGTGGCCAAAGGGTCAAGGGCCTAATCCCTCAACCCTTGACCCTTGGTATATGCACATACCATATAACCAACACACATTCATGAAGGGGGATCAACACATAACCATATAACAATGTTTGCATGGATTTGTTTCAACTATATACTACGTATGGTATATATATATATATATATATATATATATATATATATATATATATATATATATATATATATTATANATATATATATATATATATATATATATATATATATATATATATATATATATATATATATATATATATATATTATAACTAATTGCAAGAACTAACCACAAAGATCACGAGGAATAGAACCCCTGACCTTTGCTTTCTGAGACACAGGTTTTAACCAACGTGCTATGGATATGTCTTGTTAAAATAAACCCATAAACTTGTAATTAAATGAAGCTGGGAATTAACATATAGTTTGGATTTGGTTATGAGCTATCCAAACTATATTTAGATTCTATCCAATAATTTCACGATTTGGTTAAGAGGGATTCTCTATTTAATGGACTGCACCCCAAGGTATAACACACATAATTAATGAAGAGTGGTCTTCAAATTTTTTCCCAAGGTTCCTCAAATTTATGAGGCTACACTCTAAAGCATGTCGAGCGGTACCTTGATGAAATTTCAAGTATTCTATATCAATTTTGCATGATTTTTCACCGAGATTTCAACGATGTACTCATTTTTTTGAATTTGAGCAGCATGTAAAAAGGTCATTGTAAAACAAAAGCATGTGAGCATTAATATAAAAAGTATCTATTGGAAATGGACTCGAAGAGGTAGCCCAGATTGGGTGAACTCAATTTTTTCCAACTTGTGTATGTGATTATATTATTGTTGTTCATTTCAATTTCAATTATTTGCAAGTAATTTATCATTAAAGTTGAATTGGCTAGATAAGTATTTTACATGTAACATGAAAAACCGTCAAGCGATCATTTTATTTTGAAGATAAAGTATATGTTTATTTGTATTTAAAATTATCAGCATCTAAGGATTTTTCATATCAGTCGGGGTGCAAAGGTTGGTCAAATGATGGAAGGCCTCTAGGAATATTCAGTTTGGAGAAGAGTTGGACAACAAAGGATTCAAGATGGATTTCCATATGGGAAGAGAGGTCCTTCATCATTTCTTTTTTTAGGGCTTCCATTTTTGGAATCTATGGTGGATTGCATGGAGGAGTTTATGGTAGAAATATTGGCATTGATTTACTTCAATTCCTTCTAGGTCATGGAGACATTTGATGACAAGGCATTGGAGCATGGGGCACATGAAGGGGGCAGGTGGGTTCATGAAGAAAAGGTATTACTAATGGAGGGTATCATGATGATTGGGGTGAAAAGGGGAATCCAATGGGATAGGTCCCAAATAAGGGGGTTGTGAGGTGGGTCATGACCTTAGGAAAACAAATGGATGAAACTAAGAGGTATGACTGGGATCAAGGCGAAAAGAGGCATACAATGGGATAGATCTCAAATAAGGGTGCACACATGTTGGAGTTACTTCACACACACCTAGGATTTATTTTTCCTAAGTTTTTTCCTTGTTTATTAGTAATTATTAGTCATTATCCAGTCTCCTATATTTTAGGAGAGAATATTCCACCTAGAGAATATTCTCTTTAGTTGACACTTCGATTTGACTAGTTGAGTTGAGTCTAGATCCTGCATTGGTTTTGTTACCATGGAAAATCGGGATCATCACCATCATAATGTGCATTAGCCTTGGTTTCATCACGATAGTGGCACACTCCCCTTGATTCCTTTATCTACGCCTCACTACACTCTGTTTCAGTCAGTTAACTAAAGACTGGTTGACTAGTTAACTCAACTAGGTGGAAGTTCACTCTCGTAACTGCTTGAGAGACTAGAATAGGTGGTAGTTCACTCTTGTAACTATTGGTGTGTGTGATTATCACTCTAGAACACCAATATGTCACATTGGTTCTCCTCCAGTGCACATTGATTGAGTTATACAAAGTATAGCATGTGTAAATTATTACTTATTCATAACGGTTAATGAGAATTATTCCATTCTTTCTCTCTTGCTTCTTCTTTCTCAATTTCTCTCTCAAAATGTGTGTGGTTTTTTATAGTTAGATATATTCTGTGTAGGTTCAACAAATTTACATGGTATCATATTTGAAAGACTTCTAAGAAAAAGATACACCAAAAGGTTTTGCAGGTACAAACAATTGAAGACAACGGAACGATGGATTTCCCAAAAGAATTCATTCTTACACCCTACAACGACTTTGAATGGAAGCAGAGAATAATGATTCATCTCCAAAGCAGAGGATTGTATAGGTTAACCTTGAATACAAATATAGAACTCACATCATCCCTACAAAAATACAAGTATTTAAATCGAATGGATGAAGCATTCAGAACAATTTGCATTCTTATTTCTCTCGATCGCCTTTTCACATATCTTCCTGTAAGACTCCCAATGAAGCCTGGACCAACTTGGAAGGGATATTTGGAAAAAATATGATATGAGGGGACACATACTAGAGGTACAATTGTTCACATTGGATCTAAAAATCTTCGACAATATCCAATATTTCTTTACAAAATTCAAGGATTTACTGTCGCAACTCAAAGCTTGCAGGGTTGATAAATCTAAGGAGGAGAAATAAATGGTTCTCACCATTCTGTCTGAACTTGGTCTTGAATTCTCTATGTTCATGTCCACATTCCATTCAGTCAAATTATCCTATGGAGCCACCTAGAAGATGCCTTCTCTTGAGGACTTTATCGAATCCCTGAGCCAAGAGCAAACCAAGCTCATCAACATGGGAAAAATTGATGCAAACGAGGTCCGACCTATCACCCCACAGGGTCTCTTCCACCTGACCTCCTGCTCACAGGATCATTCTCAATTCCCTTGTACTGAGCTGAAGTGGCTCTTTAGATTCCTGAGTGGAATCCCTGTCAAATACCCGATCCATAGGTCCTTCTTTATCTTCCACGGCCTTCAGCACTTGACCGTGGTTATCCACGACTCTGTATTGGGTTTCGGGGTTTCACGTTCCCTGTTGTCGAGAGTTCTTTCCTTCTCCAATTCCTGATATTTGATTCTATAATGAGCTCCTGCTCACAAATGCGCGCCCCTTCTACCTTGGCTCTTGGTCCATATGACCATTACCCGTGGCCTTGGTCTTACCACTCCATCGGAGTTTCGACACTTTCGATGTCAAAGCGCGCACATCCTTAGGACTCCCGATATGCCGATTCTCGATACGCCTCAGCCCTCCTGGCTAAGTCCTGATCCCCATGACCATCACCCGTAACCACTACCTTATGCCTATCGGGTTTTCGGCGTTTGTGATGACACAGTGTGCATGTCCCTGGAACTCGCGATTTCTCGATTTGCGACTCTTCCTGCCTGTCTGACACCTGTCCTATCTGAGATCCATGGTTGTGGTCTCTTCTCGCATCTTCAGGGTTCAACCAACCTCGAACTCTTAGTCTCGAGACTCTCGATACGCCGATGATGCCTGGTCCCTTGAAACCTGTCTTCCACTTATGAGCTCCCGAGATGCGACGTGCCACTTGTCCACTCGCCAACTCTTGTGTGGCTCCTCCCACACGCTATGATGCCTTATCGGGAAATCGCGTATCGCGATTTCAAGATGCACAAATCACTCGTCTACGGGATCTCCGATATCCCGATTTGCGATATCCTCTGGATCGTTGATAGCTGGCCTCCGCTATGCCTCTGTCCTCCTTCTCTGCTGTGATGACAACTGGCCCCCACTGATCGGGGTTTCGCGTTTCGTGATTTCGAAGTGCCTAAACACCACGTCCACGGTATTCCCGATTTCTCAATGGCTTCAACTCCGATGGCATTAGATGATTGCCACGCATCCCTCCAACGGACAATCCCTATCTCGTCGAGATTTCAAGACTTCCAATGTCTCATTCCTCTTGTCCTCGGGAACTCTAATTTCCTGATGAATGCTTATGTCAACGGTCGCTTGATCTCCGACACCTGTCCCTCAGATGGATGACTCTGATCTTGTCGGCATTTCGAGACCTGCAAGTCCCGATGCTTGGTGCCTCAGATCTCTAATACGAACGATCGCATGACACGTGTCCCTCTTCAGACGGATGGCTCAGATTAACTCTCAGGATTTCGCAACTTGCGATGTCACGATTCTCTTGCCCTCGAGAACTCCGATTTCCCGACTACTAAACCCTGTGCAGTTCGGGCTTGATCCGACGGCTGACGGGATTTCCACTCCAGATCTGACGGCTCAGATCAATTCTCCCTCTCTGCGCTCCTCCTGAGGCTTAACCTCTACGCACCTTCTCCCGATCTAATGGCTAACGGGATTTCTATGCGAGATCCGACGGTTGTCGGTATCCTCTTCTGCGCACTTCTTCTGACGCTCCTTATGGATGGGTAACTCAATGGTCTAGATCTTCTCTCTGGTCGATCTAATGAAGACTGCTGCTCCTCTTGAGCTTCCATGATTTCTTCCAGACTTGGGAGAACTTCCAAGGTTCCAAAGCCTTCGACCTTTGTGTCTTTTCTTCCTTTGCGAACTCCTCATTCTGAGCTTCACTGCGCGTTCTCAATAACACTGACCCTACTGAGCTTTTGCAAATACTCAGACCCCTTGGGGGGATTTTATCTTCCTTCTCTTCTGTTGCAGATGGAGAACGAAATGGATGCCCACCTGGCTATCCTTCTGCTCCAGCAACTGCTTGCTGAGCCCTTTAGGGTGTTCAACAACCCTGCAGAAAATCCTTCAATCGATACTTCCTTTGAACCCAGAATTCAAAGGGTTCTCTTCTCCTGTACCATCTGCACAATATCTCGATGGCCTCCTCGCAGAGTGTCTTCCTTCCACAGAATGTTTAGTAGTTTTGTTCTCCTGTGAACTTATGCACTTGCTCGATGCCCACCTAGCAGAGCTCTTGCAGAATCCTCAGTGATTCTGGTCTTTCTCAAACTCTCTATAGAGTTCTTCTTCCTCCGTGCAACCCTGTACACACGCTCAATGCCGACTTGACAGAGCTCTACATAATCCTCCACGATTCTATCTACAACTATGTTCTCACCCACACAGCCTTACCTCCTGAGGTGTTCAGTAACCTCACATGTCTTCTTCCTTTGAGTTGATGATTTCAGTCCTGTGCCTCAGCACGCCTTTGTCTGAACCCGCAGTGTTTAGAAGTGCATCCTTTGTGCACGGCTCTCAGAACCCTCAATGTTCTGTCACACCCTCCTAGTGTGAAGCCTCAAAGAACTTCACCTGAAATCAACACAACTCCTGCAGAATGCATCAACAATCATACATTCACAACATACATAGGGAACACACACAGACATCCATACACAGAATATGCATGAAAAACTGCTCTGTTTTTATTAACAAATGGAAAATGCCTGTAATTACAATGTGTTCCCAATCCCTCTCTGGCTCTTCTCCTGCAACCTCATCTATCTCTTCACTAACTCAAAATGAGATCTAAAATCTCTTTTACCTGAGGTGCTCATCGAGCGCTTCCCTCCAGGATTTACCTACCCTAATAAATTACAATCAATGGTTGTCTAGTCTGCTATCCAGAACTAGATCTCAGCCGATCTAGCATTAAATGCCTATCTTATCTACAACCTGCGCAAAGGCATGGATTCTATGGCTCACCAGCCTAAGACATTAAATTTACATTGAATTTCAAATTCAAAATGAGGCTGTGCTTGTCTTCAACCTTTGAATGTGTGCGCTCTGACATGGCTGGCTGGCTGGCTGGCTGATGTGGAGAGATGCTCCTGCATCAAACTCCTCAGCTGCAAAATCATGAGCTCCTACTCATGAGCTTCCCCTCTGTTAAGGTCCTAACCCGCACATGGGTAGATTAATGTATTCGGATGTAATAAAGGTCAATATTAATAAAACCTTTCAATAAAAGAGAATTAGGCGGATGTAAGAAGACCTAATAGAAGCTTCCGCTTCTAGAAGGATCTTCCTCTAGATGCTTCTTTTTAGTATAAATAGGAGTCGAGGGTATGAGAACCCTAGCTGGGATATTTTTGTAACAGAGCGCTGCTCGATTGGAGGTTGCCCCCTCGAAGAGGCCTGTGACCATTGCTATCTGAATCAAGTGTTATTTCTGTTCAAGTGCTATTTCTATTGCTATTTCGTATATCATTTCTGCGTATTGTGAAGATTATGCTGGACATTTCACTGTTATTCTGTTATTTCTAGCATTTCGTTT
>ML779527.1:232274-251527 GCA_009831015.1 Picea engelmannii
AACAGAGCGCTGCTCGATTGGAGGTTGCCCCCTCGAAGAGGCCTGTGAACATTGCTATCTGAATCAAGTGTTATTTCTGTTCAAGTGTTATTTCTATTGCTATTTCGTATATCATTTCTGCGTATTGTGAAGATTATGTTGGACATTTCACTGTTATTCTGTTATTTCTAGCATTTCGTTTCTGTTCTGCATATTTTATATATCTGGTATCTTACACCCTCTAAGCTATTGGAAATCCTCCTGGATCCCAAATAAACCTTTGGAGTTGTTCATCCGCTCCATCTTCCTGCTGCTGCTGCTTCTTCTCTTCTGCTCATCCTCTCCCTGCTGGCAGTGTCTGCTGACTTCAACATCAGCCTTCTGATGTCCTCTATCACTTAATCCAACTTCTCTAGTGGCTGGTCCTGTTGTTGCAGTCTCCTCAGCTACAAACATTTCTGGCCATTGGGCAGATCATCATGATCTCCCACGCCTTCCTCATCTATTTCCAAATTCACCTGTTGGATGTGCCTTCCCTACACTTTTATCCTTTCCTCCAGGGCTTCAAATTGATCCCAAATATCAGCAAAGCAAATGTTGTCTGCCTCTTCCTCCTCGGCATCCTTTGCTGCTAGCTTCAATGCTACAACTTCTTTCTTTTCAGCCCCCTGGCTGAAACTAATGAGCCATCCCTCAGAATGCTCATCCTCTTTTCTTTCTTCTGCTTGGGCAGTCTGCACCATCTGCACCAATCCATCTTGGATAGCCATCCTTAGCTGTGACTGTTCCTCTATTGTCGCTGCATCTGCAACATAAATTTATGCCTCCTCCCGGGCAAATGGTAGGAATACTCCAATTCCCCCAATCATCAGAATATCATCCTGATCTTCCACCGCTTCTTTCAGTTGCACCTGCTGATATAAGTCCATCTCTGAATTTATGAGACTATCAGACAGTCTCATCTACTCTGTCAGCTCCTCTAGCTGATCCAAATTCATCTGCTCATCCCTGCCCATCTGGCAATATGGGATTCTTTCGCTTCTTCCCTGGCAGACCATGAGATCAACCAATCCCATATTCATCAGCACTCCTTGCTGAATTCAACTCTTCATAGAGCCCATGAGACCTTCAGATGGACTCACATTTTCATCTCTACCCTCCTGGCAGTCTTCGATGCTTCCGCTGCCCTCCTGGCAGTCTTCGAGATCCCTCAGAGATCTCCTTTCATCATTTCCCAACTGACAATTTGAAATCCTCTAGATGTCCTCCTGACATTCCTTGATATCTCGATGTGATCTCAATCTGTTGCCCTCCTGGAAATATGGAATTTCTTCTTCTCTACCTTCACGGCAGTCTTCGAGATCATCAGATGACCTCATTTCAAATTCTTCATCATCCCAATCATCGAGACCTTTTCCAGTCTCTGGCCAACAGTGACAAATCATCTTCTCTTCTGTCTCCTTGAGGTTTTTAGCATACCTCAACCATTTTCTCAACAACCTGCACTGCCCTCTGACCATCAACTCCTTTCCCTCTACCCATCAACTCTTTGACTGGCCATTTTTCTTTTTCCTTCTTCATGGGCAATTCATGCATTCGTCTCCTCCTCCTATCCTGCCACACCCGCAGTTTGAACTCCTCTATGTCTGCCTTTAATTCATAGAGTTCTCTAGTCCTTTATCTATCCCATTCGGCAAGCTTTTATGCCTTGCTCTTTTTTCTATGGCCTTTAGTGGCCATCTTGTTGTATCTATCTACCTCCCTGACAGATCTATCGTTGTCACTCCTACAATCCTGAGTGCTCAGCTTCATCCTACAACTCTGCTGACTGTCTCCTCGACTATTGCCTACCTGCAAACAATCTTCACAGAGTCCTCCAACAACGCTGTCTTCTTCCTGCTTCCTCTATCTGCAAGATACAAACAGAATCCCGCTCTGATACCACTTGATGCAGACGAGGTCCGACCTATCACCCCGTAGGGTCTCTTCTACCTGACCTCCTACTCACAGGATCGTTCTCAATCCCTTTGTACTGAGCCGAAGCGGCTCTTTAGATTCCCGAGTGGAATCCCTGTCAAATGCCTGATCCATAGGTCCTTCTTTATCTTCCATGGCCTTCATCACTTGACCGTGGTTATCCCCGTCTCTGTATTGGGTTTCGGGGTTTCGCATTCCCTGTTGTTGATAGTTCTTGCCTTCTCCAATTCCCGATCTCCGATTCTCCGATGAGCTCCTACTCACAAATGCGTGCCCCTTCTCCCTTGGCTCTTGGTCCATATGACCAGTACCCGTGGCCTTGGTCTTACCACTCCATCAGAGTTTCGACACTTTCGATGTCAAAGCACACACATCCTTAGGACTCCCGATATGCCGATTCCCGATACGCCTCAGCCCTCCCAGATAAGTCCTGATCCACATGACCATCACCTGTAACCACTACCTTACGCCTATCGGGTTTTCGGCTTTTGCGATGACACAGTGCGCATGTCCCCGAAACTCGTGATTTCCTGATTCACAACTCTTCCTGCCTGTCTGACACATGTCCTATCTGAGATCCACGGCTGTGGTCTCTTCTTGCAGCTTCGGGGTTCAACCAACCTCAAACTCTCAGTCTCGAGACTCCCGATACACCAATGATGCCTGGTCCCTTGACACCTGTCTTCCACTTACGAGCTCCCAAGATGCGATGTACCACCTGTCCACTCGCTAACTCCTGTGTGCCCCCCCCCCACACGCTTCGATGCCTTATCGGGAAATCACGTATCGTGATTTCAAGATGCACAAATCACTCGTCTACAGGATCTCCGATATCCCGATTTGCGATATCCTCTGGATCGTTGACAGCTGGCCTCCACTACGCCTCTGTCCTCCTTCTCTGCTGTGATGACAGCTGGCCACCACTAATCGGGGTTTCGCGTTTCGTGATTTCGAAGTGCCTAAACACCACATCCATGGGATTCTCGATTTCCAGATGGCTTCAACTCTGATGGCGTTAGATGATTGCCACACGTCCCTCCAACGGATGATCCCTATCTTGTTGGGATTTCGAGACTTCCAATGTCCCGTTCCTCTTGTCCTTAGGAACTTCGATTTCCCGATGAATGCTTATGTCGATGGTCGCTTGATCTCTGACACCTATCCCTCAGATGGACGGCTCTGACCTTGTCAGCGTTTCGAGACCTGCAAGTCTCGATGCCTGGTGCCTCGGATCTCCGATACAGATGATCGTGTGACACGTGTTCCTCTTCAGACGGATGGCTCAAATTAACTCTCGGGATTTCGCAACTTGCGATGTCACGATTCTCTTGCCCTCAAGAACTCTGATTTCTCGATGGCTGATATCCCGACTGCTAAACCCTGTGCAGTTCTATCTTGAAACGACAGCTAACGGGATTTCCACTACAAATCTGACGGCTCAGATCAATTCTCCCTCTCTGCGCTCCTCCTGAGGCTTAACCTCTATGCACCTTCTCCCGATCTAACGGCTGACATGATTTTTATGTGAGATCCGACGGTTGTCGGTATCCTCTTCTGTGCACTTGTTTTGATGCTCCTTCTGGATGGGTAACTCAACGGTCCATATCTTCTCTCTGGCTGATCTAACGATGGTTGCTGCTCCTCCTTAGCTTCCACGATTTCTTCTAGACTTGGGAGAACTTCAAAAATTCCAAAGGCTTCTACCTTTGTGTCTTTTCTTCCTTTGCGAACTCCTCGTTCTGATCTTCGCTGCGTGTTCTCAATAACGCTGACCCTCCAGAGATTTTGCAAATACTCAGACCCCTTGGGGGGATTTTATCTTCCTTCTCTTCTATTGCAGATGGAGAACGAAATGGATGCCCTCCTGGCTATCCTTCTGCTCCAGCAACTCCTTGCTGAGCCCTTCAGGGTGTTCAATAACCCTGCAGAAAATCCTTCAATGGATACCTCCTTTGAACCCAGAATTCAAAGGGTTCTCTTCTCCTGTGTCATTTGCACAACATCTCGATGCCCTCCTGGCAGAGTGTCTTCCTTCCACAGAACGTTCAACAGTTCTGTTCTACTGTGCACTTATGCACTCTCTCGGCGCCCACCTGGCAGAGCTCTCGCAGAATCCTCAGTGATTCTGGTCTTTCTCAAACTCTTTACAGAGTTCTTCTTCCTTCGTGCACCCCTATACACACGCTCAATGCCGACTTGGCAAAGCTCTACAGAATCCTCCATGATTATGTCTACAACTGTGTTCTCACCCACACAGCCTTACCTCCTGAGGTGTTCAGTAACCTCACAGGTCTTCTTCCTTTGAGTTGATGATTTCAGTCCTGTGCCTCAGCACACCTTTGTCTGAACCCGCAGTGTTCAGAAGTGCATCCTCTATGCACGGCTCTCAGAACCCTCAATGTTCTGTCACACCCTCCTAGTGTGAAGCCTCAAATACCTTCACCTGAAATCAACACAACTCTTGCAGAATGCATCAACAATCATACATTCACAACATACATAGGGAACACACACAGACATCCATACACAGAATATGCAAGAAAAACTGCTATGTTTTTATTAACAAATGGCAAATGCCTGTAATTACAATGTGTTCCTGAGCCTTCTCTGGCTCTTCTCCTGCAACCTCATCTATCTCTTCACTAACTCAAAATGAGATCTAAAATCTGTTTTACCTGAGGTGCTCATTGAACGCTTCCCTCCAGGATTTACCTACCCTAATAAATTACAATCAATGGTTGTCTAGTCTGCTATCTAGAACTATATCTCAACCGATCTAGCATTAAATGCCTATCTTATCTAAAGCCTATGCAAAGGCATGGATTATATGGCTCACCAGCCTAAGACATTAAATTTACATTGAATTTCAAATTCAAAATGAGGTTGCACCTCTCTTTAGCCTCTGAATGCGTGCGCTCTGACGTGGTTGGTTGGCTGGTTGGATGACGTGGAGATATGCTCCTGCATCAAAAATCAAAGGCCCGAAGGTGCATGAAATTAATATGCAATATGGAAGCCATAAATATAAGAAATATAAATATAAATACAAAAGGAAATCTCATCCACATCTGAAGAAGGAAGGGTAATGAAAACCCTTCACTAATGCCTCCGGATCCAAAGGTGGAAAGGGAAGAAAAGGGGAGAAATGCACGTACTACCATAAAGGATTCCATCCAGAATACGCATGCATGCATAAAATATATATATATAATTACTCAAACACTTCATAAAAAAAACATTGGAGATCGAATCCCGGAGGGTGCCAAGAAGAAGAAGTCAGAAGATCAGAATCCCAAGAAAGGCAATTCTAGCAATGCCTTGATTTCCTTCAACTCCTCTCACGATGCTTGGATCGTAGATTCAGAAGAATCACATCACATGGATGCCAAAAAATAAGTATATTCTTCATTATATGCATGCAAATGTACTCCTATTCTTATGGGGGACAAATCTCTAGTCAAAGTCACTGGAAAAGGAAGGATTGAACTCACCAATGAAAGCTTCGATAATGTGTTGCACATTCCCAAAATTTTCGTCAACCTTCTCTCTATGTATCAGATGAAAAACTATGGCACCAGAAATAAATTCATATTAAAAAAAAATGCAATGGATATCTATGACATGCAAACTAACTCCAGGGTTGCTATCGGTGAGGTAAATCATCAATCTAGATTGTATACATTTTCTGAATTTATTGAACCAGATTCTGCTTTATTGCTTACCCATGCTGATGAAAGTAGTAGGATATGGAACTGAAGGTTTGGAAAATTGAATTTTAGATATATGAAACAACATAGAAAGAAAATATTGGTTGATGGTCTACCATACATCCATTTCTCCAAGGGAGTATGTGAGGGATGTGTTCTTGGAAAACACCCTCAAGAGAAATTCAACAAAGGAAAGTCTCAGAAAGCTTCCACACCTTTAGATATGATCCATAGTGACCTCATGGATCCTTTTCTGCATCCATATATCAGTAAAGAGAGGGTTTTTCTCATTTTTGTTGATGATTTCCCACGTTTCACATGGATTTACTTTCTCAGTACAAAATCTGAGGTCTTTCAATACCTCAAATATTTCAAAGCCCTGGTTGAGACACAGTCCGAAAAGAAAATCAAAGTCCTTTGAATTGATAATGGGGGAGAGTATGTAAATCATGAGATCCAAAATATTTTTCATGAGGCAGGGATTCCATTGTAGCACACATTTCCCTTTAATCCACAGCAAAATGGAGTTGTTGAGAGGAAAAATAGATTTCTTAAAGAGATGGAATATTCCATGTTTCATGAAAAGTCACTACCACATAGACTATGGGTCAAAGCACTAAATTGTGTAGCATACATCCAAAACATATCTCCTCATATATCTATCAAGGATAAGATCCCCTATTAGGCTTAGAGTGGCTTCAAACTGGAAGTGACTCACTTTCATATTTTCGGTTCACGTGCATGGGCTCAGATTCCCTCTGAAAAGAGGAAGGCACTCGATCCAAAGATAACTAAGTGTATTTTTTTTGGATACCCCAATGGTGAGAAGGGTTGTAGACTTATTGATCTTTCTTCGGACCAATGCATCAATGAGTGAAGTGTCCAATTCGAGGAAAGTCTCTCGCATGTACCTCAACAACCGCATGTCAACACCTTCATTCTTCCACCTTCCGAGATGATGAGTATGCACATGTTGACTCTTCTTCAGATGAGAGTTATGATTCAGAGGAATCAGATGATTTAGATACAGAGTCAGTACAGTTAGATTTAGAGTTAGAGTATCCAGATGCAGATGTAGAGCTAGAGTAGAGTCCCAAGTGGGAACAAACTACTCTTCAGGATGAAAGGGATCTTGTTGGTGATCCAGATGATAATAGGAGGACTCAATATGATTTATATGAGCCTCATGTTGCACTCACTTCCACTAAAACATTTCCCTCCAGGAATCTTTTCTTAGTTTAATCTTAAGATCGACAATTTTATGGCGAGGCTGCTAGAAATCCATTTTGGGAATCCGCCATGTAGGAGGAGTACAAATCCCTCCTCGAGAACCAAAATTGGGATCTAGTTCCCCTTCCATCTAGGAGGAAAATTGTGAGATGTAGATGGGTCTACAGGACCAAGAGCACAGCGGATTGAAATATTAGAAGATATAAAGAAGGCTTGTTTCCAAAGGATTTCAACAAGTGCATGGTATTGAATATGATGATACCTTCAGTCGAGTAGAGAATATGGATTCCATATGATTGGAACTTGCCATTGCGGCATACAAAGGATGGGAAGTTCATTAGATGGATGTGAAGAATGAATTTCTTTATAGTGATTTCTCTGAGGAAATCTATATGGAGCAGCCCCATGGATTTATGTAGGATTCATCTTTGGTCTACCGAATGGAGAACTCCCTTTATGGCCTCAAGTAGGCTTTGAAGGCATGGTATTCCAAGATGGAATCCTACCTATTTTCATATAAATTTGTTCATTGTAAATCATACCCAAATGTCTACATTCTCAGGACAACTGACTCACTTCTACTCTTAGTATTGTATGTTGTATATTTGTTGATGATTGGTTGCATGAATTCAGCGATTGTTGCAGTCAAGAGGATTCTACATGATAGGTTTTTTGTCATGGAAATGATTCTGCTACACGTATTCCTTGGAATCGATATCAATCAAGATGCATCAGACATCAAACTATCTCAGGCCAAGTACGCACGAGATATCCTTGAGGGATTTCACATGATAGACCACAAGTCTTCTTCGACTCATTTCCTATCAAAATTCAAAATTGACGATGGCGGGGACACTCCATTGGTTGACAAGGCACTGTACAAACAACTAGTGGGGATGTTGTTGTATCTCACACACTCCAGACCATAGATCTCCTATGTAGTTGGTGCAATTTCTAGTTTCATGTAGGAGGCGCATGAGCTACATTGGAAGGCTGCAAAGTGTATCATTCGATACGTATAAGGATCCATAATATTTGGGATTCATTATGCAACATAATCTACATTATATCTCATCGGTTTATTGATTCTGAATGGGATAGCGATAGCACTGATCAAAATTCCACATTCGGTCACTCACTCAGTCTTGGTTCTGGGCCTATCTATTGGTCGAGCAAGAAGCATGCTTCTATTTCTCTCTCTTCAGCCAAGGCATAGTAGAGAGGGGTAGCTAACATAACCATTTAGGCTATGTCGCTACAAAATTTTCTCACTGATTTGGGCATTCAATTTCGTCAGACGATCATCATCTGGTGTGACAACCAAAGCACCTTGAAGTTCTATAGAGATCCAGTTCAGAGGAAGTGGATGAAGCACATCGACATCCACATGAACTACAACTAGGACTTAGTACATGAGGGGATCATAGACCTATAACTTTTTCATTCAGAAGAACCGATGGAAGCCATCTTCACCAAGAACTTCACTAAGAAAAAGTTCCATTCTCTTCGAAGTCGTCTTAGACTGAAGGACACAATTTCCTAGAAACTATCAATTCTTCTTTTTACACACATTGTACCTTGATTGGGGGTTTTCCCATGAGGTTTTCCCTCTTTCCTCACTTTATTTTCAGTGTATCTTTTGTATTTGGGTACCTAACATGGCCTCGTTGCCGATACCCATTCTTTATTTTCACCATAGTGATGTTCAGGGGGGTGTTGGAGGTACTTCAAACACACCTAGAATTTATTTTTCCTAATTTTTTTCCTTGTTTATTAGTCATTATCCAGTCTCATATATTTTTGGAGAGAATATTCCACCTGGAGAATATTCTCTTCAGTTGACAATTCAATTTGACTAGTTGAGTTGAGTCTAGATCTTGCATTGGTTTTGTCGCCATGCAACAATGGAAAAATCACCATGATAATGCCTATTAGCGTTGGTTTTATCACTATAATAGGTCATTACCCTTGATTCCTTTATCTACTCCTCACTACACTCTTTTTCGGTCAGTAAACTGAAGACTGGTTGACTAGTTAACTCATCTAGGTGGAACTTCACTATCGTAACTACTTGAGAGACTAGACTAGGTGGAAGTTCACTCTCGTAACTACTAGTGTGTGTCCATATCACTCTAGACCACCACTATGGTGGACTGGTTCTCCTCCAATGCACAGTGATTGAGTTATAAAGAGTATATCATGAGCAAATTATTCATTATTCATAAGGATTAATGATAATTCTTCCATTCTTTCTCTCTTGCTTCTTCTTTCTCAATTTCTCTCTGCAAATGTGTATGGTATTTTCTAGATAGATCTATTCTATGAAAACACATTTACAAGGCAGACCCCAAACATTTTTTTGCACTCATATGGAGTTATACTATGATTTGACTAATACCATAGTGGCAGAATGCCCAAATTCTTAATGGGAAGAAATGTGTAGTAATTTCGCAACCAAAATGCAAGAGGAAAGGTTGCACGACAATAGGTCTTATCTATTATTTTTCTATTTTGTTTCCGTTCAAAGTGTTACAGTGTTCAGGGTTCCTACAGAAAATGATTTTCCATGTGCTATAGTTGTTTGATATATGTGCAGGGTTGAACATTAATACTCACAGCAATATCTCAGGGCACAAACTAAGGAGGCTAGACCATACTCTTAGTCATACTACCCAATTACCCAGGTAATAGAGAATATCTTCCTGAGAGTTTTTCTCAGTGGCACTATATCATTCAGGGGACTGATCAATTGAACTACAGTTGGGTTTATGATACCTAGGAAAGTCTGTATATAGGTGTTTTCTAATGTGATACCACTCAAAGGGGTACCAATAGGGGTTACAAGGGTGTCCAATAATGTGATCTTAAAAACCTATTTTATTTTCAGTGTGTATACTTCCCCACCCATGGATTTATGCGATGAACGATAGATCATTGTAGTTTAAATATGTTGGAACATGTCTCTACCCTAAAAAACAAGTAACCCCCAATTCATGCCCAAGAAAGTGCTCTGATACCACTTGTTATGCACCTGGTTATGTTATATTGAGTAGAAATAGGAATATCACATAAATTATCAATAGAACAACAAAAAATAGAAAATAACACACCAAAATGATACCTTTATTGAAACGAGATCACTATTTGATTGTGTCTTCAAGGGAGAAACCTCTAGTAGAGAAACACTCTATTTCAATAATTCTCAAGAAAAACATCTCATGCCCTATACTTCTATTTATACTAAATTTATCTACCAAAAGAACAATATAAAGGAAGATATTTCTAGAAGCGGAAGATTCTATTAGGTATTCTTACATTTGACTTGTTCACCTTATTACTAGGCCTTATTTATTAATATCAACCTTTATTATATGTAAAATATATTATTCTAGCTACATGAGGGGTTAGGGAGGCTCGGTCCCTAACAACCATGTTGTTCCAACTGAAGTTAAAGATACGATTAAGTGATGCCATAGTTCCAATGGTGCAATATTTCTACTCTTTTGGGAATCCTCCATGCAGGAGGAGTACAAATCCCTCCTCGAGAACCAGAATTGGGATCTAGTTCCCCTTCCTTCTAGGAGGAAACTTGTCAGATGCAGATGGGTCTAGAGGACCAAGAGTGTTGTGGAAGGAAATATTAACAGATACAAAGACAAGCTTGTTTCCGAAGGCTTTAAGCAGGTGCATGGTATTGACTATGATAAGACCTTCAGTCCAGTAGAAAATATGGATTCCATATGATTGTCACTTTCCATTGCGACAACCAAAGGATGGGAAGTCCATTAAATGGACATGAATAATTAATTTATTGATGGTGATCTCCTTTTGGAGATCTATATGGAGCATACCCATGGATTTATATAGGACTCATATTTGGTCTATCGACTGAAGAAATCCCTTTATGGCCTCAAGCAGGATACGATGGCATGGTATGCCAAGATGGAATCCTACCTGTTGTCATATAACTTTGGACGTTGTAAATTGTACCCGAAGCTCTTAGTTTTGTATGTTGTTGATTTGTTAATCACTGGTTACTCGAATTCAGCGATTTCTACAGTCAAGAGGGTTCTGCATGATAGGTTTTTGATGATGGACATGAGTCTGCTACACTTATTCCTTGGAATCGAGATCAGTCAAGATGCATCAAGCATCAAACTGTCTCAGGCCAAGTATGCATGAGATATCCTTGAGAGATTTCACATGACAGACTGCAAGTCTACTTCGACTTCTTTCGTATCAGGATTCAAACTTGAGGATGGCGGGGAGACTCCACTGGTTGAAAACACACTGTACACACAACTAGTGGGGATCTTGTTGTATCCCACACACTCCAGACCATATCTCTCCTATTTAGTTGGTGAAATTTCTAGGTTCATGCAGGAGCCGCATGAGCTACATTGGAAGGCTGAAAAGTGTATCCTTAGATACGTATGGGGAACCATCATCTTTGGGATTCAGTATGCAGCAGACTCTACATTAGATCTCATCGGGTTTACTGATTCTGACTGGGCTGGCGATATCACTGATCGTAATTCCACATCCGATGACTCACTCAGTCTTGGTTCTGGGATTATCTGTATGTCGAGCAAGAAGCAGGATGATATTTCTCTTTCTTCAGCTGAGGCAGAGTACATAGGGGTAGTTAACATAACCATTCAGGCTATGTGGCTACAAATGTTTCTCACTGTGTTGGGCATTAAGTTTCATCTGGCGATCGCCATCTGGTGTGACAACCAGACCACTCTGCGGTTCTGCAGATATCTAGTTCATCGGAAGCAGACGAAGCACATCGAGATACACATGCACTACATCTAGGAATTAGTACACGAGTGGATCATCAACCTGTTATCAATCCAAAAGTCACCCTATACTGTAATCAGGTGATCTTGGTAACATCAAATATTATGAAAAGAAAGTTGATTTTTTGAAATTATGAGAGAGGTAGGGCTGAAAGCTATCTGCTTGACTTGACAAATCATATGAATCTATCCCAACAAATCATCTTCCATATGCAGCAAAACAAATCATCCAAAAGCAATGTTTAGACCTTCAAGGCTTTTAGGTGGAAGACTTTTATGAGAAAACATAGAACTACAAACAGAAAGACATGAAAATCCTTTTCAAGCATACTATTTGTACAATAGAAGAAGAATCATAATCTGAAAATCCTTTTCAGAAGATATTTAGAAACACACAAGGTAGAAGATCTCAAAGGATCCTCCTAATAATCCCTCTCACACTTGTTTTTGAATAAGAACAAATATTAAGAGTCGAAGCAGAGAAAAACATAGCTAAACATCACTCTCTTCTGCAAATGAATTCTTAACACAGAAAATGATAAGACAAGCCATCTTCAAATTAATTTTGTCAAAGTAAAAAAACAGAGCCTCTAGGACTCTCTTGGATCATGAATCATCTCTTCAAGAGATATCTCCCTCTTTAAATAGAAAATAACATCCAAATAACCTAAGGAGGTCAGATCCCATCTCCTCCATTGGATTATAAGCCTTGGAGATAGGTGGCATTTGTTGGAAGTCATTAATGAAATGTCTACACCTCATTGCATGAGGCCTTTCCTGGAGATAAATCTTAGGTGCATGTGTCCCTTGATATCTAACTGATTCTTGAGAATCCATTTGATCTCTCCTTGACATGTGGCAACCTCCCAACAAGGTGAATATCAAAACCGTGACCGCTATAGGAAATTAGTACACAATGCCACTGTGCAG
The DNA here is from genome assembly GCA_009831015.1 of Picea engelmannii. Taxonomy (NCBI): domain Eukaryota; kingdom Viridiplantae; phylum Streptophyta; class Pinopsida; order Pinales; family Pinaceae; genus Picea; species Picea engelmannii. The sequence continues at coordinate 244,900 of ML779527.1, forward strand.
AGTATGCAGCGCCTACTTCTATATCCAATATCTCTCAAACCAAAACACATTTTGAAAAAATGAGAGAGGTTTTTGTTATTTGGAATGTTCTGAACAAAACCATCCTCTAGTTTTCAAAAATACATCCTCAACTACTCATAACCCCAATTTTAAATTAGTGACTCAAAACTGACATAATAACTCTACACAATTTAGCCTCTGCCAGAATATTACGCAGCGCCTGTAGGTAGCGCCTGCCTGTGTTGCACCTGTATGAAGCTTCTGTTCTCCATGAAATATTACATAGCGCATTTACGTAGTGCCACTTACCCTGCGTCTGCATAAATCCATAGGTGATTTTGAAGCTTGGAACCTTGTGAGAGTGTTTTCAATGCTTGTTCTTGACATTTGGCACCTCAACCAATCTTGTGCTAACACGACCTATAGTTTTTTCATTTAGCAGAAAACATGGAAGCCATATTCACCAAGACCTTCATTGCGCAAAAGTTCCATTCTCTTCGAATTTGTCTTGGACTGAAGGACACAATTTCCTAGCAACTGTCAGTTATTAATTTTACATACATTGCACCTTAAGGGGGGGTTTTCCCATGAGGTTTTCCCTCTTTCCTCACTTTATTTTCAGTGTATCTTTTTTATTTGGGTACCTAACATGGCCTTGTTTTCGGGACCCATTCTTTATTTTCACCATAGTGATGTTCATGGGGTGTGTTGGAGGTACTTCACACACCCCTATGATTTTTTTTTCCTAAGTTTTTTCCTTGTTTATTATTCATTATTAGTCATTATTCAGTCTCATATATTTTAGGAGAGAATATTCCACCTGGAGAATATTCTCTTTAGTTGACACTTCAGTTTGACTAGTTGAGTTGAGTCTAGATGTTGCATTGGTTTTGTCACCATGCAACAATGGGATAATCACCATGCTAATGTGCATTAGCCTTGGTTTCATCACTAGACTAGTGCATTACCCTTGATTTCTTGATCTACTACTCACTACACTATTTTGCAATCAGTTAACTGAAGACTGGTGGACTAGTTAACTCGGCTAGGTGGAAGTTCAATCCCGTAACTTCCTAAGAGACTAGACTAGGTGGCAGTTCACTCCTGTAACTGCTAGTGTGTGTCCATATCACTCTATACCACCATTGTGGTGCATTGGTTCTCCTCCAATGCACATTGATTGAGTTGTACAGATTATATCATGTGTAAATTATTCATTATTCATAACGATTAATGAGAATTCTTCCATTCTTTCTCTCTTGCTTCTTCTTTCTCAATTTGTCTATGTAAATGTGTGTGGTATTTTCTATCTAGATATATTCTCTAAAGGTTCAACACATTTACAAGGAAGAACCCAAACCTTTTTTTGTACTCCTATGGATTTATACTATGATCTGAATAATATCGCAATGGCAGAATGCCCAAATTCTTAATAGGAAGAAATGTGTAGTAAGTTTGCAACCAAAAATGAAAGAGGAAAGTTTGCACGAAAATAAGACTTCTCTATTCTTTTTGTGTTTGGTTTCTGTCCGAAGAGTTAGGGTGTTCAGGTTTCCTGTAGAAAAGGATTTTCCATGTGTTATAGTTGTCTTATATATGTGCAGGGTTGAACATTAATACTCATAGCAATATCTCAGGGCACCAACTAAGGATGCTAAACCATACTCTTAGTCGTACTACCCAATTACCCAGATACTAGAGAATATATTACTGAGTGTTTTTCACAGTGGCACTATATCATTTAGGGGACTAATCAATTGATCTAGAGTTGAGTTTATGATACCTAGGAAAGTCTATATAAATGTGTTTTCTAATGCACTACCACTCGAAGGGATACCAGCAAGGGTTACAAGGGTGTCCAATAATGTGATCTTAAAAACCTCTTTTATTTTCAGTGTGTATACTTCTCCACTCATGGATTTATGCATTGAATGATAGATCATTGTAGTTTAAATATGTTGGAACATGTCTCTACCCTAAAAAAAAAGTAACCCACAATTCATGCACAGGAAAGTGCTCTAATACCACTTGTTACGAACCTGGTTATGTTATATTGAATAGAAATAGGAATATCACATAAATTACCAACAAAATAACAAAAAATAGAGAATAGCACACCAAAATGATACCTTTATTGAAACGAGAGGGCTATTTGCTTTTGTATTCTAGGGAGAAACCTCCAACAGAGAAACACTCTATTACAATAATTCTCAAGAAAAAACATCCCATGCCCTGTACTTATATTTATACTAAATTTATCTACCAAAAGAACAATCTAGACGAAGATATTTCTAGAAGTGGAAGATTCTATTAGGTATTCTTACATTTGACTTGTTCACCTTATTATTAGGCCTTATTTATTAATATCAACCTTTATTACATGTAAAATATATTATTCTACCTACGTGAGGGGTTAGGCAGGCTTGGTCCCTAACAACCATGTTGTTCCCACTAAAGTTAAAGGTATGATTGAGTGATGTCATAGTTCCAATGGTGCAATATTTCTACTCTTTTGGGAATCTTCCATGCAAGAGGAGTACAAATCCCTCCTCGAGAACCAGAATTGGGATTTATTTCCCCTTCCTTCTAGGAGGAAACTTGTGAGATGCAGATGGGTCTATAGGACCAAGAGCGTAGTGGATGGAAATATTAGCAGATACAAAGTCAAGCTTGTTTCCAAAGGCTTTCAACAGGTGCATGGTATTGACTATGATGAGACCTTCAGTCCAGTAGTGAAGATGGATTCCATATGATTGGCACTTTCCATTGCGGCAGCCAAAGGATGGGAACTCCATTAGATTGATGTGAATAATGAATTTATTGATAGTGATCTCTCTAAGGAGATCTATATGGAGCATCCCCATGGATTTATGCAGGACTCATCTATGGTCTATCGAATGAAGAACTCTCTTTATGGTCTGAAGCAGGTTTCGAGGGAATGGTATGCCAATATGGAATCCTACCTGTTGTCATATAACCTTTTACATTGTAAATCATACTCGAATGTCTACATGCTCTGGATAACTGAATCACTTCTACTCTTAGTTTTGTATGTTGTTGATTTGTTGATCACTGGTTTCTCGACTTCAACGATTGTTGCAGTCAATAGGATTCTACATGATAGGTTTTTTATGATGGACATGAGTCTACTATACTTCTTCTTTGGACTTGAGATCAGTCAAGATGCATCAGGAATCAAACTATCTTAGGCCAAGTAAGCACGAGATATCCTTGAGATATTTCACATGACACTCTACAAGTCTACTTTGAATCCTTTCCTATCAGGATTCAAACTTGAGGATGGTGGGGATACTCCATTGGTTGAAAACACATTGTACAAACAACTAGTGGGGAGATTTTTGTATCTAACACACTCTAGACCATAGCTATACTATGTAGTTGGTGCAATTTCCAGGTTCATGCAGGAGCTGCATGAGCTACATTGGAAGGATGGAAAGTGTATCCTTCGATACATACAGTGAACTATCATTTCTGGGATTCATTATGCAATAGAGTCTACATTAGATCTCATCGAGTTTACTGATTCTAACTAGGCTGGCGATAATAGTGATCACAATTCCACATCGGCTCACTCACTCAGTCTTGTTTCCAGGCCTATTTGTTGGTCAAGCAAGAAGCAAGTTGATATTTCTCTTTCTTCAGCCGATGTAAAGTACAAAGGGGTAGTTAACATAACCATTCAGGCTATGTGGCTATACAAGTTTCTCACTGAGTTTGGCATTTAGTTTCATTGGACGACCATTATGTAGTGTGACAACCAGAGCCCTCTAAAGGTCTATAGAGATCCAGTTCAGAGGAAGTGGATGAAGCACATTGAGATCCACATGCACTACATCTAGGAGTTAGTATACGAGGGGATCATCGACCTATAGTTTTTTCATTTAGCAGAACATATGGAATCCATCTTCACCAAGACCTTCACTGAGAAAAAGTTCCATTCTCTTCGAAGTCGTCTTGGAGTGAAGGACACAGTTTCCTAATAATAGTCAGTTCAATAATAGTTAGTTCTTCTTTCTACATACATTGTACCTTGAGGGGGGGTTTTCCCATGAGTTTTTCCCTCTTTCGTCACTTTATTTTCAGTGTATCTTTTGTATTTGGGGACTTAGCATGACCTCGTTGTCCAAACCCATTCTTTATTTTTACCATTGTGATGTTCAGTGGGGTATTGTACATACTTCACACACACCTAGGATTTATTTTTCCTAAGTTTTTTACTTGTTTATTAGTCATTATCGAGTCTCATATATTTTAGCAGAGAATATTCCACGTAGAGAATATTCTCTTCAGTTGGCACTTTAGTTTGACTAGTTGAGTTGAGTCTAGATGTTGCATTGGTTTTGTCACCATGAAACAATGGGATAATCACCATGATAATGCACATTAACATTGGTTTCATCACTATAATGGTGCATTACCCTTGATTCCTTAATCTACACCTCACTACACTTTTTTTCAGTCGGTTAACTGGAGAGTGGTTGACTAGTTAACTCAACTAGGTGGAAGTTCACTCCCGTAACTACCTGAGAGACTAAACTAGGTGGAAGTTCACTCCCGTAACTCCTGGTGTGTGTCCATATCACTCTATACCACCACTATGGTGCATTTGTTCTCCACAAATGCACATTAATTCAGTTATACAAAGTATATCATGTGTAATTTATTCATTATTCTTAATGATTAATGAGAATTCTTCCATTCTTTCTCTCTTGCTTATTCTTTCTCAATTTATCTCTGAAAATGTGTGTGGTATTTTCTAGATATATCTATTTTGTGCAGGTTCAACAAATTTGCAAGGCAGACCCCAAACCTTTTTTTGTAATCCTATGGATTTATACTATGATCTGAATAATACCGCAGTGGCAGAATGCCCAAACTTGTAAAAGGAAGAAATGTGTAGTAATTTTGTAACCAAAATGCAAGAGGAAAGGTTGCACGACAATAGGTATTGTATATTCTTTTTCTATTTTGTTTCCGTTCGAAGGGTTAGGGCGTTCAAGGTTCCTACAGAAAAGGATTTTCCATGTGCTATAGTTGTATAATATACATGCAGGGTCAAACATTAATACTCATAGCAATATCTCAGGGAACCAACTAAGGAGGCTAGACCATACTCTTAGATGTACTACCCAATTACCCAAATACTAGATAATATCTTCCTGAGTGTATTTATTGGTGGCACTATATCATTCAGGGGACTTGTTAAGCCCTAATATTGGCTCATTACCCCTTAATTGGGGCATATTAGATTAGTAATGTTATTTTATTTATGTCAGCTTTAGGCCATTAGTTGTAATTTAGATTAGTAATGTTATTTTATTTATGTCAGCTTTAGGCCATTATTTGTAATTATACCTCCTAGTATCCTATATATACCAAGGAGACATTTTCATTTTGAATCATCTTGTACTTGAACATTTAAGTGGGGTAAAAGGAGGTTTCCCCTTCAAAGAGGCTTATTATCTGAAATTATCTCTTTTTCAAGGCGTTGAGTACTTTTCCTGAGGTTTTTCTATGCTATATTGATGTTTGGTTCTTAACATATGGTATTAGAGCTCAAGGTCTTGGGGTTTCGCTACTACATCTGAGACACCGTGGAATTTTTGCTATAACGTTTTTTCTACAATGTTTCAGAAGGAACGRATAGGAGGATATTTAGAATATGGATAAAGGTACGTTGGGTTCAAAATTCAGCTCCTGAGGTCTTATAATTTCGGAGATACAGCCTGTACAAGATAGGGTTCTGGAATCATCCTGAAATGAGTCATTGTCGAATTTTCACTATAAATAATTTTTTGTAACTTTTCAGACCTTAAAATCTGGAGTCCATTTACAGAAATTAGTAGTGTATCGTTGTTAAAAATTTTAGCTTCTGGGTCATCTTAAATTTGTAGATACACCCTGTGTAAGATAGGGTATCAGACTAGCCCTATTGACTAGTCTCAAGAAGGTGTTCCAGGTAAAACAATCATAACTTCTTCCTAGAGTATCCAAATTGTGTGGGACTGGTTGCATTGGATCATGGACAGTCTGTAGTATTTTGGGTGCGAGTGTCAGAATTTTATATCAATTATGTTTTTCGGGGAACACTATAAAAGTGATATCTCCCGGAAAGGCCAAAAATCGACAAGTTGTGGGGAAGTTACCGTAAATTCCACTTGCCACATCCAATTTTGATCAGACCTATGGAATTGCAGAGAAAAAATATCATAGAAATACATAAGAGAAAGTTTCATACCCAGAAGAGCCAAAAATTGGGAGATACAACAGAAGAAATATTGTCTAGCAAAACCACCTCAAAATCAAGGTTCAAAAGTGATACTTGGCCAACATACCACCCAAAAAGGGAACTTTTACACCAAATAAGCCTCCAGAAAATCCTACTTGGACTCTTAATGAAGGTGAAGAAATGCGTAGGGACATAAATGAACTACAAAATAAGATGGATTCAATGGAAGCTAAGTTGGATTCAATGGAAGCTAAGTTGGATACTAAGATGGATTCAATGGAAGCTAAGTTGGACACTAAGATAGATGGTTTAAAAGGGGAGATCATGGAAGCATTGAAAAATTTCATAACAGAGAAGACACCTGAAAGTGAAAATGCA
>ML779527.1:254397-265618 GCA_009831015.1 Picea engelmannii
ACTGGACATTTTTGGACAGAATTATTTTCTTGTTTGGGTACTCAATTGGCTCATAGCTCATCCTATCATCCTCAATCTGATGGAAAAACTGAGATAGTGAACAAATGTCTGGAAGGCTACCTTCATTGTTTTGTCTCTGATAAGCAAACACAATGGTTGAAATGGTTACCCTTGGCAGAATGGTGGTATAACACTTCCTTTCACACTGTAACAAAAATGACACCATTTATGGCACTTTATGGATACAACCCTCCTTCCATCACTTCTTCTCTAAAATAAAAATCTAAGGTTCAAGCAGTGGAAGATCACATCGAGAATCAACAACAAATTCTCCAAATCTTAAAGGACAACCTGACCATGCCCCAAAATCGCATGAAACAACAAGCAGATCAACATCGTAGTGAAAGAAGTTTTGAAGTAGGGGATTGGGTATTTTTAAGACTACAACCATACATACAGATGTCCCTCAAGAAAGCCAAGAAGGATAATAAATTATCACCAAAGTAATATGGCCCTTGTAAGGTGTTGCAAAAGATTGGTACTATGGCATACAAATTGGAGTTGCCTGCATCTTCACGAGTAGACCCAGTTTTCCATGTTTCATGCTTAAAGAAGGTTATAGGCGACAAGATCCTAGTTCAAACTATATTTCCAGAACTTGATGAGGAAGGAAAAATAATATTGGAGCCGGAAGCCATCACTAACACAAGAATTTTCCAACTGAGGAATAGATCCATTTCAGAGTATCTCATTAAATGGAGGAAACTACCGGCTGAACATTCCACTTGGGAAGATGAGTCTTTTATACAGAAGCATCCAGAGTTACTCAAGCGTTTCGGACAACACTTGTCTCAAGGGGAGGGGCATGTTAAGCCCTAATATTGTCTCATTACCCCTTAATTGGGGCATATTAGATTAGTAATGTTATTTTATTTATGTCGGCTTTAGGCCATTAGTTGTAATTATACCTCCTAGTCTCCTATTTATACCAAGGAGACATTTTCATTTTGAATCATCTTGCACTTGAACATTTAATTGGGATAAAAGGAGGTTGCCCCCTCGAAGAGGCTTATTATCTAAAATTATCTCTTTTTCAAGGCGTTGAGTACTTTTCCTGAGGTTTTTCTATGCTATATTGATCTTTCGTTCTTAACAGGACTAATCAATTGATCTACAGTTTGGTTTATGATACCTAGGAAAGTCTTTATACATGTGTTTTCTAATGCGCTACCGCTTGAAGGGGTACCAACAAGGGTTACAAGGGTGTCCAATAATGTGATCTTAAAAACCTCTTGTATTTTCAGTGTGTATACTTCCCCACTCATGGATTTATGCGTTGAACGATAGATCATTGTAGTTTAAATATGTTGGAACATGTCTCTACCCTAAAAAAAAAGTAACCCAGAAGTCATGCCCATGAAAGAGCTCTAATACCACCTTTTATGAACTTGGTTATGCTATATTGAGTAGAAATAGGAATATCACATAAATTACCAACAGAACAACAAAAAATAGAGAATAGCACACCAAAATGATACCTTTATTGAAACAAGAGCGCTATTTTCTTCCATCTTCTAGGGAGAAACCTCTAGCAGAGAAACGCTCTATTACAATAATTCTCAAGAAAAGACATCTCATGCCCTGTACTTCTATTTATACTAAATTTATCTACCAAAAGAATAATCTAGAGGAAGATATTTCTAGAAGCGGAAGATTCTACTAGGTATTCTTACATTTGACTTGTTCACCTTATTACTAGGCCTTATTTATTAATATCAACCTTTATTACATGTAAAATATATTATTATTCCTTCGTGAGGGGTTAGACAGGTTCGGTCCCTAATAGCCATGTTGTTCCCACTAAAGTTAAAGGTACGATTGAGTGATGTCATAGTTCCAATGGTGCAATATTTATACTCCTTTGGGAATACACCATATAGGAGGAGTAAAACTCCCTCCTCGAGAACCGTACTTGGGATCTAGTTCCCCTTCCTTCTAGGAGTAAACTTGTCATATGAAAATGAGTCTATAGGACCAATAACACAGTGGATGAAAAAAGTAGCAGATACAAAGACAAGCATTTTTCCAAACGCTTTTAGCAGGCGCATGGTATTGACTATGATGAGACCTTCAGTCCAGTAGCAAAGATGGATTCCATATGATTGGCACTTTCTATTGCGACAACCAAAGGATGGGAATTCCATTAGATGGACGTGAAGAATGAATTTATTCACAATGATCTCTCTGAGGAGATCTATATGGAGAGGCCCCATATATTTATGATGGACTCGTATTTGGTCTATAGACTGAAGAACTCCCTTTATGGCCTCAAGAAGGACATGAGGGAATGGTATACCAATATGTAATCCTACCTATTGTCATAAAAAATTATACGTTGTAAATCATACTTGAATGTCTACATGCTTAGGACAACTGAATCACTTCTATTCTTGGTTTTGTATGTTGTTGATTTGTTGATCACCAGTTTCTCAACTTCAACGATTGTTGCGGTCAATAGGATTCTACATGATAGGTTTTTGATGATGGACATGAGTTTTCTACACTTCTTCCTTGGACTCGACATCAATCAAGATGCATCAGGCATCAAACTATCTCAGGCCAAGTAAGCATGAGATATCCCTGAGAGATTTCACATGACACACTACAAGTCTTCTTTGACTCCTTTCATATCAGGAGTCAAACTTGAGGGTGGTGGGGAGACTCCATTGGTTGAAAAAACACTATACAAACAACTAGTGGGGAGATTTTTGTATCTCACACACTCCATACCATAGTTTTCCTATGTAGTTGGTGCGATTTCTAGGTTCATGTAGGAGTCACATGAGCTACATTGGAAGGCTACAAAGTGTATCCTTCGATACGTACAATGAACCGTCATCTTTGGGATTCATTATTCAATAGACTCTACATTATATCTCATCAGATTTACTGATTCTGACTAGGTTGGTGATAACACTGATTAGAATTCTACATCCGATCACTCAGTTAGTCTTTGTTCTAGGCCTATCTATTGGTCAAGCAAGAAGCAGTATGATATTTCTCTTCTTCAGCCGAGGCAGAGTATAGAGGGGTAGTTTACATAACCATTTAGGCTATGTGGCCGCAAAAGTTTCTCACTGAGTTGGGCATTCAGTTTCATCGGACGACCATTATCTAGTGTGACAACCAGAGCCCTGTAAAGGTTTGCAGAGATCCAGTTCAGAGGAAGTGGATGAAGCACATCGATATCCACTTGCACTACATCTAGGACTTAGTACATGAGGGGATCATCGACCTATAGTTTTTTCATTTAGAAAGACAAATGGAAGCCATATTCACCAAGACCTTCATTAAGAAAAAGGTTCATTCTATTCGAAGTCGTCTTGGAGTGAAGGACACAGTTTCCTAATAACAATCAGTTCTTCTTTCTACATACATTGTATTTTGAAGGAGGGTTTTCCCATGAGTTTTTCCCTCTTTCCTCACTTTATTCTCAGTGTATATTTTGTATTTGGGTACCTAACATGGCCTCGTTGACGGGACCCATTATATATTTTCACCATTGTGATGTTGAAGGGGGTGTTGGAGGTACTTCACACACACCTAGGATTTCTTTTTCCTAAGTTTTTTCCTTGTTTATTAGTCGTTATTAGTCATTATCCAGTCTCATATATTTTAGGAGAGAATATTCCACCTGGAGAATATTCTCTACGGTTGACACTTCAGTTGAGTCTGGATGTTGCATTGGTTTTGTCACCATGAAACAATGGGATAATCACTGAGATAATGCGCATTAGCCCTGGTGTCATCACTATACTAGTGCATTACCCTTTATTCCTTGATCTACACCTCACTACACTCTTTTTCAGTCAGTTAACTGAAGACTAGTTGACTAGTTAACTCAACTAGGTGACAGTTCACTCATGTAACTAGCTGAGAGACTAGACTAGTTGGCAGTTCACTCCCGTAACTCCTAGTGTGTGTCCATATCACTCTAGACCACCACTATGGTGCATTTGTTCTCCTCCAATGCGCACTGATTGAGTTATACAAAGTATATCATGTGTAAATTATTCATTATTCTTAATGATTAATGAGAATTCTTCCATTCTTTCTCTCTCACTTCTTCTTTCTAAATTTCTCTCTGCAAATGTGTGTGGTATTTTCTATCTAGAAATATTGTGTGCAGGTTCAACATATTTACAAGTTAGAACCCAAACCATTTTTTGTACTCTTATGGAGTTATACTGCGATCTGAATAATACCGCAGTGGAAGAATGCCCAAATTCGTAAAAGGAAGAAATGTGTAGTAATTTCGTAACCAAAATGAAAGAGGAAAGGTTGCAAAACAATAGGTCTTGTCTATTCATTTTCTATTTTGTTTCCATCAGAAGGGTTAGGGAATCCAGGGTTCCTACATAAAAGGATTTCCCATGTTCTATAGTTTTCTGATATACATGCAGGGTCAAACATTAATACTCATAGAAATATCTTAGGGCACCAACTAAGTGTTGGACAACTGAGAGCGGGGGGGTGAATCAGTGGTTACCGAGCTTAAACAATTATGCTCTTTCTAAATTCATGACATAAATCTCAATGATGATCACAATAATGAAGGGAACTAAGCAATAGAACATTCAAAATCATTCACACATATGAGATACACAGAGACAGATATTTCTTGAGGAAACCCATAAAGGGTAAAAACCTCTTCTTCTTTATATGATACGTAATATTTACATTCTATACATTATCATACTTATGAGAACCAAATCATAATGAGGCTACAACCTCTATTTTGCAAGCTGCTACTTGCTGAGAGCACCAACTCTCTGGATTCTCTAGCACCCACTTGAAGGAATCACCGACTCCCTGGTTTCTCTAGCACCCACTAGAAGGAAACACCAACTCCTAGTCACATAGGCACCAACCTGTATATTAGAGAACCAATGTTATCCCTTGCACCACCCTAACACCCTAGTTTCTCTGGATGCAACTAGATGGAAGCTACAACTCCCTGTGTTCAAGAACCCACTTGAACCTTTGAGGACAACAGTCCTCCCTAGCACCTCCCAACCACCCTGAAATATCAATCTTTTTTACTGAAACTTATTATAGTGATATAATGTTCATCAATGTCTTACCAGTCTCATCATTGTTCTGCTACACTGCCCTGCTCTGTCTGCCTCACTGTCTTCCTACACACATGCCTTGCACTTTCTGTTCTTTTTCCTTTTATGCTCTGTGGGCCATGTCCATTCAATGCACCATTCTTCTTCTGTGTATTTCAGCTACTTCACATTGCCTCCTTCTACACACTCGAATCACTCTCAATAGATGCGCTCATCTCTTCTTTGTTCTACATTCTCATAGTCTTTGTGCACCTTGTGCATTCTATATGCGCAATGCTTCTGCATGCTCTACGCCATGCCATTGTTCTCCACATCGGGATATACACTGCCACTCCACATTTCCACTGCTTCACTCTGTCAAGCATCAACACACTCTCTTTGTTCTGCAGTTTTGCTCAGCTTCAAGTTGTTCTGTGATTCTACTCTTTCTTCTGTCTATTCCCCATCTGTCACTCATCTTTGATTTTTATCTCACACTGCGCATACTCTAATTTTTCCTTTCTTACAGTTCAACTCATTTTCTCATTCAGAATGACCAACCCAACACAGTCACTGTGTGTTTCTTTTTATATTTTACAACCCCTTCAGTTACCCCTCAAATCCCTAGAACAATGCTTCAACAACTGAAACGCCAACTATCCAAGAACCATGATTTGGTTCTGCTAACTGAAACGTAACTAAACAATTAATAAAGAAGAGTAGCAGTATCCCTTCGATCATATTTCCAAGTATCCAACACCGTTGGATTACAAGGACAAGGTCTCACATTGATTTTGCCATTTCGCATTTCTGCATTTTGGCATTTCGGCATTCCTGTGGTGAAGAGTCTCAACACTCCAAGTTGCGATCACCAAAATAGATCTTGGTTGCACTAGCTCCTTCCTCCATATTCCACAGATTTGACCACTGGTTGTGACCATATCCTTATTCGAAAACGCATTTTGGCGTTTCGACATTTCTGTGATGAAGTGTTTCGACACTCCAAGTCATGAACCCCGAAATGATATGAAGGTATTTCAGCATTTCGCATTTCGACGTTTCGGCATTTCTGTGATGAAGTGTTTTGAAACTCCAAGTCACGAACCCCAAAATGATCTAAAGGTATTTCGACATTTCGCATTTCGGTGTTTCGACATTTCTGTGATGAAGTGTTTCGACACTCCAAGTCACGAACCTCGAAATGATCTGAAGGTATTTCGGCATTTCGCATTTCATGATATCATCATTCTTTTCATGAGTTTCCTTGACACCTCCAACTCCCGGTATCTGAAACTCTGAAATGGAGTCAGATCAATGGTCCACGATCTCCCTTTAATCAATGACTCAGATAAAATCGTGGTTTCACATTTCGCGATTTCGAGAGGTTAGATCACCTCCTTCCTTTGGCTTTCTAGTTAGTGAAACGTTGATCTGTGACCACATGTCCTTTCTGAAGATGGACGGTCCTCCTACTTTCGGGATTTTGTAAGATCGCTTCTCCTAGCACTTTAAAGAACATCCAGGTTCTCCTGGATCCAGAGATGGTCAGACCCTGCACTCATATCTAACGACCGAGATTTGTCCTCCGTCTTTGCGCTCGTCCTGTCTGGATTCAGATCTGATGGTCATCGAGAATTCTGAATGGGATCCAACGATCACTGCTTCTCTTCATTGTTATGCTTCTGATCTTTCCATGCCATCATCTCTTCTGATCTTCCTTTCCTTCCTGTTTTCCATTTTTGTTTCCCAATGGTAAACTTGCCAACGTCACTACTATTCTTTTTTGTAACCATACCTTCATCATTGTTGTTATTTCCATCAATAACTGTAAGCATGTTATTGTTGTTGTTTTTATTTCCTATAGACATTCCATCATTGCTACTATTCTTGCCATCAATGACAAGCATGCTCTTCTTGTAAACATGCCAACAATCTCCCCCTTTGGCATTGATGGAAACCCTGAATGGTTGCGCTAATCTGTTTGGACCTCCAACTATAGCATCTGGTCCTGACCACTCTTTTTCTCCCCTTTTGACATCAATTTCAAAGAAAACATGCTCCCCCTGAGCTATTGCAGTATGTTTAAGAGGTATCAGATATTCAACCAACACAAACTCCCCCTGACATGATGGATTTTCTTATTTGAGTCCTGTAGAATATTTGTATCTAAACCAGAGTATTCTCCTTCTAATTCTTGGATCTGTTCATCTTCATCTTCTATTGTATCCTCTTTAGGATACTCAATATTGCTCACCTCTCTTACTGGGACTCCTTCATCAACCTTTTCTTGTCATAACTGGATGACTCCCCCTGTCACTATTATCTCTCTGCTTCTGACTATTTTCCCCCTTTGTTCCTAAAAGGTTATATTTCCTTGACAAGGTATTTCCTCTTGTTATCTCTACAGGATGTCATGTATATCATTTTGTAAAACAAAATGCTATTGTTGAAGATGTTGTTGTCCTACTGACACACTGTGTAATTGTAGCTCGTACTTTTCAAACAACCCTTGGATCTCCCCATTGATTCTCATCGATCTCTATTACTGCAATTTCATTTTTCTTCCATGATGCATACAATCCAAGGCTTTTATTACCATATTCAATCACAAGAAAAAACCGCTACAACCACTCTCATACCTGCTTTTGTTTTTCACAGACGAAGGACCTGTATCAGGTTTCTTAGGAGTACTGATTTCTTCCTTGTTGTATCCAATACTAGATTTTTCATTTGGTGATCTCTGACTATCCAAGAGCTTATCCAGGGTCATGGAGTTGTTTAATAACTTGCTTTGGGTGTTTGAATTCTCAACCTTCAAAACTTCAACTTCCATCTTATGACATGATTCTTCTTCTACTTATTCCATGGGATAGATGCTAACTGAACATTCTTTTATTGTATCTGTGTCTTCTTCTTTACTTGCAGGGGAGGATTCAATATCAACATCATTAATTGTTCTTATACCTTTATTCACCACTTGTCCTGAGTTTACATTTACCTTACACTCTTTGGATGTGAACACCTCTTCATTGCCTCTGTCACACTTTTGACTTGTACTAAGAAAATTATGTTCCATACCATCCACAAGCAGAACGTACTAGGCATCTCCTTTGTCATTACTCAAACTCACCATCCCTCTATCCTTGATTTTACCTGGTTCATCATTTTCAAGGATCACATTTCCTTTTTTTATTTTACTTATGGATAGAATCTTATCCTTGTCTCTAGTCACGTGTTTGGAACATCCACTATCTATATTCCCAGAGGCCTTTTGTTTTTGAGTTGAAAGTGCTAGACCACATTTTTCACTATCTTTCCTTTTCCATGTGCTGGCCTTTCTATCTAAGAACTTTATCCTTAGATATGCTTTGTAATTCTTCAGATGACAGTTTGCATCTTTGTGGCCAAAGTTGTGATAGTTATAACATTCAATCTCATTGTTCAATAGGTCAAAGTTATTGTTTCAAAGTTGTCTAATCATTGACTATTTATTATTTCTTGACCTCCTTAGTTGCATGTCTCTAGACTTAATTTGGAACTTTGTAATCTCTGATGGTTTGTTACCTGGTTGTATCATTCTTTGTTGTGGAAGATATTTATTCCTTGGAAATCTTAATTGCTCATGTCTAAGTCTTAAGGAACAATTTACAACTTTGTGACCAAAGTTAAAACAGTAGAAACAATATCCATAGAAAAATTATTTGTACCTAGAAAATGGTTCTTTTCTTTGAGAAAATCGATTTCTTCCATGCTGATGATTTTCTTGAGCAGGGAGTGTATTATTTCCTTATTCTACAAATTCAGTTCTCGCACCTTTTTCTTTACTCCTCCTGGGTGGTTGATTATCTTCCTTTGTTTCTGCAAGTTTGTTGTCGTCATTGGTTGTAGATTTGACAAACTTGATGAAGTCTTTGTTGCTTGGATGAACACTACTTCATCCCTCTTCATAACCCAAACCTATTTTAAACTTTGGATTCCTTTGCTGATTCAGAATGGTGGCTAATCCTTTTGAGGCTTTGATACTTGACAGATTCTGATGATACAAGGCTTGAAACTTCTCCAACTCTTTCCTAGTTTTCACTACTTCTTCTTCTTCGAGATTTACATCTTGCCTTCTTTTCTGATAACTGTTGTTTCAGAATGTCCTTGATTTTCTTTGCCTCTTCTAATTCCACTTTTAGCAGGGCAAAGTCTTCATCAGGATTTTTACTGTCTTTCTTGATATGTATCAACAATTTTTTTTAATTTCTGTTCTTAATTCCGAGTCTACCAATCTCTTCCAGTGCACTAATCAGTTCTCCTTCCATATCAACCATAACTTCTTCTTCATTAACCTCACTTCCTATGATTTTATTATCATAATCATATTGGGCCATAAGCATGAAGTCATTGTCCTTATCTTCACACGAGGAGTAACTATCTGTGTCTTTTGAAGAGTTAACATCGTTTATACATAAACTTTTCTTTCTTCCAAATCTCTTAGGTTTGAACTTCTTTTCACCTTCGGAGTTTTGATCATGTTTCTTGTGTGGAAATTTATTTGCAAAATGACCTATCTTACCACAGTTGAAACATTTGAAGGGAAGCTTACTTTGGTACTTGCCTGATCCTTTCTTTAGTCTTCTCATGAATTTTTCTTCAATTTCATCAGGCTCATAATCTTCATTCTTATCTGCTTTAAATGATGCTTCTCTAGAGGTGGGTTTATCTATAACTATCCTCATTTCATATGCAGTCAACGTTCCTAGAAGTTGATCAAAGGCCAAAGCCTTTATATCATTAAGTTCTTCTATAGCTGAGACCTTTGGGTTGAACCTATCTGGAAGAGATCTCAAAATTTTCTGAACTAAAGAGGGTTCCTCAATTTTTTCACCAAGTGCTTTCATTGCATTTACTAGTTCTTCAATTATCAAAAAATAATTCCCAATGGTTTCATCTTCTTTCATCTGTATATTTTCAAATTGTACTCTATAGGTTTGAAGATTGACATCTTTTACCTTCTCATTACCTTCATAACTGCTAATGAGTTTGTCCTACATTTCTTTGGCAGTTTCTAAACGCATAACTTTTACAAATTCTGCTTCTGCAAGCCCACTCAAGATAGCATTCATAGCCTTAGCATTGAAGTTGAATTCTAGCTTGTCATCCTTATTAGCTAGTACAACTAGCTTTTCATAACCAATATCTACCACATCCCAGACATTTGCACCTAAAGCCATTATGTAGGTTCTCATTCTAACTTTCCAGAAGGAAAAGTTTGTTCCATTGAATAGAGGGGCCTTATTGGTTAAATTTCCTTTATGGATTGACATGTTTAAGCTCTAGTATCTACCCTTAGATAAAAGGGGCCAACTCTGATACCAATTGTTGGACAACTGAGCGGGGGGGGTGTTGAATTAGTTGTTACCAAGATTAAACAATTATGCTCATTTTCAATTCATTACAGAACTCTCAATGATGATCACAATAATGCAGGGAAGTAAGCAATAGAACATTCAACATCATTCACACATATGAGATACATAGAGACAGATATTTCCTGAGGAAACCCATAAAGGGTAAAACCTCTTCTTCTTTATATGATAAGTAATCTTTACATTTTGTACATTATCGTACTTATGAGAACCAACTCATAATGAGGCTACAAACTCTATTTTGCAAGATGCTACTTGCTGAGAGAACCAACTCTCTGGATTCTCTAACACCAACTAGAAGGAAGCACCAACTCCCTGGTTTCTCTAGCACCCACTAGAAGGAAGCACCAACTCCCAGTTACATAGGCACCAACCTGTATATCAAAGAACCAATGTTCTCCCTCGCACCACCCTACCACCCTGGTTTATCTGGCTGCTGTTGGATCATGTTGTCATTGATGCCAATGGTTTGATTGATTGATGTCAAGTGATTGATTGATGTCAAAGGATTGATTGATTGATGATTGATGTAATATAATATGTATTGTCCTTAATGAGAATGCATAGATGAAGATGGATCAATGAGTTTTCATTGATACATGATGAAGATGGATCGATGTGGTTCCATTGGTATATGATGCATTGTTGGAAAAATGTATAGATGAATCATTATTGTCTTATCATGATTGATAAGGT
>ML779527.1:265718-291307 GCA_009831015.1 Picea engelmannii
ACAAAAGTCCTCCCTAGCACCTCCCAACCACCCTAAAATATCAATATTTGATACTAAAACTTATTATAGTGATATAATGTTCATCAATGGCTTACTAGTCTCATCACTGTTTTGCTACACTGCCTTGCTCTGTCTGCCTCACTGTCTTCCTGCACAGATGCCTTGCACTTTTTGTTCTTCTTCCTTTTATGCTCTGTGCACCATGTCCATTCAATGCACCATTCCTCTTCTGTGTATTTCAGCTGCTACACACTGCCTCCTTCTACATGCCTGAATCACTCTCAACAACTGCCCTCATCTCTTCTTTGTTCTACATTCTCATAGTCTCTGTGCACCTTGTGCATGCTATATGCGCAATGATTCTGCATGCTCTACGCCACGCCATTGTTCTCCACATCAAGATATACACTGCCACTCCACATTTCCACCTCTTCACTCCCTCGAGCATCAACACACTCTCTCTGTTCTGCAGTTCTGCTCTGCTTCAAGTTGTTATGCAATTCTGCTCTTGCTTCTATCTATTCCTCATCTGTTACTCATCTCTAAGTTTTATCTCACTCTACGCATACTATCGATCTCACACTGCGCATACTCTAATTTTTCCTTCCTTATAGTGAAACTCATTTTCTCATTTAGAACAACCAACCCCACACAGTCACTGTGTGTTTCTTTTTATATTCTACAACCCCTTCAGTTACCCCTCAAATCCCTAGAAAAACACTTCAGCAACTGAAACACCAACCCTGTTGGAAATGTTTAACAGGTAGCATATGCTTGTCATTGATGGCAAAGTACATCAATGAAGATGGCATGAGTACAGGAGGAATGTAACAGATGGGCACCAGAAGTATTTTGGGAAGACGTTTCAGAGCAACCTCGATAAGATCAGAAGAGATAATGCAGAGGATGTTTGGTATGTTTTACATGTAGCGTATGCTTGTCATTGATGGCAAGTACAACAATGATGATGGCTTGAGTAGAGCAATGATGATGAGCAGCGCAGTGATATTCAGGAAGACCAACAACGCAACAATTGTCTAAATGCAAAAATCCTCAGTCGTCAAATCGAGGATTGATCTAAATTGTTGATAAGGCATGATGAAGTCCTGTAAAGTTTGTGCAACATTTCTGATCGTTGGATCCCATCCCAAATTCCCAATGACTGTCAGACCTCAATGTAGACAAGAGAGCGTGCAGATATGGAGGATAGATCTCGGGCATTAGATCCAAGCGCAGGGTCCGACCACCGTTGGATCGAGGAGAACCTGCACGTTCTTTAAAGTGCAAGGAGTAGAGAGCTCACAAAATCCCGAAAGAAGGAGGACCATCCATATTTAGGCAGGACACGTGGGGATAGATCGTCAGTTCGCTGACTGGAGAGTCAAAGGAACGATGTTCCCTAACCTCTTGAAATTGCGATATTTGAAATCGCGATCTAATCTCAGTCGTCAAATTAATGTTGAATCTGGACTGTTGATTCCAGTCCATGTCGGAGTTTCGGGGATCGAGAGTTGGAGATGTCAAGTAATATCATCCACAGAAATCTCGATTCCGCAATATGAAAAATCGCAACTTAATCACAGTCGTTGAATCAAGATCAGATCTGGACCATTGATCCAACTCCATATCAAAGTTTCACGAATCGCGACATGGAGAGGGAAAAGAAACAATGCAACAAGAATTGCAAAATCATGATTTAATCGTAGCCATTGAATCAAGGTCTGATCTGGACCATTGATCTCACTACATTTCGGAGTTTTACAGATTGAGAGTTGAAGAGGTCAAAGAATAATAACCACAGGAATCCCGAAATCGCGATATGCAATTTTTCGATTTAATCGCAGTCATCAGATCAAGATGTGATCTGGACCATCGATCTGACTCATGTCATCATACCACGTTAGCTAGGAACATGTGGCACAACTAGGTAATGACAAGTTTCAGACTGATTCAACATTTCAAGCACATGTAAGTCACGAATCAAAGTGACACGTGGCAGTATTAAACACGTGTCAATCCACGTGTGACGTCAGTAGATTTACACCACTTCAGAGTTTCGGTAATTGGGATATGGACAGATGTCAGAGGACAAGGAGGGGATAAAGGCAACGAGCCTTGGCACACGATCAGGTGGAGAACAGACGACAGGTGGGGAGGAAAATGATACAAAAGGTGACACGACAGGAATGGGGCCCTTCCTCGATACCCCACCATTTCGGATCCCCCCCCGTATTAAAGGCAGAAAGGAAAGGGGAGTCTAGAATTGCTTGAGCATCGTTGATCTAGGTGATTTAATCTCGACAGCTCGAGAGATGCGCACCCAATTACAGACCCCCCCCCCCTCCACTTAAAGATAGAATGGTAGGGGGGCTTCGGAATCCAATCCCGACAGTAGATCTGGGAGCACAGATTCTGGCCATCCAGATTTTCTCACTACATATCCAACGGTGCAGATGAATTTGAACAATATTGGAGGGCTACTGATGCACGACACAGTGAAACTGCCAGAAACCATTGATGACGTCTTCTAGAGAATTCGAAGAGGCATTTGTGTGATCGCCAGAGGAGATGAAGAGTCTCCAAGCTTCGTCCAGTGAAGGAAGACTATTCTTAGAAGGGATTGATAGATGGATGAGCATTGAAGTCTATAACTGAAATAGAGAAGGTGAGCTTGAATTTCACAGAGAATATGAAGAGTCTCAACTACCAGAGAGAAAAAGGAATCTCAACATAACATCTAGTGATGATAGACACAAGGTTTGAACTGCCAGAGAAGTTGAAGAGTCGCGATGATGATCACACAGAGCACTTGAGATGTGGAGGAGATTGGCCCGCTATGAACATGCAGAGGAATGGTGAATATTGCATGCACAAGAGGCACAGAAGCCATAAATACATGGTACAAAGAAGAGTTGTGGTTGTTGTTGCTGTTGGAGTTTGTTGTGGTTGTTGTTGGTGAAGGTGATTCATGTGTGAAGAAGGAGGAGAGTGCAGCAGATGAATTGAACAGAAGAGGATCTGTGCAATGAATGAAAATGTCACACAGAGCATAAAAATCATAAGAACAGATAGCACAAGTCATGTGTGCAGGAAGGCAGTGAAGCAGACAGAGAAACGAAATGCAACAGAACAATGATGAGTCTGGTAAGCCATTGTTGAACATTATATCACTGTAATAAGTTTCAGTAGCAAAGATTTATATGCTAGGGATGACTGTTGTCCTCAAAGGTTCAAGTGGGTGCTTGAACACAGGGAGTTGTAGCTTCCATCTGGTTGCAGCCAGAGAAACCAGGGTGGCAGGGTGGTGCAAGGGAGAACTATTGTTCTCTATTATACAGGTTGGTGCCTGTATGATTGGAAGTTGGTGCTTCCATCTAGTTGGTGCTGGAAACACTCAGGGAGTTGGTGCTTCCTTCTAGTTGGTTCTAGAAAAACCAGGGAGTTGGTGCTTCCTTCTAGTTGGTGCTAGAGAAACCAGGGAGTTGGTGCTTCCTTCTAGTGGGTGCTAGAGAAAATAGAGAGTTGGTGCTCTAAGCAGGCAGCATCTTGCAAAGCTGAGGTTGTAGCCTCATTATGAGTTGGTTCTCATATGTATTATAATGTAAAGAATGTAACTATTACTTATCATATAAATAAAAAGAGGTTTTTACCCTGTATGGGTTTCCTCGGGAAATATCTGTCTCTGTGTTTCTCAAATATGTGAATGATGCTGAAAGTGCCATTGTTTATTTCCCTGCATTATTGTGATCATCATTCAATGTTTATGCAAAGAGTGTAAAAGAAGCATAAATGTTTAAGCACGATAACAACTCATTCACCCCCCCCTCTTAGTTCTCCAACAAACCCTCCAAGAACCATTCGGTTTTGCTAACTAAATTGTAACTAAACAATTAATCATGAAGATCAACAATAGCCCTTTGATCAGATTTCCAAGTATCGAACACCGTTGGATTACAAGCATAGGGTCTCGCGTTTATTTTTCCATTTCTCATTTCAACATTTCAGCATTTTGGCATTCCTGTGGTGAAGACTCTCGAGACTCCAAGTCATGATGACCGAAATGGATCTTGGTTGCACTAGCTCCTTCCTCCATCTTCTGCATATGTGACCACTAGCTGTGACCAAAACCTTATTCGAAAACACATTTCGGCGTTTCGACATTTATGTGATGAAGTGTTTCAACACTCCAAGTAACGAACCCCGAAATGATCTGAAGGTATTTCGGCGTTTCGCATTTCGACGTTTCGGCATTTTTTTGATGAAGTGTTTCAACACTCCAACTCATGAACCCTGAAATGATCTGAAGGTATTTTGGCGTTTCACATTTCGCGATTTCATCATTCTTGTCGTGAGTGTCCTTGACACCTCCAACTCCCAGTATCTGAAACTCTGAAATGGAGTCAGATCAATGGTCCACGATCTCCCTTTGATAAACGACTCATATTAAATTGTGGTTTTGCATTTCGCGATTTCGAGAGGTTAGAGAACCTCCTTCCTTTGACTTTCCAGTCAGCGAAATGTTGATCTGTGACCATGTGTCCTGCCCGAAGATGGACGGTCTTCCTACTTTCAGGATTTTGTAATCCCGCTATTCCTAGCACTTTAAAGAACGTGCAGGTTCTCCTGGATCCAATGATGGTCGGACCCTGTGCTTGGAACTAATGCCCGATATTTGTCCTCCATCTTTGTGCTTCTCCTGTCTGGATTCAGATCTGACAGTCATCGAAAATTCTGAATGGGATCCAACGATCACTATTTCTCTTCATTGTTATGCTTCTGATCTTTCCATGCCATCATCATTGTTGATCTTCCTTGCCTTCTTGTGTTCCATTGTTTTCTCCCAACTATAAACCTGCCAACGTCACTACTATTCTTTCTTGTAACCATACCTTCTTCGTCGTTGTTCTTGCCATCAGTAACTATAAGCATGTTATCATTGCTGATGTTCTTTCCTATAGACATGCCATCATTGTTGTTGTTATTTCCATCAATGACAGTAATTCTCTTCTTGTAAACATGCCAACACTAAGGAGGCTAGACCATACTCTTAGTCCTACTAGGCAATTTCCCAGGTACTAGAGAATATCTGCCTGAGTGTTTTTCTCGGTGGCACTATATCATTCAGGGGACTAATCAATTGATTTATAGTTGGTTTTATGATACCTAGGGAAGTCTGTATACATGTGTTTTCTAATGCGCTACCACTCAAAGGGGTACCAACATGGGTTACAAGGGTGTCCAATAATGTGATCTTAAAAACCTCTTGTATTTTCAGTGTGGATAAATCCACACTCATGGATTTATGTGTTGAATGATAGGTTATTGTAGTTTAAATATGTTGGAACATGTCTCTACCCTAAAAAAGAAGTAACACACAATTCATGGCAAGGAAAGTGCTCTAATACCACTTCTTATGCACCTAGTTATGTTATATTGAGTAGAAATAGGAATATCACATAAATTACCAACAAAACAATAAAAAATAGAGAATAGCACACCAAAATGATACCTTTATTGAAATGAGAGCACTATTTTCTTCGTCTTCGAGGGAGAAACCTCTAGCAGAGCAACACTCTATTACAATAATTCTCAAGAAAAAGCATCTCATGCCCTGTACTTATATTTATACTAAATTTATCTACCAAAAGAACAATCTAGAGGAAGATATTTCTAGAAGCAAAAGATTATATTAGGTCTTATAAAATTTGACTTGTTCATGTTATTACTAGGCCTTATTTATTAATATCAACCTTTATTTCATGTAAAATATATTATTCTACCTATATGAGGGGCTATGGAGGCTTGGTCCCTAACAACCATGTTGTTCTCACTCTTTCCAGTGGTGCAATATTTCTACTTTTGAGTGATGTCGTATTTCCAGTGGTGCAATATTTCTACTCTTTTTGGAATCCACCATGCAGGAGGAGTACAACTCCCTTCTCGAGAACCAAACATGGGATCTAGTTAACCTTCCTTCTAGGATTAAACTTGTCAGATGTAGATGGGTTTCTAGGACCAAGAGCACAACAAATGGAAATATTAGGAAATACAAAGACAGGCTTGCTTCAAAATACTTGCAAGAGGTGCATGGTATTGACTATGATGATACCTTTAGTCCAGTAGTAAATATGGACTCCATATGATTGGCACTTCCCATTGCGGCAGCCAAAGGATGGGAAGTCCCTTAGATGGATGTGAAGAATGAATTTGTTTACAATGATCTCTCTAAGGAGATCTATGTGGAGCATCCCCATGGATTTATGCAGGACTCATCTTTGGTCTATCGACTGAAGAACTCCCTTTATGGCCTCAATCAGGCTCCGAGGGCATCATATGCCAAGATGGAATTCTACCTATTGTCATAGAACTTTGTACGTTGTAAATCATACCTGAATGTCTACATGCTCAAGAGAATTTACTTACTTCTACTCTTAGTTTTGTATGTTGTTGATTTGTTGATCACCGGTTGCTCGAATTCAGCGATTTCTCCAGTCAAGAGAATTATACATGATAGGTTTTTCATGATGGAAATGATTCTTCTACACTTATTCCTTGGACTCGAGATCAGTCAAGATGCATCAGGCATCAAACTATCTCAGGCCAAGTATCCACGACATATCCTTGAGAGATTTCACATGACAGACTGCAAGTCTGCTTCGACTCCTTTCCTATCAGGATTCAAACTTGAGGATGGCAGGGAGACTCCACTGGTTGACAACACACTATACACACAACTAGTGGGGATCTTGTTGTATCCCACACACTCCATGCCATAGGTCTCCTATGTAGTTCATGCAATTTCCAGGTTCATGCATGAGCAGCATGATCTACATTGGAAGGCTGCAAAGAGTATCCTTTGATACGTACATGGAAACATCATTTTTGGGATTCAGCATGCAATAGAATCTGTATTATATCTCATCGGGTTTACTGATTCTGACTGGGTTGGCGATAATATTGATCGCAATTCCAGATCTAGTCACTCACTCAGTCTTTGTTCTGGGAGAATTTGTTGGTCGAGCGAGAAGTAGGTTGCTATTCCTCTTTCTTCAGTTGAGGCAGAGTACAGAGGGGTAGTTAACATAACCATTTAGGCTATGTGGCTACAAATGTTTCTCATTGAGTTGGGCATTCAGTTTCATCGGACAATCCTCATCTGGTGTGACAACCAAAGAACTCTGAATATCTGCAGAGATTCAATTTAGAGGAAGCAGATGAACCACATCAAGATCCACATGCACTACATCTAGGACTTAGTACATGAGGGGATCATCGAACTATAGTTTTTTAATTCAACAGAACATATGGAAGCCATCTTCACCAAGACCTTCATTGAGAAAAAGTTCAATTTTCTTCGAAGTCGTCTTAGAGTGAAGGACACAGTTTCCTAGCAACTGTTAGTTCTTCTTTTTACATACATTGTACCTTGAGGGGGGGGCTTCCCATGAGGCTTTCCATTTTCCTTACTTTATTTTCAATGTATATTTTGTATTTGGATCTCTAACATGGCCTCGTTGTCGAGACCCATTCTTTATTTTCACCATAGTGATGTTCAGGAGGGGTGTTGGAGGTACTTCAAACACACCTAAGATTTGTTTTTCCTAATTTTTTTCCTTTTTCATTAGTCATTATTAATCATTATGCAGTCTCATATATTTTAGGAGAGGATAGTCCACTTGGAGAATATTCTCTTCTATTGACACTTTAGTTTGAGTAGTTGAGTTGAGTCTAGATGTTGCATTGGTTTTGTCACCATGCAACAATGAGATAATCACCATGCTAATGTGAATTAGCCTTGGTTTCATCACTAGACTGGTGCATTACCCTTTATTCCTTTATCTACTCCTCACTACACTCTTTTTTAGTCAGTTAACTGAAGACCGGTTGACCAGTTAACCCATTTAGGTGGCAGTTCACTACCGTAACTGTCTGAGAGACTAGACTAGGTGGTAGTTAACTCCCGTAACTATTGGTGTGTGTCCATATCAGTCTAGACCACCACTATGGTTCATTTATTCACCTCCAATGAACATTGATTTAGTTATATAGAGTATATCATGTGTAAATTATTCATTATTCATAATGCTTAATGAGAATTCTTCCATTCTTTTTCTCTTGCTTCTTTTTTCTCAATTTCTCTCTGCAAATGTGTGTGGTATTTTCTAGATATATCTATTTTGTGCAAGTTCAACACATTTACAAGGTAGACTCCAAACCTTTTTTTGTACTCCTATGGAGTTATACTATGATCTGAATAATATCGCAGTGGAAAAATGCCCAAATTCATAAAAGGAAGAAATGTGTAGAAATTCCGTAACCAAAATGAAAGGGTAGCACGACAATAGGTCTTGTCTATTCTTTTTCTGTTTTGTTTCCTTCCGAAGGGTTAGAGTGTTTAGGGTTCCTACTGAATTTTTTTTTCCATGTGCTATAGTTGTCTGATATATGCGCAGGGTCGAACATTAATACTCATAGCAATATCTCAGGGCACCAACTAAGGAGGATAGACCATACACTTAGGCGTACTACCCAATTACCCAAGCACTAGAGAATATATTCTTGAGTGTTTTTCTCGGTGGCACTATATCATTCAAGGGACTGATCAATTGATTTATATTTGGGTTTATGATACCTAGGAAAGTATGTATACATGTGTTTTCTAATGCGCTACCACTCGAATGGGTACCAACAGTGGTTACAAGGGTGTCCAATAATGTGATCGTAAAAACCTCGTGTATTTGCAGTGTGTATGAATCCCCACTCCTGGATTTATGCGTTGAACGATAGGTCATTGTAGTTTAAATATGTTGGAACATGTCTCTACCCTAAAAAAAAAGTAACCCACAATTCATGGCGAGGAAAGTGCTCTAATACCACTTCTTGTGCACCTAGTTATGTTATATTGAGTAGAAATAGGAATATCACATAAATTACCAACAAAACAACAAAAAATAGAGAATAGCACACCAAAATGATACCTTTATTGAAATGAGAGCACTATTTGCTTGTGTCTTCGATGGATAAACCTCCAACAGAGCAATGCTCTATTACAATAATTCTCAATAAAAAACATCTCATGCCCTGTACTAATATTTATACTAAATTTATCTACCAAAAGAACAATCTAGAGGAAGATATTTCTAGAAGTAGAATATTCTATTATGTCTTCGAACATTTGACTTGTTCAACTTATTACTAGGCCTTATTTATTAATATCAACCTTTATTACATGTAAAATATATTTTTCTACCTATGTGAGGGGTTATGGAGGCTCGGTCCCTAACAACCATGTTGTTCCCACTAAAGTCAAAGGTACAATTGAGTGATGTCATAGTTCTAGTGGTGCAATATTTATACTCTTTTGGTAATCCACCATGCAACAGGAGTATAGCTTCCTCCTCGAGAACAAAACTTGGGATCTAGTTCCCCTTCCTTATAGGAGTAAACTTGTCAGATGCAGACGGGTCTACAGGACCAAGAGCACAATTGATGGAAAGATTAGAAAATGCAAAGATAGGCTTGTTTCGAAAGGCTTGTAGAAGGTTCATGGTATTGACTATGATGATATCTTCAGTCCAATAGTAAATATGGATTCCATATGATTGGCACTTGCCATTACGGCAGCCAAAGGATGGGAAGTCCATTAGATGGATGTAAAGAATGAATTTCTTCAAAGTGATCTCTCTAAGGAGATCTATATGGAGCATCCGCATGGATTTATGCAGAACTCATATGTGGTCTATCGACTAAAGAACTCCCTTTATGGCCTCAAACAGGCTCCGAGGGCATGGTATGCCAATATGGAATCCTACCTATTGTCATAGAACTTTGTACATTGCAAATCATACCCGAATGTCCACATGCTCAGGACAATTGACTCACTTCTACTCTTAGTTTTGTATGTTGTTGATTTCTTGATCACTGGTTGCTCGAATTCAATGATTGTTGCAGTCAAGAGGATTCTACATGATAGGTTTTTAATGATGGACATGAGTCTGCTACACATCTTCCTTGGACTCGATATCATTCAAGATGCATTAGGAATCAAAATATCTTACGCCAAGTATGCACAAGATATCCTTTAGAGATTTCACATGATAGACACCATATCTTCTTCGACTGCTTTCCTATCAGGAGTCAAACTTGAGGATGGCAAGGAGATTGCATTGGTTGAAAACACATTGTAAAAACAAATAGTGAGGATCTTGTTGTATTTCACACACTCCAGACCATATCTCTCCTATGTATTTGGTGCAATTTCTAGGTTCATGTAGGAGCCACATGAGCTACATTGGAAGGCTGCAAACATTACCCTTCGATACGTACATGGAAACAAAAACTTTGGGATTCATTATGCAACATACTCTACATTATATCTCATCGGGTTTACTGATTATGACTGGGCTAGTGATAACACTGATCGCAATTCCACATCTGGTCACTCACTCAGTCTTTGTTCTAGGATTATCTGTTGGTCGAGCGAGAAGTAGGTTGTTATTCCTCTTTCTTCAGCCGAGGCTAAGTACAAAGGGGTAGTTAACATAACCATTCAGGCTATGTGCCTACAAAATTTTATCACTGATTTGGGGGTAAAATCATGAATCTGGGTAATACTTTCGTGACAATCGGGTCTCCAAAATTTCTAGCGGCAATTTTTCGGCCGAAATATTTTTCGGCCAAAACTTTTCACGTTAAATTTAACGGTGCCCTCGAAATTTGTGTACAATGTTTTTTGGATGAATTATTTTCCCGTGGTAAGCATATTTCGGCCGAAACGTTTATTTTTAACGGATTCCGTTAAAAACTAGGTTTCAACTGAAAACTTGAAAATGAGACTGTTTGCAGGAAACTGCAAATTCTCTCCATCTTACTTCATCTTTGGAGGTAGCGGACTCCTATAAATACTCAGAATTTAGTTTGAGAATTGATACCAACATTTTTAAAATTGAATCTTCTTTCATTGGGTATAATTTGTTTTCATTTTCATTGTTTTTATCTAATTTTATTTAATTTTATAAAAAAATCACATAATATTTTTAGCTGAGATTATGATTCGGTGAAATGAGAAATCCATATCTCTAAAAATACACAACGGAAAATTATGGAAAATTTATATTCATAATTGTTAAATTGTTCTCTTCAAAATGGTATTTTTAGATTTTACTTTTAAGTAAAAATTAAGATAGATACAAGGTGTAGAAAAACACGTGTTTAAAATATGCAACGTTTTCATCTTGGTCAACTTCAAAAAATTCTAGAAATTATAATATTCATCCGTTAGATTCAAAATTATAGTCATAATAAAATAGAGTCTCTGTAGATTGTTGCAAT
Organism: Picea engelmannii; assembly: GCA_009831015.1. NCBI lineage: Eukaryota > Viridiplantae > Streptophyta > Pinopsida > Pinales > Pinaceae > Picea > Picea engelmannii. Next base: position 277,050 of record ML779527.1, read on the forward strand.
ATATTTCATTTCTTAAAAACATAAGTTTAATAATAGATACATTGCTGTGGAAAATAATAACTCATTATCATTCCTTTCATGTTTAAGGAACATACTATTAAAAAATTGTCAAATTAACATATCAAAGCTTGATAAAAAAATTTGAAAAATAGTCATTAGATATATAACAAAATTATTCACAAGTTTTGTTTTTACTGTAAAGTGAAATTCTAAACAAAAAAAATATTTTTGTATGCCAGAAGTTGAAGAACTTGTGAAAATACAGTTTTTTTTGTCATAAAACAAGCAAAAGTGTTACCCATCTTCATGATTTTACCCTTGGGCATTCAGTTTCATCGGACAATCATCATTTGGTGTGACAACCAGAGCACTCTGAATTTCTACAGAGATCTAGTTCAAAGGAAGCAGTTGAAGAACATCAAGATCCACATGCACTACATCTAGGACTTAGTACATGAGGGGATCATCGACCTATAGTTTTTTCATTCAGAATAATAGATGGAAGCCATCTTCACGAAGACCTTCATTAAGAAAAAGTTCCATTCTCTTCGAAGTCATCTTGGAGTGAAGGACATAGATTCCTAGCAATTGTTAGTTCTTATTTTTACATACATTTTACCTTGAGGGGGGGGTTTCCCATGAGGTTTTCCATCTTTCCTCACTTTATTTTCAGTGCATCTTTTGTATTTGGGTACCTAAAATGGCCTCATTGTTAGGACCCATTCTTTATTTTCACCATAGTGATGTTCAGGGGGGGTTCTCACACACACCTAAGATTTATTTTTCCTAATTTTTTTCCTTGTTTATTAGTCATTATTAATCATTATCTAGTCTCATATCTTTTAGGAGAGAATTTTCCACTTGGAGAATATTCTCTTCTGTTGACACTTCAGTTTGACTAGTTGAGTTGAGTTTAGATGTTGCATTGGTTTTGTCACCATGAAACAATGGGATAATCACCATGCTAATGTGCATTAGACTTGGTTTCATCACTAGACTGGGGCATTACCCTTCATTCCTTGATCTACTCCTCACTATACTCTTTTTCAGTTAGTTAACTGAAGACTGGTTGACTAGTTAACTCAGTTAGGTGGCAGTTCACTACTGTAACTACCTGAGAGACTAGTCTAGGTGGAAGTTCACTCCTGTAAATGCTAGTGTGTGTCCATATCACTCTATACCACCACTATGGTGCATTGTTTCTCCTCCAATGCACATTGATTTAGTTATACAGATTATATCATGTGTAAATTATTCATTATTCATAACAATTAATGAGAATTCTTTCATTATTTCTCTCTTGCTTCTTCTTTCTCAATTTCTCTCTAAAAATGTGTGTGGTATTTTCTAGCTATATCGATTTTTTGCAAGTTCAACACATTTACAAGGTAGACCCCAAACCATTTTTTCTACTCCTATGGAGTTATACTATGATCTGAATAATACCGCAGTGGAAAAATACCCAAATTCATAAAATGAAGAAATGTGTAGTAATTTTGTAACCAAAATGCAAGAGGAAAGGTTACACAACAATAGGTCTTGTCTATTCTTTTTCTTTTTTGTTTCCGTCCGAAGGGTTAGGGCATTCAGGGTTCCTACATAAAAGGATTTTCCATGTGCTATAGTTGTATGATATACGTGCAGGGTCGAACATTAATACTCATAGCAATATCTCAGGACACCAACTAAGGAGGCTAGACCATACTCTTAGTCGTACTACCAAATTACCCAGGTACTAGAGAATATATTCCTGAGTGTTTTTCTTGGTGGCACTATATCATTCAGGGGACTGATCAATTGATCTATAGTTGTGTTTATGATACCTAGGAAAGTCTGTATAGATGTGTTTTCTAATGCACTACCACTCGAAGGGGCACCAATAGGGGTTACAAGGGTGTCCAATAATGTGATCTTAAAAACCTCTTGTATTTTTTAGTGTGTATAAATCCCCACTCATGGATTTATGCGCTGAACGATAGGTCATTGTAGTTTAAAAATGTTGGAACATGTCTCTACCCTAAAAAAAAAGTAACCCACAATTCATGGCGAGGTAAGTGCTCTAATACCACTTCTTATGCACCTGGTTATGTTATATTGAGTTGAAATAGGAATATCACATAAATTACCAATAGAATAACACACCAAAATGATACCTTTGTTGAAATGAGAATACTATTTTCTTTCATCTTCGAGGGAGAGACCGCCAGCAGAGCAATGCTCTGTTACAATAATTATCAAGAAAAAAAATCTCATGCCCTGTACTTCTATTTATACTAAATTTATCTACCAAAAGAACAATCTAGAGGAAGATATTTCTAGAAGCGAAAGATTCTATTAGGTCTTCTTACATTTGACTTGTTCACCTTATTACTAGGCCTTATTTATTAATATCAACATTTATTACATGTAAAATATATTATTCTACCTATGTGAGGTGTTAGGGAGGCTCGGTCCCTAACAACCATGTTTTTCCCATTGAAGTTAAAGGTACGATTGAGTGATGTCATAGTTCCAATGGTGCAGTATTTTTACTCTTGAATCTTTTTTATATGGGGTTCTTTCTTATTTGGGGTATTTCAGTCACAAAAAGTGTTTCACGAGTGTTTCACGAGTGGTTTATTCTTTGTTTCATGATGGAGGAAATCCATTTTTAAGGATTTGGTATAGCGTATATCCAAAAAACAAGGATTTGCTTTTTTAATACTGTGGTCATTGTGCTTGAAAATTAAGTGGTTTTGCATGCAAAAGGAAGGTCCATCAAGGAAACTATTTTTACTATAATCTATGCATCGTCTTCTCTGAAAGAGTTCATTTTGAGTTAGAGTTTGTTTATTGCAAAAGAAAGGCTGGATTAGATAGAGATCTTAACAGGTGTGTTGTTTCATCATCTTTGATGTGGTAGAATCTCTTAACCTCATAATGAAAAAATTGAATAAGGAAGATTTGAAGATTGGTGTTGGGAGGCCTTTTAGGCCATTGTACTAGACAACACTGGATTAAACATAGTTACCAACATAATGAGAAGTCTACAGTGTTCTCTTTTTTTAGGGGGGGTCACATTTTTTACCCCATTTTTAAAAATGGTGTTATTGGTAGCAACCCACCTCCTTTTTTAGGTGCTTTTTTGATATTTCAAATTTTCCGATCCACAATGTTTCCATATTATTTTTTAAATTCTTATTTTTCATCTATTTTCAAACTTTTCTAAAAAAAATAAAATTCAACAATGTTTTTAGTCTGATTGATGAGAAAATTGTGGTGAGAATTTTTTCATATGTTTTTAGTCATTTTTCCATGCTTGTTTCAATCTGAAAAATATTTTTTACCATTTAATTTTTTGAAATTAAGATTTTTCATATAATTGTGTCTCTTTAATTAATTTATTGCTCCATGCTTTTAAAATATAGTGGAAAACATCATTTTTAACACATTGTCACCTTTACCTCAATACATAGAAAATGATTGTAGTTAAATAACACTATTTTTGAATATTTAGAAAAAAACATATACATTTTACAACCATATATAATAAAAAACCTATGCCTTTTGGTACCTATTCATTTAAAATAACATGTCAAATAAAACATTTTTATGGACATAATTGAACCAAAAAAGTGAAAATTTTATAAAAAAAAATAACATATTTTTCCATATTTTTATACATTTGAAGTAAACAAATGACAACATTTATTAAAAGTTTCCCTAGTATAGTGATTCACATACAAATAAAAGGAAAAAGAAAACAATAAAAAATATTCATCATAAAACACTAATAGATACTTATTCATTCTTATTTCAAAATATGAAAGTCGGCACATTACAGTTAGAGCTCATAAAAAAATTACAAAATTGAGCATCGTCTTCAAGGGTATCTTAAAACTAATCAACAATATCATATATCCCAAATTCATCATTCTCAACAGACACATTATCATCTTCTTCAACATCATTTTGTGCTTCCATTGTGTCATTTTTCTCTTCCATTGGGTCTCTGATATCTGCAAGTTCTCCGAAGTGATCCTTTCCAATCAATCCTCCTAATGGTACTTGAGGTTCCTTTGACATTTTTTCCACCTTTGATTCACTAAAATATCCTTTCGTCAAGCCAACTTCTTGCATTTCATCTGGAAGAGATGGAATAAGATTAATTCTTTGTTGAATAAAACTACATTGTATTGGGTCACTTTCAATGGATATGAAATTTATTCATTTCTGTAAGAAACACGCTAATGTTGTACCTAATCACCAAATACAAAATAAATAATGAAGTTAAATGCTGTAAAAAGACATAAATTAAAAATAATATAAGATTGAAGTATAATTTCATAAATATTAGCTCATAATTCTTACCTGAACAGGAGAACAAATACAAAACCCAATCTCCATCATTTGAAAATGTATTTATAAGATAATTAATTAATGCTTGTGCTTTTTGATAAATATTAACCATCTCTCCTTTTAAATCATTTTCCTCATATGTTAGCTTTCTAACCATCGCATTGTAAACTGATAAACTATGAGGATTCCCTCCATCCTTTACATTTACAATAATAGAATGATAAGAATCATATTTTGACTAGGTTGAAAGATGTACATGTTCAAAATCACATTTAAATGGTTATCAATTGGAGCTATGAATATTAGGCTTGTTCCTGTAACATAAATAAGTGCAAATTCAATTAAATTGTGAATCAATAAAATTGTTTTCTAATCTTAATTTCTAAACATACACTTTCAATATCCTACCAAATGAACTTCATCCTTGTATTTTCTTTTCCCTTGAAGTTTGATTGTACTAATCCTTGTTGTGTGTTTGAATGGAAAACTAGAAATCTCCAAAATGGTGATGTTGTGACTTCAATAAATCTCATAACCACTAGAGATATCCTCAATAACTAGGGAGTATTATTTTTTAGGAACAATATTTGCGATTTGTTCACAATCACTTAATATCACTTCATACTAAACAATGTCGATCCCATTCCAAATGTAGTGATTAAGAGTATCATCAAGTTCAATAGTTTGAACATGTCTCCTTCTTTCTCTTTCAAACTTGGATTTTTGAATAAAACTTTTGAAGGTTTCAGGTATTCCATCTGCATTATTCTTTGACATATTTATTGAAAAAAAGTAACATATAGTTATATATCTATAACTATTAAAATATAGATAAATTAACTTACAAACGAATAATATGAATGTAATAAATCAACATACATTTTTGAATGCAACAAAAAATTGTTTCAATATTGTTGTAGAGCTTGAATTTGGATAGTTGAGTTTAACATCATCCCAACTTTATTCATTCAATATCTTAACCATTTCCTCTTGTATTCTCATATACACCTTGTGACTAAATTAAAAAACAAATAATGTTATAATGATATATATAATAAAATACTTAGAACATTGATATGTTAAACTGAAAGAAAATTGATTTTCTTGTCCTAACATAAATAAAAGTAACTCAACAAACATACTTTTTAAATTCATCACACATTTCTTCCATTCACAATTCACTCGACCTTACACGTGATAATATAGCTATGATAATTTTCTCATCCTTCACTCCTTGTATCATTCTCCAAGGTGTTATCGTCATATTTTCAGGAATATTTTTTTTCTTTTAGGACCTATCTTACCTGTGCCACATATTAATGGTTTATCCTTCTTAACTCTCAGATTTTTTATACTAATATTTTCCCATAGGGTGAATATCTCATCTATCAAATCCCATACTTGTTTGGTTCTAAATCCCAATTGCAAATATCTATCCACATCTCTAAATACATAACTTTCTTTGCGATTGTTTTCCTTTGCATTTTCATCATCAAGTGGGAAGCCTATTTCCATACAACATTGCTTCTGAAACTTGGCATCAACATTTGATCTCTCCCCACGATATATTTCAGAAAACTCATTATGGATAAATCTCACCCTTTGAATGAAATTCAGGGAAATTATGTACTCATTGTCTATGTTATGATCCATGCAAATAATTTTTCTTCTGAATCTGTTAAACCAACATAAATTATGCATTTGACTGTCTCAAAAAGAGGATTATTGGGAAATTCTTGCATCAATTCTCTTATAGCCTCTGCAGAATGATTTCCTCCAATCACATAATATTTGTAGTCAAACAATTTTGATCTATCAAATTATTTCCTTCTAGGAACTTCCATTGGGTCAACAAGAACTAGGTAGTTTAGATTTTTGTGGTGAGAGTTTTGTTTTTTAGAAGTTTTTGAAAGAACCACAATGTTCTCGATTGTTTGCCGACGTTTCAAATATGCAACAAGATCCATATTGGTATATTAATAAACAATTTTTTATAACATCCTTCACTTTTTTTTATTAATCTAAAATAGAATATGTTATGAAAATGTTTATTAAATTTTTTATTAAATTCTAGGGTTTCACTTAGCTTATATTTAGGGTTCCCTTCACTCCACTTTGGTATTTATTTTGGATCATCTCTTATATTTTTTCTTAGGATTTTATGTCCTGAAGATGGATCCTGTTATGGATCTGAAATGTCGACAAAGAATTGAGAACACTGTGGTTCTTCCAAAAACTTATGAAAAAGAACTAGGTAGTCAACCACATGTGCATATGAATTGTACCTAATCAATGCTTTCAAATTGTGAATATGCAAGTGATGTGGTTTTATAATTTTATATTTTTCTTGCCCTTCTATGGGTTTATAAATTTGTTTCACATTCAACTGATATGTGGCCATCATCAACTAATTTCACCATCCTCAATCTATTTCAAATGGAATTTTGTGTTATTTTCATTATACCATCCTCTATATTAACACCTGGTGTTATTATTTATCTATTACCTTTAGGACTTTAATTATAATATTTAGATCTAACGATGGATTATTGAACATCATCAACACCATTTTTTGTCTTCCTCTTATGATTTAAATGGGCTTCATCTAAATCAATGATTTCTTCATAATCAATAGGAATGGACTCATCATCAACTATATCTCTTTTGTGTTGATCTTATTTATGATTTTTGCGAGAAGGAGTGATAACCTCATTAAGACTAATCTTAACAAAATCTTCATTTGGATTTTCCTCATTTTCAAATGTAACATTTTTAGGATTTCTAGAATGATGGCTTTTCTTTCTTCTTTCATGTTCTTCTCTGTCTACTCTTGTAGCTTCAACCTTTGTTACTTTTTGTTTCATTTTTCTTCCTTCTTGTGTCTTTTCAATACGGAAAGTATTGATGACATACATGATATTATTCTCTGTAGAGTAAATCCCCACTAACATATGTGAAAGTCATTCAACAAAATCCTGTAAAAATAAAATATAACATTTCCATGTTAAATAAAATTAAAAACTAACATGATACTAAAAATAATAGAGGATACAAAAATAAAAATAAAAAAACTTACATTGCCTTTATCAATGTCATCAATGATGGATGCACATGATTATATAAAACATTCATATTTGTTATAATTGTTCAATTTCAAACAATATCTAATCTTTATATAAGTCCTTCCTTATTTGACGAGTGCACAAACAATATTTCTGTCCAGAACCAAACCTATATCTCATAACAAGACAAGTGCCTGATAATTTCCTTCAACATGTTCAAACTCGACACAATACAAATATAGTTGTCCTCCATTGTTTATTTTCTTGTCTTTAACAAACCAAGAATATTCCAGTTTGTTTTCACCTTCCACATATTTCCACTCTCTAACATTCTTCATTTCCCTTGATGACTTAGGTGTTGTGCTATCAATTTGTTGACTAACATTCATGGAGGTCCTAGTTGCAATTTCATATGCTATTATTGCAGGTCGTGATCCATATATATTCATAGATAATCTATTTCTTTCCATTTTTCCTATATGGAAAAACAAATTAGGCCTTCTAAATTATAATAAATTAAAAAAAAAACATTTAGTATAAGAACTAAGTTAAAAACAATTAAAAAACAATTTGAACCATGGAGTTATTGGGGTGATGCTAGGACCAAGACTTAGATTACGGGGGCTAAAGTGATGTTTGGAATCACCCCAGCTAGATCTACAACCAATCCATGGGAGTTCCCAAGGCTTCATCGTGGGGGCATCCCCCGCGACCAAGTCGTGGGCATGCCTAGGGATTGGCCACAGGACTCGCCCCCCATGACCAAGTCATGGTCCTGGGGGACCATGACTTAGTCATGGGGCTGGTCAGGATAATTTGATGTCGGCCATCCCCCCATCCCCCCCATGACCAAGTACCGAGCGCTCCTAGGGCTTGGACGTGGGGGCTGGGGCGATCCTAGGCATCGCCCTAGTTCCCCCATAGACAAGCCCAACGTCCATGTCACATTCCCACAGGGTCATGACATGGTCGTCGAGGGCCTGGGGCGATGTTAGGTATCACCCCAAGTGCCCCCGTAGTCCAAATAACAGTCTTGTATGGGAGGGAATTTTGTCGAGTAGCCGCCATGGGCCAAAACTATAACATTTTCACTAAAAAACAATAAAAGAGTAATCTAAAAAAAAAATCTATTCCTAGTCATTCCTTTCTTTTCTTCTTTTTTTCGAAAAGTCATAAGAATTTTGTTAAAATTTCTTTGAAAAAGGTCTCAATTTTTTTTAAAAGTTGTCATTTTTTAAGAAAAAATTTAGGGTTTTTTATAATGTTTTCATGAAAAAATATTATGTGATTCAAAGATGATGTTATACATGTTTTTTTGGTAAATGGTAAGAATTTAAAAAATAACTAACCTTTGAAATGATAGATTCTCCTCGAATGTCTTCTCGATGTTTCTCCCTTGTAGACTGCTCCAAATTATTTAGCGAATGTTTCCCAAGATTTCACACAATGTAAAAAGATGAAACAAGACTGCATATATATAACATAGATGATATAAATTATTGTTAGTATAATGAATGTGGGATAAATAAACAAACATGAAAAATATTGTAATTAACAAGTAAATAACGAAATAAAAAGAGTAAACATTATTTTTAATTTTGAAGGGAGAATAATAAAGGGAAAANGGGGGGGGTAATTTTGGAGGGAAAAATTTGAGGGGGAAATTTTGGAGGGAATATTTTCGGGAGCGAAGATTGGAGGGAAATTTTTTTGGGAGGGAATTTTAGAGGGAAAATATCATTCTACAAGTTATAAGATTTTCATTAGGAGGGTGAGATTTTGTATCATTATATGTTCTTAGTGAGAAGTGATGGCTTCGTCAGATAAAAAATATTTTATTTCTGAGGCATCAACAAATTGTCCACACACCTATTCTTTTGGGACTAGAAAATGCAATGGGAGTTCTTGTAATGCAAATCTGGCATCATATTTTCCAGGTAGTCAAAAGTTTGATCATAGTGAAAGCAATTTTGTTCAACATGTTCCTAGGGAAAGTCCTAAATCAGAGGACTTTGAAGGCACCGATGATAAAGAGGAGGAATATGATGGTGATCAATCTATTCAAAAGTTTAATAGTAATCAAAATAATCAAAATGTAGATCGAAGTGAATACTATGATCGACATTTAAATGATTGCGATGATAATTTTCCTCCAACTGAGGATTTTCAAAGTACCGATGAATATTTCCAAGGCACAAATGGATATGATGAATAATTTCCCTCTAGTGGAAATTTTAAAAGTAGTGAATATGATTATGACAATGTTGGACAGTCTTTCCCAAGTGGGGAATTTAAAGGAAGCAATGTTGGTGATGATGATTTTCCTCCAAGTGTGGATTTCCAAGGCACAAATGAGGATGATGAATAATTCCCCCCAAGTGTGGATTTTAAAAGTAGTGATGATGATTATGATAATGGTGGACACTCCTTCTCGAGTGGGGAATTTAAAGGAAACAATGTTGGTGATGATGATTTTCCTCCAAGTGAGGATTTTCAAGGTATCGATGAGCATGATGAAAATGTTCATGCAAGTGAGGATTTTCAAGGTAGTAATGAGGATGATGAATAATTTCCCTCAAGTGGGGATTTTCAAAATAGTGAAGATGATTATTCCATTGGTGGACACTCTTTCCTGAGTGAGAAATTTAAAGGCAACAATGTTGATGATGATGATTTTTTTCCATGTGAGTATTTTCAATAGACCGATGAAGACTTTCAAGGTACTAAGTAGGATGATGAAGAATTTTCCTCAAGTGGGGATATTGAAAGAAGTGAATATGATTATGCCAATGGTGCACACAATGTTGATGATGATTTTCCTCCAAATGAGGATTTTCAAGGTATTGATGACGATGATGGAAAACTTTCTCCAAGTCAGGATCTTAATGGAATTGATAATCTTAAGGGTGATGATGATTTTCCTTCTAGTGAATATTTTCATGGAAGATCCAATGACATTGGTGAGGATTGTAACATCCCGCTCTGGCACACTGAGAAAACTTATTATTTGAGGACACTTGATCGCAAGTGATCTGGACTTTTCTGATGTTAAAACATTTATACTTGATTATGATGCGTTATGATAGATGACATGAGGTTTTACTATTTGATGTAGACAGGTGCTATGACTCAGTTTTATTGAGTGTGCAGGGTTGGACCTTGAGGATACAGAGGCATTGGTGGAACCCCTTGGAATCCGGATTGAGTCAGGGAGTGTGCTATTGGGTTGATTTATTTACTGAGATATTTCATTTGATTTGATGATATGATGTTGAGATTTCTGACATGATTGTTGATGATGCAGGCTGACGATAGCTTGCCGACTAGACTCACATATGAAGTAATGGGGCCACACACGATTTCCAGAGAGGTTGAGGGAGAGGTGTGGAAAGAATCCCTGCCACAGCCTACTAGCACTCCCGGCATGGCTCGAACTGTAGGTTAATGATTACCTAGTTCGAGAGGATCCACGATGTCATGAGGGCAGACTACGACAGTCGCTCACGATGATTCTAAAGGGCACGCAATAAGGCGGGGGCCTTATTCCTTAGAGCCCTTAGTCTCCCACAAGTTTACCTGGTGGAGTGTTGACTCCAGGGGTTATAGATGTCTACCAATCAGTCAAGTCGGCGAGTGGCACCCTTGGAGCACGTGGTGCATCCTGAAGGGAACGTCGAGCAAAAGAAACACAGGTTGGTTAGTGGCAGCCTTGGAGCACGTGATGCATCCTGAAGGGCACGTCGCACAGCAGAAACGAACGAGGCGAGTGGCACCCTTGGAGCACATAGTGCATCCTGAAGGGCACATCGCATCGATGATGATGATGAGACAAACCTAGATGACCCTAAGACCTTAACGCCTGAATAAATTCTTAAAACGACTCCCCTAATTAATTGTCGCCCAGTTCAAATCTAAACCTAAATTTAAAATATCTCTAAGATAAAATTTTGATTAGCCTTAAGAAAAGACACTACAAAAATAAACATAAGGGCGTAAACTAAAACCCTCCTAAGTGTTAGTTAAGGTCTTCTTAAGTTTAAAGGGGGTAAAGTGAAGAGAGGGATAAATTAATTAAAATCCGTGGTTTTAATTGTAAAAAGGGATAAAAATTAAATAACGTGTGAGAGTATAAAAGTTATGAATTTAAAAATATAATGAAAGGATTAATTAGCGCATTTATCTTTTTGGTTTAAAAAAAAAAAAAAAGGAATAAATAATAGAAATAGGGAAACTTGTAATAAAGGAAACATAATAAAGGAAAGTAGGAGACATAGGGTAAAAAGCAAAAAGGAATCAACCATTAAGAACTTTCTAAAATGAACTAAATTTAGCAACTTCATTTTAGTGAAGGTTATTAAAAGCATGTAAGGGGATCTAGGAACACCTAGGAGTAATTTTAGGAGCGACTCTAGGTGGGTGAGGGAAATGAGTCTTTTAATTTTTTTTAAGAAAATAATTTTGGAGAAATGTGGGGGATGAGTGACACTTGGACGACAGAGAATTTTTAGAGGATTGTCATTAAAAATTAAATTAATAGTGATTTAGGGAAAGTAGGTGGGTCTCAAAAATCTATAAAAGAAAGGGAAGATGAGGAAGAAGGGGTTTTTTTTTTTTTTTGGAGCGTAACGTTACGCTGTCGAATTTGGACTGGACTGATTGCTTGTGAGGAGTTGGGATTTTCTCAGCTTGTATTGGAGTGGTAGCTAAGCCTCGCGAGGTGAGCTGGGAAGCTAGGCATACCTTCTGGATTTGTGTGGCCCCTTTGTGGCTCGGGGGGCTAAGGGGGAAGCAGAGTACCCCTAGCGATTAGCTGGGAGGTACCGGTGAGGTCTCTACGGTCGGCGAGTAGGAGCGGCACAGAGGGCGGGAAGCGGCACGGAGCGCGGGACGTCATCCAAAGCAGGCGAAAGGCAACGGTATGATTTTATTTTTGGTAGAATATGAGGCATTTGGATATATGGTTAGATCTGCATGAGTTTTAATGGGTAAACTGATTTTTAGTTCATGACTGAATTGTGTTACAGTTGGGCTGAATGATTGTTGATGGGTTTCTGAGACCTTCCTTGGATCTGTACGATATCCCGCCGTGCCTTGCGTTGTTGTCTGCATTTTTACCCTTGCAGTGGCGTTATATGTTCATGGCTGTGTGTAGGGCGTTTATATGTTAATGGCTGGGTGTATGGAGTTCATATGTTAATGGTTGTTTTACCCAGTGGGAATTTTTAAGTTAATGGATGGGTTTATATCTGACTGGGGGTGTTTTTAAATTTGGTTATGGGCGTTTGTTTCAATCTGAGCATTTCGTATTGCTGTGGGCTTTTTATACCAGTGTGGGTATATTTTATATTACTCGGGTTTTTTTTTAAATTGTCGTGGGTGTTTTCTTTATATGAATGGGGGCGTTTCATATCTCTGAGGCTGTATTATATAGCACAAGGGAGTTTTTATATTCAGCGGGCTTTTTTATTATTAATGGGGGGGCGTCTGATGTTAATGTGGGCGTTTTCATGTTAACGGGGGCATTTATAAAATTTCTGGGGAGTTTTTACAGTGATGGGGGCGTTACAAATTTCTGTGGGTGGTTTGTTTTAAATGTGGGCATTCATATATGACTATGGGCGTCCTTATATATGACTGGGGCATTTTTAAACATGGCTAGGAGTGTATTGGCATTCAGTCCTGGTAAAAGAGTTCTGGAAATTCGTTTTATAATATTGTTGTAACTTGCAATTCATTTTTTTTATGATTACTGCCAATTCGTCCTGGTAAATGAGTTCTGGCGATAGTTATTGGCTTTTCTGGCAATTGATAAGTTTCACCTTGACTCCCTATGTCTTCCTTTTCTGAGTTGTAATTGAAATGAATATTCAAATTCCTAAAATTTTCAGTTTTGATTTTTATTTCAAACGAATATTAGAATCCTTGCGGTTTCAATCCTTTAAACCTTTATTGAATAACTATTAGAATCCCTGCACTTTCAGATTAAATTGTTATTTGAAATGAGTATCAGAATCCCTGCATTTTAGTTTTTATATTTTACTTTTAATTGAACATCAGAATCCACGTCAACCATGGACCATTCGTAGTTGCTCCACTCCTATTTGGCTCTCAAGATAATGTGGGGGAACTTTAATTAGGGAATTCTATGTTGGACACAGATCGGGTGAATGACTTCATTCACATTAGTGATTAGACCACTTCATGACTAAAATTTTGTAGCACCGACTCAATTGTATGAAACCTCCTTCTCCATGACTACAAAGAACAAAAATCTAGAGTATTTGAGCTCTCAAAAGTTATGGTTCAATTTCATGTCAAGCTTAATTGATAAGGACACCTTAGACGAAGTGATATATACCTCATCTCTTTCATAATCATATTTTCAATTTAGGCTTAGAATCATGTTCCTTGTTATCCTACTATATGGTTATATTGAGGACAGTTAATGGTCATTATCAAAAAGGGAAATAAAAATTCTTTTACCTTTTTCTTCAAGGATGCTCCCCTTTTTCATAAGTACATAGGATAGTATATGTTAATGTAGAAGGCAGTCAGCGTATTTAAAACCCAATTAGATTTATGTTACCAATGATACCATACCAACAACAACCTATTTGTGTTAGTATAATTGCAAGGTTGTGATCTAAAATATGATGGCATGGTTATTATGGAAAGGTTATTGTTATTGCAACGTAAATCCCATGTATTGTTAGCATTAGCTAGAAGGGATGAAATTTAATGTTATTTTAATTGCAAGGTTTTTATAATGACATTGTTATTATGGATGTTTTTCTTTAATAATATTATAATCAATAATATTATGATAGTTAAGCATTTTACCCTTGCATCGAACTTTTA
>ML779527.1:309751-383522 GCA_009831015.1 Picea engelmannii
ATAATCAATAATATTATGATAGTTAAGCATTTTACCCTTGCATCGAACTTTTACTTTTACCTTAAGATTTTACTAATGCAGTAGATTAGTGGCTAGTTGGATGAAATTAGAGTAGAGGGCAGATTGAGAATTATTTTATGACAACCATAAAGGAAGCAACCATTTACTTATGTAGTTAGTATTCACTAATAGCAAGCTATTTAATTCAATTAATGTTTTTACAAAGCAATGGAAGTTGATATAATGGAATGGAATGGAATGAAATGATAGTGAAATGTTAATGTAGGGTACTAGGATGTAATGGGAGGACAATATGAGGTAAGGTCATTATTAATGCGATGTTGTGCAATATCTTATGTTAATACTAATATTCAAGGGGATGTACATGATCATGTGGTCATCATTTATGGTATTGATATCGCAGATTATTTATATGTGTTATGTTTTAATTAGTGATTGATTGATCAAGTAGCCCGACTGGAAATAAAAAGGAATTGTGCCTCGAGTTGGTTACTGTTAGATAGTTTACGTATATCAGACACCTTGCGTGCTTGTAATTTCATTTGGATTGAATAAATGTTTAAATGTTTATATTTTTGGTGGCGCGCCATGCACAATGCTGGATTTTGATTTCTAAATCTTGCTCCCAATTGAAGGGTTATGTTACTGTGTTGTTATGTTGGTTGCCTTGGGTTGGTATGATGATAGTCCTTAGCTTAGTGGGATTGTTTTCCTGTGTCGGGAGGGTTGTAGACACCTCCATGTTCCTCTGAACATTCGCCAACCCTGAGACCTTAAATGGTTAAAATCGATGGGAACCTGGGCTTGAGCGTTGCTTATGTGTCTTGGAGGTCCTAACCATTGCACGGTAGGACGGGCGGGTAGTCAGTTCTACTTATCGTCGTGTGATCATCGTTTATGCATGTAGTTACTTGTCGCGCGTCCTTGTCGTCTTTTTATGTTCATCATGGTTGCATCTTATTCGTCGTCGGGTGGCGATGCAGAGTCGAATGCATTGATTGTTTCCTTGTACACGTGCACACACACTTTTTAAACACACACAAAAAAAAAAATTGCACTAGTTACTAGAGTTGGGTCGTCGTAACGAGGAGGATGTTACAAGGATGGTAATCATTTTTATAGTGATTTTGATATTCCTCTCAGCAATGAGGTTATCAATCAATATGATGATGGACTTAGGAATAAAGATCATGTTCACAATCATTTGCTGCAACAAATCAAGGGGATCAACATTCTCTTGTTTAGGTTTTTCTTGATATTGTTTCCGGTGCTGAGGAAAATCCTTCTAGTGAGGATGATGAAATAATGGAGACATTTAAATGAAGCATTGTGTCTAAGACCAATATTACACTTTTTTATCTCAATTCAAATCATTCTAGTTATACAAGGTCTAGGAAATAATTTCTCAATAAATCAATTTCCATAAGTGAATTGATTTCAAGTGAATGTTGTCAAAATAATTGTTTGAAAATGATGGACTACATGTATGCCTTGAATAAAAGGAAGGCATATTTGTCAATGAATAATAGCATACAAAATTCATATTTGATGGTGTTCATGATATCCACCAAGACATGATATGATTATTGCATTGGAAATAATTTTCTTTGTGGAAAGGCTTTCAAAAATATTCACTCAATAGGTAATTTTCATCTATCAAGAATCCAAACAAGGTTGGAAAAAGATCCTTCATTTTATTCAAAGGTACATAATGGATGAGAGAGTCAACTATTAACAAAGACTACATTGTCATGGATGCATGACTTCTTTTCCAAACATGGAGTGTGTATGCGAGATAGAGACACAATACATATTCTAGATAATTTCTAAAGGAGGGAAATCTACAACTTGTAAAAGGATATGTTGAAGGTGTTGAAGGAAATGGTAATTTTATTACATATGCATATTTTATAAGAATACGAAAGAAAGAATTCAACAATATATGTGTTCCTAAGAAGTAAAGGGTGGGGATTTCCGGTGTATGTGCTACTCTTAAATCAAGAAGAGATAAATATGAAGGGGAAGAAAGAGGTATGTATTCACCATTTTGTTATTTTTAAATTGGATAGTTATCAACTATGAAAATATATGATCAATATTTTCATTTTATGTCACGTGCAGATTCCAAAGTCAAATCAGTTCAAGAACATTAGAATCAATAATCAAGTGAAAGGTAAAAGTTGTACAAAAATTGGAATAAGTGTTATGATGGTCAAAACAAATATTTAGGTATGACAATTGATGGAATGGACCAGAAGGAAACACTTCTACCACATTTTGTTCATACACCAAAAAAATTTACAAGAACAAAATTTGGTTCAGTTTCACTTGGCTGGTTGTATGGTTTTCAATGGAAAAATGTGTGCAAGGATTTACTTTAGAGCTCCAAATATTCATAATGATGAAAATTTGACCATCACCATAATTCATCATGTACTTAATCACTGGTCTGGAAATCTTCTTCAAGTTCTCTATCTACAGTTGGAAAACACTAGTCATGAAAATAAAAATTAAATTTTGTTTGGATATCTAAGCATGCTTGTTGAATAGGGAATATTTCAAAAGGTGAAAGTTGGTTTCCTTCTTGTTGGGCACAGTCATGATCATATTGATCAAATGTTCAGTCATTTTTCAGTAACATTGAAAAGGAAAAATTTTGGAATCCTACCATCATTGATTGAATGTATTAAGAAAGCATACACTCCAGAGCCTGTTTTTCATATATGAGAAGAAAGTCTTGAAATACAAAGATTTTTTTTAGGGATTAGATCACGAAGACCAATATATTGAGCAACTTAATGACATTTTCTTCCAACATCAATTTTGTTTTAAAAAAGTTGATGACAAAACACTTATATGGAGAAAGCAATATACAACTATTGGAAAATGGGGGCCTTCATGAGGTTTAGCATTTTTTAAGTTAATTCCAGATCATCCAATATTTGCATCAAAGTTATTGTTTTTACAATTTTTTTTTGAAATCCATAATGCATAAAGGCATAATAGATATGTAGGTTATTCTGAATGACTGGAAGAAATAAAATAGTCCATTAAATATACATATGAGTACTTTGATGTTGTTGATTTTGTTTGGTGGGAGTCTTTTTTCAATAGTCAAAGTGACATAATTTCAAGATCAACAAATGAAGATACATTTTTGAAGACATAATTTCATTGGCCACAAAATATGCCAAATGAATCCGAAGAAAGAAACATTGTTGAACAACAAGAATCTCAAGGTGCTATTGAGTTTACACAAGAAGAGGAAAGATAAATGTATATTGGTGTTAAGGTCATTTGCACAATGTGAAGCCATGGAAGACCTTTCATGGGTTCAATACAAGATATTAAGGAGGGTAGAATGATTTCATTGTTAGAATGGTTATCCATTTTGGATTTCAAAGGTTATAAAGATTGAGAAAAAAAATGAAGATGCTATTGCAATTGAAGTGCATTGGTATAAAACATGTACACACCCATTCAATGGTATGTACAAGCCAGAGATGGTGGTTGAGAAACATGTCAATAGAAAGAGAAAAAGAAAGGGTCAAAATACAACTCGTCATCACACTGATCTCTTAAAATTAGAGGATGTTGACATACTTGTTTATGACTTCATTTTGAAAAACAGAGGAACTCTTTGCTCCAAGACAACAAAGATTATCAAGAGGTTATTTCCACAAGAAATAAATGTAAGCTGGGAGTGTTAGGGTCCTAACCCGCACACAGGTAGAACAATATATTCGGATGTAATAAAGGTCAATATTAATAAGGCCTTGCAATAAAATAGAGTAATTCGAATGTAAGAAGACCTAATAGAAGCTTCCTCTTCTAGAAGGATCTTCCTCTAGATGCTTCTTTTGATAGACATATTTAGTATAAATAGGAGTCAAGGGTATGAGAACCCTATATTGGAGATTATTGTAATAGAGCTCTGCTCAACTAGAGGTTTCCCCCCCGAAGAGGCCCATGAAAATTTCTCTAAGAATCAAAGTGTTATTTCTGTTCTTATTCTTATATCATTTTAGTGTTATTGTGGTGATTATTCTGGTTATACTATTGTTATTCTTCCATTTCTAGAATTTTATTTTTGTTCTACATACTTTTTATATATGGTATATTATAGGTCGTATCAAAGCACTTTCCTTGGACGAAATTGTGGGTAAATTTTGTTTTCAGGGTAGAGATGTATTCCAGCATCTTTAAGCCACAGAGCTTTGTCGTTAGGCGCATAAACCCACAGTTGAGGGATTCATACAAGCAGGAAATACAAGTGGTTCTTAAGCGCACATCTGTTGGCCACCCTTGTAATCCCTATTGGTACCCCTTCGAGTGGTAGCGCATCAGACAACACATATGTACGGATTTTCCTAGATTTCTTGAAGCCCTCTTTAGATAAACTGACCAACCACTTGACTACTATAGTGCCACCGAGAACAACACTCGGGAAGAAACTCTCTAGTACCTGGGTAGTCAGGTAGTACAGCTAAGGGTATGGTCTATCCTCCTTAGTTAGTGCCCTGAGATATTGGGAAGAGTACTATTGTTGGACCCCGCATGTATATCAGAGAGATATAACATAGGGAAAACCCTTGTCTGTATAACCCTTGAATACCTAACCCTTGGGAACAAAAACATAAACAAATTAAAACAGACAAGATCTATTGTCACGCAACTGTGTTCATGTTGCCAAGTAAATACACATTTCTTTTTGGTTAAGCATTTTGGCATTTTCTCTCTATAGTATTCTTTAGAACAAAGTATAACTCCATTATTTGAGACCTATTCCATTGGATTCATATCTTCGCCCTTATCACATTCATACATATCATTTTTAAACAAAATTTTTGACCCCACCTGCCCCTTTTCAGTTCCCCTATCCTCATGGCCCATACCCATAGCCAAGACTTGGAAGCTCCCTTCAACACCTCACAATCTGGTCTCATCAAGACCCAACAAGAAGTGAAACAACTCAGTGCCAATGTTTCCACCATAAATACAACCATGCAGTCCTCAATGGAGGAAATCAAACAAGACCTCACCACCTAGCCTGAATCTATATTTTTGGCACTCTACACCAAACTCCATATCCGTACAGATAACCCTTCCTCTTCCTCACCTCCACATACTAAAGGTGAACATTCCTCTCATTCCCATAACTTTCAGAACCATCACTTTCAACATGACCTATGCCTTCTGCGGGTGGATGTGACCAAATTTGATGGCTCGGACCCCACTGGTTGGGTAACCCAAATGGAACATTATTTCTCTTTATACGACATTACAGATGATTTGGCCAAACTCTGGTATGGTGTTCTCCATCTAGATCAAGAACGTTGGCAATGGTGGAAATGAAGAAAAACTTCTCATCAAGGGTATATTACTTGGACACACTTTGTGGTAGAGATTTATGAATTCTTTGACACTGACACCAACCATTTGGTCTGTTTGACAAAGTTGAAACAATCAATAATAGTGGAAGATTTTATAGCTTCCTTTGAGTGCCTGGCTTTTTGGACAGAGGGAATGTCAGATGCCTTTCTCCGAGAATGTTTTATCAGTGGCCTTAAGGATGATATTCAGGCCCATGTCCTCATGCCTCAGCCTCAGAGTTGGGGGGAGGATACTAAAAGAGCTAGAGAAGCACAACAGGTTGTATCTTCTCAAAACTGGAAACCCTCCTTTATTCCTTTCCCTAAACCAGTAAATCCCACTACTCCCACTTCTCCACTAAAGATCAAAAAATTGACCAGGGATGAAATGGTTGAACGCCAACTCAAAGTCCTTTGTTATAATTGTGATGACAAATATTTCACGGGCAAGAAGTGTAAGGAACAAAAGTTGTTTATGGCCATCTCTGAGGATATTTCAGAAGAGGATATTGAAACTCCCCTTGTGTCTGAGTCACCTGAAACCACCAACATAACCCCTCCCTCAGACCCTCCTGAAGTAGAACCGACCATTTCCCTCAATGCTCTCACTGGCTTCTCCACTCCCCAAACCCTCAAGTTAATTGGTTACATCAAGCATCGGAGGTCATCCTTCTAGTTGATAGTGGAAGCACCCATAATTTTATTCATCGCCACATTGCCCAAGAAACTCATTGATACATCCATGTTGTCAATAATTTTCAAATCATGATTGCCAATGGTGGCTCCATGAAATGTGTGTCTCCAAATTGGTGATTACCACCTGAAATCTCATATGTTTTCTATCGACATGGGTAGTTGTGAAATTGTGTTGGGTGCAGAATGGCTAAGGACTTTGGGTCCCATTCTTATGGATTTTAAGGAATTAACCATGCAATTTGACTAGGAGGGCAACAAATATAAGTTCTAAGGCATCACTATCAGTTCACCTGAGATCATTAGTTCCCATCGCATGGAAAATATGCTCAAAATGGGTCATTCTAGTGTTATTTCTCAACTCCATGCCATACAAGCAACTTAAACACCCTCGGTGCTGCAAGACCTCCAGGCCATCCTTTCTAAACATCAATTGGTCTTTTCCTCTCCCTAAGGATTCCCTCCTTCACATGGTGTTCATGATCATTCCATTCCCCTCATACCCAAAATCCTTTCTCCCAATATCTGTCTATATCGTCACCCCTTTTCCCCAAAAAATGAAATTGAGAAAATGGTCCAGGAACTCCTTAATGCAGTCATTATCCGCCCTAGTACAAGCCCCTACTCTTCTCCTTTGGTCATGTTCTTGAAGAAAGAAGGTTCTTGGCGAATGTGTCCTGACTTCTGTGCCCTCAACAAACTTACCATTAAGGACTAATTTCCCATTCCTGTCATTGATGACCTCATGGATGAACTGATTGGCGCCCAATTCTTTACTAAACTTGATCTTCGTTCGGGCTATCACCAGATACGTATGAAAGAGGCAGACATTCCCAAGACTACCTTTAGAACTCATGAGGGCCACTATGATTTTTTGGTCATGCCCTTTGGCTTGTGTAATGCCCCCTCCACCTTCCAAAGCCTCATGAATCATGTCTTCCATCCTTTTCTCTATCATTTTGTCTTAGTTTTCTTTGATGATATCATCATCTATAGCAAGACCTGGAAAAAACATCTTGCTCATGTAGCGAGTTCTCCATATACTCTCTTAGCACCAACTTTTTCTTAAACCATCTAAATGTGATTTTGGCGCCTCAGAAGTAGAGTACTTGGGTCATCTGGTTGGCAAGGGCGACATCAGGGTGGATCCTAAAAATATTGAAGCTATGCAAGACTGGCCTCACCCAAAGATTCTCAAAAGCTTGTGTGGATTTCTAGGCTTAACAGGTTATTATCTCAAGTTTGTTAAGAATTACAGAAAGATTGTAGCACCTCTCACTACTCTCCCAAAAAAGAACTCTTTCACTTGGACTCCAGTTGTTGCTCAATCTTTTCAAACCTTGAATATGGCCATGTGCACCACTCCAGTCCTGGCCTTTCCTGATTTCACAAAGGCCTTTGTATTAGAATGTGATGCTTTAGGGAAATGAATTGGTGTTGTCCTTATGTAAGAGGGTCGGCCTTTGGCCTTTACCAGCAAGCAACTATCTCAATTAAATCTGTGCAAATCTATCTATGAAAAGGAAATGTTGGCTATTTCTGCATGTCATTGATTTGTGGCGCCCTTATCTATTAGGGAAACAATTCCAAATTAAGACAAACCATCAAAGCCTCAAGTATTTTCTAGAACAATGCATTTCCTCCCTAGAGCAACAAAAATGGGTAACTAAGCTATTTGGATATGATTATGAGACCATTTAAAAGTAAGGCAAAGAAAATGTGGTTGCGGATGCACTTTCCTACAAGTATGAAGATGAAGGATCCCTTTTTTCTCTTTCCTTCATTGTACCAGATTAGCTCCAAGCCATTCGCCAGGAATGGCTACAAGATCCCAAAAGTTCGTAGTTGATCCAACAATTGCAGTCTAGTGCTCCAGCTCCCCCAAGATACTCTTGGATCCATGATGAGCTTCCATACAAAGGTCATTTGTATTTAAGTAAACAATCGAATATTAAATCCACAGTACTTTCTGAGCTTCATGCTACACTGACAGTGGGGCACTCTGGGTTCACCAAAACCTATGACAGGGTCAAACATTATTTTTTCTGGGATGGTATGAAACATGACATTCATAATTTTGTCACCGAATGTGATGTGTGTCAATGCAACAAGGGAGAAATAGTCAAATATCCAGGCCCACTACAACCACTCCCGATTCCACCTGCTATTTGGAAGGACATCTCTATGGATTTTATTACAAGCTTACCCAAATCAGGAAATAAATCAGTCATCATGGTGGTTGTTGATCGCCTTCCCAAGTATTCTCATTTCTGCGCTCTTCAACACCCATTACGACATCCACGGTGGCTCAAATTTTCATGGATCAGGTCTTCAAGATTCATGGCATGCCACACTCTATTGTTTTTTATTGCGACCCAACTTTCACAAGCAATTTTTGGCAAGAACTGTTCAAGCTACAAGGCACCCAGTTGCGTCTCAGTACAACTTATCATCCCCAGAATGATGCTCAAACAAAAGTTGTCAAAAAGTGTTTGGAAACATATTTGAGGTGTTTTGCCTCAGAAAAGAAAAATCAGTGGGCTCAATGGTTACCCCTATCTAAATGGTGGTACAACACTTCATACCATACAGCTACACGCATGACTCCTTTTGAAGCGGTATATGGACATAACCCACCTTCAATTCTCTCATACTTACCTGGTGTCTCGAAGGTCCAGGCAATTGACTAAACACTTACAGTTCGAGAGGCTATTATACATGCCCTCAAAGAAAATTTGTTAATGGAACAAAATCAAATGAAGCAACAAGGAGATAAAGGTCGCCTTGAACGTCAATTTGAAGAAGGGGATCAGGTGTTTCTTCCCTTGCAACCTTACAAGCAGAATTCACTCAAGGCCGAGCATTGTCAAAAGCTAGCGCCCAAATTTTATGGTCCTTATACAGTTCTCAAGCATGTGGGATAGGTGGCCTATTAGTTAGCTTTGTCCAGTCATTCGAAGCTACATCCTATTTTTCATGTTTCCTTCTTAAAGAAGGTGATCGAAACTAAGTGCCAAATTCAAACCAACCTTCCCAAGTTAGCCGAAGAAGGATCCAATTGGCTACAACCACAAGCAGTTTTGGACCAGCGTGAGCATCGCCTGCATCAGAGAACCATCAAGGAAGTGTTAATCCAATGGAAAGATACAAGTCCAGCAGATTCCACTTGGGAACTAGCTACAATTCTACAGTAATTTCCACATTTCAAGCCTTGAGGACAAGGTTGTTTTTAAGGGGGAGGACATGTTAGGGTCCTAACCCGGACATAGGTATAAAAATATATTCAGATGTAATAAAGGTCAATATTAATAAGGCCTTGCAATAAAATAGAATAAGTTGAATGTAAGAAGACCTAATAGAATCTTCCACTTCTAGAAGGATCTTCCTCTAGGTGCTTCTTTTGATAGACATATTTAGTATAAATAGGAGTTGAGGGTATGAGAACCCTAGCTTGGATATTATTGTAATAGAGCTTTGCTCGACTGGAGGTTTCCCCCTCGAAGAGGCCCGTGAACATTTCTTTCAGAATCAAAGTGATATTTCTGTTGTTATTCTTATATCATTTCAGTGTTATTGTGGCGATTATTTTGGTTATATTGTTGTTATTCTACCATTTCTAGCATTTTATTTATGTGCTGCATACTTTTTATATCTGGTATATTACAGGGAGTCTTCTAAACCTAATCGTATATCTAAAAGGATTTTGACATATGAAATGTTGGGCATGCATGTAGACTCAGATGGTGCATCCATCGACAATACAAAGAGTATGGATCATGTACATCTTCATCCAATCATCCATCTGAAGACAATGTAGACTCTGACAATTTTTTAGAATCCATAAGTCAATCTGAATGAGTGTATGAAAATGTTTTGTAGTTTTGATCCAGATGATGTTTGTATGGTAACTAGAAATGAACATTGAACTTATATATGATCTTACATGAAGTTATGAATCATTTTTATGTTTTATGAATTATATGTTTTGATTATGGAGAATATAATAAAATTTCTTATCTCACATGTTTTGAATATCGATAATATAACAACACTTTTAAGAAATAATTTATGTTTCATTCAATGTAACTTGTGTTTACTTTTTTTTTTTATTAAAAGTAAAAAAATATTGAAAAGTGATATTGAATTTTTAAAGTATAATGTAATATTTTCATGGAATTATGTATTATCTTGCGCTCATAGTGATAAACTAAGATTTTAAAAGTAAGCATTTAAGGGTTGATTTTATGATTTTGTTTACAGTAATGGTGATTTAATTTACCACTTTATAAAAATGTGTCATTTCAATACCCCAATTTTAGAATGGGTGTTACCGGTAGAAGTACTTTTCAATTTGATGGTTGATTTTGAGGTTTTGGTTTTAATGTTACCAACTACTAAAAATACGATTTCAAATTATCTATAACTTTAATGTTTTGAAATTTTCTTTAACTTGATGTAACATTATTTTTTTATTTAGGTGTTGATTTTAAGGTTTTTCTGAGCTACTGTCTGAGTTTTGAAGGCCATGTTTGAAAAATGTTGTAATTTTTACCTCGTTTGAAAAACTGGTCCTACCGGTAGCACCACTTTATGATTTGGGGGTTGATTTTCATATTTTTAATGAAAACATATGGGCTTTTTAGGCCAGAGTTCTCGTTTTGAGGTCATAGTTCTCATTAAGTCAACAACTTTGTTATTAGACAAGAATGCACAAAATTCGATCTGATCGACGAGAATCAAAGAAGACCAAAGTATGAAGTTGTTTTCTATCATGGTTCTGGGACATAATGGAGTGCATAATATGAGACTCTAGTTGACGACCAAATTTGCCCATTTGTAGACCTGAAACTCCATGATCTGCTAGAAAAATCACCGCCAGACTAAGAACTGGGCCATACTAGAGACCAAACGTCTTTGACATCAACCAAATGAACTCAATACCTAGACTCGTGATCAACCTTTATATTCAACAACATAGCATATCCATAATCAATGCACATGGAAGGTTCACAGTCTTCCATGGTGGCCCGCGGGTCTATCTAGGAAAAGACATGGCAATATATGTCTGTCAGGTAAGTCTTTATTACCAAAAAAAGACATGTCATTGCAGATTGAGCGATTTGCAGTTTAATGTTATTTTGATAAGGGAATTCACTGCTAATGAATGGAGCAATATTTTTTGAAGCTGGCATTCAAGAAATAGATAAGTTGAAATCAAGTATTCCTTCTCGGAAAATGTCCCTCACTATAAATGATGTGTCACTGACAATGTCATAGGCTCAATATTGTGATGGAATGGAAATATTGGAACGAGTCTCAACATATCAAACCTGCACTTTAATCCATTGGCCTCAGTACACTCAAGTTTGGTGGCGTTATGTGTGTCAAGCTAGATAAGCCTAGTCCAAATGGTGAAATGGAGGGATGTGTTAGTTTTTTAAAGAATAATTAAGGAAGTTTTTGTAAAAGGGTTGTATGAAGTGTTTTAGTCACATTATGTACAATATATATAATTGCAAAGTATATAGATTCATGAGAAGTATAAAAGTTACATGAAGGAAGTAGTTGAGTCTAGTTGGAAAAAGAAAAAAAATATGTTGTCAATTAAATCGATTGAGTTATAAGTGTTTGTAAAATATAAGTTAAAACAAAGGAGTGTTTTAAACATGTGTCTTTCAAAGGAAACCAATCCCCTCCATCATTGTAATGTAAGTCGGTTTCTAGCTGACAAGATTGGTTCCTCGCAAATGTTAGTCGATTTGAGTTGTAAAAGTCTAGTACCAACAACAATGTCTTTATGTTTTTCCATTGATTTATAGTCAAGTCCTCCTTCATATAATATCAAATGCAGACTCCATATATTCGCAAAGAGTAGAAAAGAATAAAGAAGCAAATTCAAGTTTGAGGAGGAACATAGCGGACAGTAAAAAATTAAAAGATTAAGCAATGATGACGAGCATATTGGCAATGGTTAAAGGAATTCAAGAAAGAGACATCAAATGATGAGACACACACACAAAATCTTAAAAGACAAGATGATGACGCACAAGAAATATTGAATTGATCGAACACCCTAGTATAAAATTTGTAGAATAGTTCCTTAGTTGTGAAATCAGAGCCAGAAAGAAGAGAAATGATAGGGTGGTCGAAGCATGATGTTCCACCATAGAGTGTGTGCAGGGGAAATATGAGCCTAGGACGAGCCACTCACCATTCCGAAGGCACTAGAGAGAAAGATGTAACAATAGAATCAACATGACCATTCTTGGGTGGGAGCAAAGCGTTCTGAGACTCACTGACTACACAAGCACTTACCAGATTGAAGACAAAGGCTAAAGAGTAACAAGTCGTTAGTTATTTGCACACTTGCTTGGGACGAGCAAGGAGTTGAGTGTGGGGAGATGTTGGGAGGCCTAAATCCTAACGAAGAATTAGTTGGAGCAGATACAACCACTCCAACCATCTCTCTATTGTGCAAATACCCATGAAGATGGAATAAAGACTTTGATGGATATCCTTGCCTAAATTATCTCTTGTTTGTTGGGTTGTGTGTGTTTTTGATGTGCTTCACGATGTAGTCTCTCTCTTGAATGCATCCATGTGATTCCATAGACTAGAACAATTGATAAATTTAGGGCTATTTCTAGAAGTGGACAACAACATGTGAAATTTTATTGGAGAACCACTACTCTAGACTTGGGAGAAAAACTTGGATCATTGTCTCTATCATATGTTATCGCTAGTTTATCTTTGAACCATCCGAAGATCTTGTAATCAATTATGTACAAATGATGTAGTTTTTGAATCTACAACCAAACTACATCCTAGCCTAGAAGGACATGTTTTAACAAATCGTTAGCATAACAATGTGTAACGTATTGGGGAACTATTGATGCAGTTACAAATTCACTTGAAATTCCCCACCTATCCTCTAGATATTCATAGATGGGAAAAGGGTTGAACAAGTGAAAAGATTAATAATGTGCGTCTACCTTATCATGTTGCAACGATCAAACCCCTCTATGATTATGCACCTATTGAGTTGTCATTCTAAGTATCCAGGCTAATGACATTTCTAAAATGGATCTGGTCTATGATGGTGCAAATTTGATGTGATTCCAACGGAGGTTAAAACGTTTGAGAGGCCTGAAAGTATTGGCTATGCATTTCAATAAGGTCTCATGATCCATCCCTCCACTTGTCCTAACCACCAACGGCTCCCATGTATTTCGGAACAGTAATTTCTTTGTGATTTAATAGCTCTCATGCTTCCGAAATGGTAATCATTGATGCATGGCAGTCTTAGGATCATTTTGGGTGCAGGTGTTGAGGTTAAAATTCATGCATTTATGTGTTCGGGCCTCTCACATTTCCAGAGGTTCTGGCAGCGAATTTATTGTCGGCGGCCAAGTCGGGGAGCTATATCATGCAATCTGGAGAGTTTTCGTAGAGGATATCTATCCCCAGCCGTTGATTGAACACATTGGTGAATGTAGATTTTCGTATTGCCTTCAGAACCAGCAAATGGATGAAGAAAACAGAAAAAAATTCATGGTTCTTGGTGATAAGCTGCTCCGAAATGATGTCTCTCTGAATACATGCTCTTTCTAATTAATTCCAGAGCACCATAGCTTTTTGTCTTCGAATGAAAATGGCAGCATGGACATGGATAGGGTACCATAATATACTATTCACAAGATCATGGAAGGATTGTTGAATCAATACAAATTGGCTGGAAATGCTTAAGCATTTAAGATGGTCAAATCGATGGATGATTATCTTTACAATTGTGTACAAAATGTTATATACAAATACACAACTGAAAGGAACTCGCGTTCTGTCAATGAGGAGATTGGTGGCATGAAGGATTTTCTCTATCAGCTATACTTGTTAAACGGAAAGCAAGAACATCTCCGATTCGTACGTTTCAATTAGCCATACCTTTTAGGGCCCTTTAGTTATTCAAGAAGATAATTTCTCTCGGTTTCAAGTGAATACTTATATCCTGGTGGTTATTGGACCACAAATGAGATATGAAATAACAGGTGACCCTTTCTACGAGGATATCGGTAGACACTTCATGGATGTTGTTAATTCTTCACATAGTTATGCTAATGGTGGAATATCTATTGGTGAATTTTAGTCTGATCCAAGGCGGTTTGCAAACACACTTGAACTGGAAATGTAGAGTCTTGTATGTCTTGTACCGCTTAAAACATGCTTAAGGTTTCTCATTATTTAGTTCGCTGGATCAAAGAAATTCGTTGGACCAAGGAAATCGTATATCATAATTGTTACTAACAAATTCTTTTTTTGGTTTGTTAGATTATCGTCTATGAAATCATAATTCAGGGATATCTAAGTCATCCAAATCATCCCTCAAAATTATCAGGGATTGCATCTGGTCTCTCTCACATCAACTCTTAACATGGCTGAATATTTTTGGGTCTCTCATCCCAACTATTACTAGTTTCGAACCTTAGCCTACTTACACAACAAAACCATCAAATCCAATCAAAAAATTTAACAATTATTATGAACAAATTCGATGCGGCTAAGAAATTGGAGCTTTTTGTAGCCTAGAGGTTGAGTTGCTCAAGAGCCCATCCGCCATTGTATTTTCAATAGATCAAGGAACCACTTAGAGGGTTCATGACATTCTTTGCAAATTTTGTTTTTTTCTCAATTTATATATTTCTCTCTACTAATAAAATCTCTTCTAATATATAATGTCATGTAATGACTTAGTTAAACACATGTTAGTCTTATATGTCCTTGCTGGATTTTTCTTTGAAGATTCAGATTGGGTGTTTATTTTTAAATTCTTTGCAATGGACACAATATATATTACTGTGTGTGATGGTACTAGGAATAACAACAATGACTTACTGTACCCTTGGTCTCCTATTTTACTTGTCAACATGGGGTTCATACAACTTTAAGAGGTCCTATGGACTTTATGCAAATTAAATTATAGAAAACAACTCTAAACTAATTGCTTTGAAGGGAACACACCAATCTGAAAGTACAACTAAGCCAATGTGCATGAAAAGAACTTATCCTACTGCATAAAAGATTATTGAATCATGAAAGTTAAGCTGAAGGGAATGAGAAGAGGAATTTGTAATAGTCAAAGGTTGTGGCCTTTCATCCTTGTGCGAGCCCGAATACTTTGGGTCTCAACTTCGCTTGTGGGAAAGCTATCCCTCCCGAGCTATTGAACTTGAAACAATTCACCTCTGTGCACTCCTTGCGCTCAACTGAACCTTCAAACAACATCTTTCTGTTGGAATTACTGTGATTGATGTCAACATTCTATATGATGATTTGTTGTTACGATGAATTATCATTGTAAATTACCATAGATGATATTGTCATTGATGTCAACAGTATATTGGTTAGTAGAAAATGTCAAACAATATGCAGAGATTGAAAGCGTAAGCTCAGGAGGAGGAGAGAACAATATGCAAAGATCGAAAGCATCAACTTAGGAGGAGGAGCGAATAGTATGCAGAGGTCAAAGCTCAGAATCAAAAGCGTAAGCTCAAAAGAAGGAGCAAATAGTATGCAAAGATCAAAGCTCAGAAGGAAAAGCGTAATCTTAGGGTGAGAAGCCTCAACAGTCGTCCGATCAAGAAATTGACTATGTTGATCATCTCATATTACAGATGCGGTTATATGATGCAGGAGCATCATCAACGTCAAGCGAGCGTGGGACAAGCGCAACACATTTTGTGCACATGATAAATTGTTTAAAAACTTTTGAAGATTGGATGCGCCAAACTTAAATGTGATAGTTAAGGAGAGCTGTACTTATATATTGTAAAGGACCTTGAGCGATCCGCTCTCGTCCATAGTAGGTAGAAAGCATTTATGTTAGTAGGTAGCTTTGAATTCTCTGATTAGATAGTTTTAGGAGTGGAGGGAAAACAGATATAGACACCCTCATTGGGCATTGTAACATTAGCCTTAGCATTAGAAGAGAGAATAGAGAGAAGATAAGCGTAGAGCTTTGTAGCAGATCCTATGTACAGAAGTTCTGAATTAATACAAAGAAGTTGTGATTCAGACTCATCGTGTCCATATATTCTATGTGTATGCATCTTTAAATGTTATGCTCATGAATGTTTTACTCTTCCTGTCATGCAATGGCGTTTATGCTATGTATGAATGATTTCTTGTTGAATGTTTGAAATCTGAGAGGGAAGGGAAGCGAAATGAGTTTCAATTGTTTCTCTATCTGAGCAAGAGTTCCTGCAAGGAGTGCAGTTGAATTGTCTGCAAGGAGTGCGTTGACAAAAGGTTCAGAGGTTCGTCTCTAAAAGCTCAGGAGAGATAGCGGTTGTTCTCATATTCACACAAGAGGTGCAGTCAGGCACAGAAGTCGTGCAAGGTGTGCATAGACCAAGATTAAATCCAGGGGTTGAAACCTGAGAAGCTATTGAGATACTGTTGTCGCAGAGCGTGCGCAAGGTCGAAGAGCACTCAACACTTCAAGTATTTGGAGGTTTCCGCAAGGAGTGCGTGCAAGGGTCTTCTTTAAGGCTCGAAGTTGTGAGAGAGCTCAGGAAGGATAAAGCCTTTGTAACTATTGAAGGAAGTATAAGAAGTTGGTTCATTTGAGTGGTTAGAAGGCATCGGGAGCTTGTGTCGCACGTGGATAAATCCGAGGAAGAATTCTTGGTTCATTTCGCAGAAATCATCAGGGGGATGAAAAAGACGGTCAGAATCCTGTGTAGAGGATTTGCGAAATCCTGCCAGCCATCCAATCTGACAAAGAAGTGAGAAGGTTACGGCTGTGTCCAGAGTTTCAAGCTCAAGAGATCGTGTGTTGTTGGATCCTCACCGAGTTACCCATCAGCCGTCGGATCTGACAGGAGTTGCACAGGGTTTAAACCCTCTCAAGCCGAGCGAAAGTCCCAAAAGGTGTCGAGATATCGAGGTGTCGGAGTTCAGGATATCGACAATCCTGTGGACAAGAGAGCGGGTAAATCCATCGAGAAAACCCTGATGTAAGTCATAACCATCCATCTATTGGGACATGTGGCAAGAATCGAGAATCATCGGCATATTGGAAGTTTAGAGACCAACAGTCCGAGACCTTTTGAGTCCTAAATCAGTGAAAGAATCGCAGTCATGGATCTCAGGAAGGACACGTGTTGTGTGAACATCCAAATCGGAGATTTGGTCATCGAGACTCACATAAGTGAGTGGTTTGGCTTTGCATTTGGCGTAGTCCAAGGTTTGATCTGAACCGTCCATCCATTTGGGATGCGTGTTAGAAATCTGAAGAAGACAGGGTTTGGCGTTTCACGGATCTTGAATACAGTAAACACCTGCATTTCGGAATTGCAAAGTCTGAAATCCCGAAAGGAGGAAAGCTCCATTAGGGGCCCCAACTGACGTCATCTTGTCATAACGGGGAATCAAGAATCTCCATAGTCAAAACCTTGAAGCAGACGAGGACCGTCCATCTTTGAGGACGTGTGGCAACAATCTCAACTTTCAGGGAAAGTCCCAAAAAAGGAATTCACATCAGGAAATCAGGATTTGAGAGATCGAGAGTCTCGAAGACAAATACATTTCGACGTTTGAAACCTCAAAGTCCCAAGGGAGATCTAGAGCTGTTGGTTTAGTAGATGATCACGACCGTTGATTGTGTTAAGGCGAAAAGAAGTTCCTAGTGACGTCATATCAGGATTCGGAGAATCGGGGATCCTGAGAACAAGAGGTCACATACACTTCGACATCAGAAACCCCGAAATCCTGAAAGGTGATAGTACTGCGGTCATATAAAGGGAGGTCATATGGACCCAAAAGTCTAGCCTAGTGGACTAGCGGAAGTTGAAGCATCTCGAGATATCGGAGATCGAGAATTGGGAAACAAAAGGTTTTTGACATCGGGGATTGCCAAACCCCAAAACCTGATTTTCCATTTCTTTGTCGTAAAGGAGAACAGCGATCAGGCCTAGAGGCTACGAGGAGCAGAAAAGACCTGTGGGTCAATTTTTATAAAGATTCTAGTGGCGAATCGAAGGAGCCACTTTGGATTAGGGTAAAATTAGAATGATCCTTAAGACTAGGAGGTCAGCACAGAGGCCTTCACCGAGGCAGAGGGTGCGTCTATGCCAGGTTATGGTATTAGAGCACATAAATGATTCTTTGCTTTCTGTAGTAAGGAAAAGGAAAATTTCACCATGCCGCCTAGAAGAAGGGACATGCAAACACCCGATCCGTCAGAGGATAGGGAAATGCCAAGAAGAAGAGGTAGGCATATGCCTGACCCAGCCATGGCAAGAGAGATGCGTGATTTACACGTTAGACTTGAGGGCATGGAG
The DNA here is from genome assembly GCA_009831015.1 of Picea engelmannii. Taxonomy (NCBI): domain Eukaryota; kingdom Viridiplantae; phylum Streptophyta; class Pinopsida; order Pinales; family Pinaceae; genus Picea; species Picea engelmannii. Next base: position 328,176 of record ML779527.1, read on the forward strand.
ACAACACAAAGACGCACAATCAGTATTGGGGATCTTAGTGATTCCAAAAGTGAAAATGAAGTTGAACATGAAGAAGAAGAAGTTGCAGCCGAAGATGCCGCAAATGAACGTTTGATCAGAGCTATTTCAAGAATGGGTGCAAGAGCAAAAATGGACATTCCAGTTTATGAAGGAAACTTGGATGTTGAAGAGATTCTAGACTGGATTAGAGCGCTGGACACCTACTTTGACTATGAAGATGTTGAGGAAGACAAGAAGGTCAAGCATGTTGTCACAAGATTAAAGGGACATGCAACATTATGGTGGGATGAACTACAAGCTGACAGACACTGTAGAGGCAAGCAAAAAATCAGGAGTTGGAATAGGATGATTGCAAAGATGAAGGAAAAATTCATTCCCAGGGATTACCAAATTACTCTGTTTAGGAGGATGAAGAACCTGAGACAAAAGCTAATGACAGTGAAAGAATACACTGAAGAATTCTATAGGCTGAACATCAGGGCAGGTCATTAGGAAAGCGATGATGAAAAGGTCACCAGGTACATGAATGGCCTGAGGTATGACATTCAGGATGAGATGAGCATGGTAACCATCCGAACGGTGGAAAATGCTTATCAGATGGCTCTAAAGGCTGAAGAGAAGCTGAGCCAAAAGCAGGGTCAAAGAGGCTAAGGCAGAAGTCAAGCCAGGGCCAAATCAGTTGTCCAAGATAAGAATCAGAAACCCAAGGACGAATGGGAGAAACCTCATACTCGAACTGAGAGAGGTGGAAGCTCACAACGAGGGCAATATGTTGAACAGAGAGGACAACATACTGAGTAGAGAGGAGATTATGCTGATAATAATACTTTTCCTCGTACTAGAGGTAGAGGAAGAGGAAGAGGTGGAGTGATAAAATGCTTCACGTGTGGAAAGAATGGACACAAATCTTATGAATCTCCAGATAAAAATAAAGAGGGTGGAGAGACTCACATCACCGAAGCACAAAGGCGAGATGTTGAGACAGAAGATGCTGAAGGCGAAAGATCACTGATGATGCGAAAAGTTCTCTTAACACCATAGAAGGCGGTGGAGAGTTCAATCCAAAGAAACAGACTTTTTCGGACTGCTTGCAACACCAAGGATAGGGTATGCAAGGTCATTGTGGACAGTGGTAGCACGGATAATCTCGTTTCCACAGAGATGGTAGAAAAGCTGGAGCTGGAGACGATTGAACATCCAAGTCCATGTAGAGTTTCATGGCTACAAAAGGGACATCAGGTAAATGTCACTAAACAATGTTTAGTTGAATTTAAGATAGGAGGATATAATGATAAGATACTCTATGATGTTATTCCTATGGATGTTTATCATCTATTGCTGGGTAGACCATGGCAATATGACAGAAATGTGATTCATGATGGGAGGATGAACACATACACCCTAGAAAAGAATGGGAGAACTCATATGTTGCTTGCAATCAAAGACAAGGAAGTGAAACCTGAAGTAAGTAACACTGTTCTTCTCATGAGTGGGAAGGAACTCCTTACCGAGGTCAATAAGAAGGAGGAACTGCAATTCATTGTGGTCAGGAACCGAGAATTGTTTTGACTAGCACAAGAGTGGACGATTTACCAGAAGAAGTCCAGGAACTGCTGGAAGAGTTCGCTGATATAGTAGTGGATGAATTACCTCGTTCGTTGCCACCGATCAGAAGTGTGAGCCATCATATTGATCTCATACTAGGAGCTAGTTTTCCAAATAAAGCTGCATACAGATTGATGCCACAAGAGAATGAAGAGGTAAAAAGACAAGTCTAGGATTTGTTGGATAAAGGGTTGGTTAGAGAAAGATTGAGCCCATGTGTTGTTCCAACGGTACTCAATACAAATAAAGATGGAGGCTGGAGAATGTGTATTGATTCAAGAGCCATTAACAAGATAACCATAAGGTATAGATTTCCATTGCCAAGGATGGATGATTTGATGGATTGCTTAAGTGGAGTAAAATATTTTTCAAAGATTGATTTGAAAAGCGGTTATCATCAAATCCACATGATGAATGGAAAACAACCTTCAAGACTAACGAAGGGTTGTATGAATGGCTTCTTATGCCATTTGTCTTAACAAATGCACCAAGTACCTTTATGAGGTTGATGAACGAATTCTTGAAAGAATTCATTGGGAAATTTATCATTGTGTATCTGGATGACATACTAATTTCGGTAAAACAAAGGCAGAGCATCTGAAACACTTAGTTACAATAATGAAGAGATTACATCAAGAGAAGCTACTTATAAACATGAAGAAATCCTCATTCATGAAGACAAAACTCATCTATTTGGGCTTTGTTATTTCTGCAGACAAATTGAGGATGGATCCAGATAAGGTGGAAGTGATCAAGAATTGGCCAGCACCGAAGAACATATTTGAGGTGAGAAGTTTTCACGGATTAGCTAGTTTCTACCGGAAATTCATCAGGAATTTCAGTGGAATTAGTGCACCAATGATGGACACAGTGAAGAAAAGACACAAATCTTTTCACTGGACAGAAGAGGCTGAGAAGAGTTTTAATCTGTTGAAGAGGAAGATTACGGAACAACCAATCTTGGTGTTGTTGGATTTCCAAAGGACATTTCAAGTGAAATGCGATGCAAGTGGATTTGCAATAGGGGCAGTCTTGAGTCAAGAGGACAGGCTAATAGCATATTTCAGCGAGAAGTTGAATGAAGCAAAGGTGAAGTACTCCACATATGACAAGGAGTTCTATGTTATCATCTGGGCATTGAAGAAATGGAGGCATTATTTGATTCCCAAAGAGTTTGTCTTATACAATGACAATCATGCACTGTAGTTTGTGACTCAACAGGAAAAGTTGAATCAGAGACATGTTAAATGGGTTGAATATATGCAAAATTTCACTTTTGTGATTAAACATATTTCTGGGACTGCTAACAAAGTTGTTGATGCTTTGAGAAGGAAATGTTTGTTGTTGCAGAAGTTCAGAGTTAAAACACTGGGTTTTGATGACCTCAGAGACATGTACAAAGATGATCCATATTTTAAAGAGGCATATGAAGCAGGTGAGAATCCAATTCTCAGAGACAGAAGCCAATGGATAGAATACATGATCCAGGAAGGATTACTATTTAAAGGTAATCAACTTTGTATTCCAAAAGGCTCCATGAGGGAGAACCTGCTAAAGGAGAAACACAGTGGAGGATTAGCAGGACACTTTGGTCATGACAAAACGTTCGCAAAGTTGAATGAGTCATATTTTTGGCCAGGAATGTGAGCCGACGTTAAAAGATTTGTAGATAAATGCATAATTCGTCAGCATTTGAAAGGAAAGAGACAGAATGCATGATTTTATCAACCATTGCCCATACCTGAAAGGCCATGGGATGCAATCAGCATGGATTTTATATTGGGTTTGCCAAGAACACAAAGAGGATTTGACTCAATCTTTGTGGTGGTGGATAGATTTTCCAAAATGGCACACTTCATTCCATGTCAGAAAACCAGTGACGCAACTCACATTGCAAATCTGTTTTTCAAAGAAGTCATTCGACTTCACGGCTTACCAAGGAGCATAGTTTCGGATCGAAACACTAAATTCGTGGGACACTTCTGGAGGACCTTATGCAAGAATCTAGGAACTAACTTGTCGTTCAGTTCATCTTATCATCCTCAGACGGATGGACAGACAGAAGTCATAAACAAAAGTTTGGGAGACTTGTTGAGGGGCCTGGTGACAGAACACCACAGTCAGTGGGACAACCTATCATCACGGGTGGAGTTTTCTTATAATGATTCAATCAATAGAAGTACGGGGCAGATTCCATTTCATATTGATTATGGCATGCATCCGAGGGGAATTTCTGAACTGAGAGATTCAGAACAGAATGCGACTAGGAGTGCTAGTGCATAAGATTTTGCATAAGCAATGAAGGAACTTCACAGCCAAGTGAAGGAGCGTTTACAGAGTTCAAACCAGGAGTATAAGCGTAGAGCAGATCAACACAAGAGACAACTTCAATTTGAATATGGTGATTTGATTCTGGCACACCTGAGAAAGGAAAGTTTCCCGAGAGGAACATATAATAAATCGAAGATGAAGAAGAATGGACCATGTAAGATCTTGAAGAAATTTGGGGCAAATTCTTATGAGATTGAATTACCCGATGGGATCGGAATTTCTCCGATATTCAATGTCTTAGACTTGTACCCATACAAAGCTGAGGAAGCAGGAACAAACGATGAACAGTTAGAGGTTCAGTGGCAAAAGCAGATGCCTATTGTAGAGAAGTTGCAGATGGAGCACATAATAGACAAAATAATTAGCAAGAAGACTAGACAAAAGGAATACTTTGAATACTTGGTCAAATGGAAAGGACATCCAGTTGAAGATGCTATATGGGAGAATGAAGATGAGATTCAGAAGCATGGACAGACCGTGCGAGAGCTCATGGACAGGAGCCCATGAAATTTTTCAAGCAAGGGAGTATGATGCAGGAGCATTGTCAATGTCAAGCGAGTGTGGGACAAGCACAACACATTTTGAGCACATGATAAATTGTTTAAAAACTTTTGAAGATTGGATGCGCCAAACTTAAATGTGATAGTTAAGGAGAGGCATACTTATATATTGTAAAGGACCTTGAGCGATCCTCTCTCGTCCATAGTAGGTAGAAAGAATTTATGTTAGTAGGTAGCATTGAATTCTCTGATTAGATAGTTTTAGGAGTGGAGGGAAAACATATATAAACACCCTCATTGGGCATTGTAACATTAGCCTTAGCATTAGAAGAGAGAATAGAGAGAAGAGAAGCAGAGAGATGTGTAGCGGATCCTATGTATAGAAGTTCTAAATTAATACAAAGAAGTTGTGATTCAGACTCATGGTGTCCATATATTCTCTATGTATGCATATTTAAATATTATGCTCATGAATGTTTTACTCTTCCTTTCATGTGATTGCTTTTATGCTATGTATGAATGATTTCTTGTTGAATGTTTCAAATCTGAGAGGGAAGGGAAGTGAAATGAGTTTCAATTATTTCTCTATCTGAGAAAGAGTTCCTGCAAGGAGTGGAGTTGAATTGCCCACAAGGAGTGCGTTGACAAAAGGTTCAAAGGTTCGTCTCTGAAAGCTTAGGAGAGATAGCAGTTGTTCTCATATTCACACAAAAGGTGCAGTCAGGCACAGAAGTTGTGGAAGGTGTGCATAGACCAAGCTTAAATCCATGGGTTGAAACTTGAGAAGCTATTGAGAGAATGTTGTTGCAGAGCATGCGCAAGGTTGAAGAGCAATCAACACTTCAAGTGTTTCGAGGTTGCCACAAGGAGTGCATGCAAGGGTCTTCTTTAAGGCTCGAAGTTGTGAGAGATCTCAGGAAGGATAAATCCTTTGTAACTATTGAAGGCAATATAAGAAGTTGGTGCATTTGAGTGATTAGAAGGCATCGGGAGTTTGTGCCGCAAGTGGATAAATCCGTGGAAGAATCCTTGGTTCACTTCGCAGAAATCATCAGGGGGAAGAAACGGATGGTCATAATCCTGTGTAGAGGATTTGCGAAATCCTGCCAGCCATCTGATCTAACAAAGAAGCGAGAAGGTTACAGCTGTGTCCAGAGTTTCAAGCTTAGGAGATCATGAGACATTGGATCCTCACCGAGTTACCTGTCATCCGTCTGATCTGACAGGAGTTGCACGAGGTTTAAACCCTCTCAAGCCAAGCGAAAGTCTCGAAAGGTGTCGGGATATTGAGGTGTCAGAGTTTGGGATATCGGCAATCCTGTGGACAAGAGAGCGGGTAAATCCATCGTGAAAACCCCAAAGTAAGTCAAAACTGTCCATTTGTTGCGACACATGGCAGGAATCGAGAATCATCAACATATCAGAAGTTTAGAGACCAAGAGTTCGAGACCCTTTGAGTCTCGAATCAGTTAAAGAATCACAGTCGTGGATCTCAGGAAGGACACGTGTCGTGTGATCATCCAAATTGAAGATTCGGTCATTGGGACTCACATAAGTGATTGTTTTTGCTTTTCATTTGGTGAAGTTCGAGGTTTGATCTGAACCATCGATCCATTTGGGATGCGTGTCAGAAATCCGAAGAAGACGGGGTTTGGCGTTTCACGGATCTTAAAGATAGGAAACACTTGCATTTCGGAATTGTGATGTTCGAAATCCTGAAAGGAGGAAAGATCTGTTAGGGGCCCCAACTGACATCATCTCGTCATATCGGGGAATAAGGAATCTCCACAGTGAAAACAATGAAGCAAACGAGGATCGTCCATCTTTGAGGACACGTGGCAACAATCTCGACTTTCGGGGAAAGTCCCGAAAAAGAAAGTCACATCAGGAAATCAGGATTCAAGAGATCGAGAGTCTCAAAGACAAATACATTTTGGCATTTGAAACCCCAAAGTACCGAGGGAGATCCGGAGCCATTGGTTTAGTAGATGATTACAACCATTGATTATGTTAAGGCGGAAAGAGGTTCCTAGTGACGTCATATCAGGATTCGGAGAATTAGGGATCCTGAGGACAAGAGGTCACATACACTTCGACATCAGAAACCCTGAAATCCCAAAAGGTGATAGGACTGTGGTCATATAAAGGGATGTCATATGGACCCAAAAGTCTAGCCCAGGGGACTAGCGGAAGTTGAAGCATATCAAGATATCGGAGATCGGGAATCGGGAAACAAAAGGTTTGTGACATCAGGGATTGTGAAACCCCGAAACCCAATTTTCCATTTCTTTGTCGTAAAGGAGAACAACGATTGGGCCTAGAAGCTGCGAGGAGCAGAAAAGACCTGTGGGTCAATTTTAATAAAGATTCCAGTGGAGAATCGAAGGAGCCACTTCAGCTCGAGGTAAAATTAGAACGATCCTTAAGAATGGGAGGTCAGCGCAGAGGCCTTTGCCGAGGCAGAGGGTGCTTATTTGCCATTATATGAGTGACCATGGGATTGAGGTCCGTTGGAGGATCGTGACTGTCAGATCTGGAAGACAAATCAACGACAGGGATGAATTGTGGAGAGCGAAAGAAGAATTAAACAACTCGCTAGTTCTAATCCCGCAATTGGTCTAGATTGTCAGATCTGATAAACCCAAATATCAACGACTATGGTTCATCTAAAAAATGATCAGATTAAGTCAGATTAAGATGTGACCATCGGATGCACAATCACCAGATCAACAACAGGGATATATTGCAGAAATTGAAAGGAGAATTAAATATTGTTCTATTTCCAATCTCGTAATTATTTAGGACCGTCCGATCTTATAGATTCGAAGATCAACGATTGCGGTTGACTCACCAACAATGCACATATTCAAATTGTGGAGTTTGGGTGACGAGTTAAATCACTCACAAGTTATGGTTCCACAATCATCCTTGATCGTGGATCTGATTCAAGTGTCTTCACATCCATTGGATCACATTTTAGTGGAAGGATAGGATAAGCTAAACAAATATGAGAATTTGATTATCCGAATACCCATGAGTTGTCCGATTGAATTAATGGAAGGACAGGATAAGAAAGGGATAAGACCTGATATCTCAATCACGCGAATATCCGTTAGCCGTCGGATCACCTAACTAGAAGGACATGATAAACAAAGGATGATATATGAGATCTCAATCACCCGAATATCCGTCAGTTGTCAGATCACCTTAAAGTGAAAGGATAGGATAAGCGAGAGAAAAAGGGTTGAGAATTAGAATACTCGAAAAATCGACAACCATTGGATCATTCTAAGTGGAAGGAAAGGATAAGCTAGAAAAGTAGCATCGTGGATAGATCGATGAACAACATTTAGTTCGAGTCTAAAGTTGCGAGGAGGTTATGCTCCGGAAAAATATCACCTCAAGATTTTTCAATTTGAGATTTGAAAGACCCAAAGCCCAGAGAGCCAAAAATCCAAAATAAATAAGGACCATCAGATCTAGAGGACATACAATGACCGTTAGATCAGGGAGATCTACATCAGTAGACCATGTCAGCAAGTACACATGGCATAATCAGGTGATTACAAGTGCCAAGAGAAAATTGGCTCATGCCATGTCAACAAGTTACGTAAGCAAGTTACGACACTCCGAGAGATTTACTTCAGGATTTTTACCACCAACACTTTCCCAAAGTCCCAAAGTCCTGAATGCCAAAGTCCCAAAGTGGACACGAGATGTCCGATTCGAAGATCACTACAAGAGAATTCTCGACCGTTAATCTAATACAGTGGAAGGATAGCATAAGTAAAATAGTCGAAGTGCAAAAGTGAATGAGAACCATTCATCGTGCAAATAAAATCTGATCGTGCAATATACTTCGGCAAAAGATACTTCAGAAGGTCGAAAGACTACATAGGTTGAAAGTTCGGAACATTGAAGTTCCGAAGTGAACGAGAATCATTCATCTTGAAAAAAATAGATCAATCGTTTGATCTACTTTGGAGAAATCTTCTTCGGGAAATTTGAAAGGTCATGAAGTCCCGAAGACCTGAAGTGGGCATAAGTCATCCAATTTGAAGATCAATTCTGGAGTATTCTCAACCCTTGACCATACTACAATGCAAGTTGAGACTTGGGAATTCTGAAATCCTGAGATGTGAAAAGATCCCAATTGTTGATCTGAAAGGGACACGCGTCAGTGGATTGTCAGCTCCAAAAAAAAGGTGATAGAGATAAAGTTGAGATTTGAAATCTCCAAAGTTCAGAGACCCGAAGGAGATCTTAACCGTTCATTGAGAAAGGGGACACAGGATCGTTGATCTAGTTTTTGATTGAGAAGGACAGGTATCTGCGGATCATCGACTCCAGAAGATTGATGCATGGATGAGAGAAAGGTTTGAGAGTTGAAACTCCTAAATACCGAATCATGAAGTAAATCATGGTCATTGATTTAGGAAGGCTAGATATAATCCACAGAATTGAGAGGATAGATATGAACCGTCAGTTCAGGAGCATCGTCAAGATCATGAGATCGACAGTTTCATTGCATTGTAGGTATTGAAGGTGCAGAAACTTTAATAAGCTAAGGGAGGGCTGTAATCGAAACCATGGTTTTGGGGAAAAAACACATGGAGGATCAAGGTAAATTGCGGGGTGAAAAGTAGTTTGATTCAAACCACCTTTGCATGTTCCTGTAAATGTGTGGTCATGTGAGGTCATCATTGTTGGTCATATGGTAAAGAGATTTAAAAGACAAAATGTAATGCGTCACTTAAATTGATAATTGTGTGGTTCTACACCAATGATCATATGAACATGGTTTGAAGGAAGTGTCGATTTCTATAATGACAGAGATGAAGAAAATCGATCCATACCTATGATCGATTTATGAAAGTAAAGGGGATGTCAGGTGTCAAGTTGAAGACCTAGAATGATGATCTCTCGTGGTCCTAAAAGTTATTGTAAATGAACAATATAGTTATAAATTGTTGCACAAGTCAACCCAATAACTTAAACAAGTTTTGAACATAAGCAACTAAAAATAAAACCATGATTAATTCATTGTATGGTGTGCTTGTGTAAGAAGACGGGCTTGTGAAAAGATAGGATCGTTGATAAAGAGTGGTCTGCGGAGAAAGAATGAAGGGGATGTAGACTTGAGGTCCGTGCAAATATCAGAGGGAAGAATAAGTGAAGACGGCGCAGATATCAGGAAAAAGGATAAAGTGAAGAAGGAGAAAATTTTAGATAAAAGATGAAGTGCGGTGATGAGAGTTATGATATACCTCTGATCATGAAATAGAGTTGATTCAATAATGGATCACTGCTACTAGATTTGAATTACTATATGAATTCTAGTTGGATAGATTGCATTCTATCAACAAGATGGGTCTTGTGGCAAGCTGGGTCTCGCTTGAGAGTTGGTGCTCTCTTGAGAGTTTGTGCTCTCCTAGGAGTTGGTGCTCCTTACTTTAGTTGGTGTTGAAACAAAATAATTGGTGCTAGGAGAATCCTTATTACTATATTCACATATATACATATACATTATACAAAATCTTATACAAACATCTAGTATCTCTTGTCCATTGTGATTGTGATTTAATTGTTCTTAATATGTTCAATTATGTTTGAACAAGTAACTTGTAAGAAGAAAAGTTAGAAAAGTCCTGACACTAATTCACCCCCCCCTCTTAGTGTGGGTGGTGTGTTCAACACTTTCAACACTTTGTCTAAGTATTGGCCTGGTTCACTCCTTGCACAGGTCTTCCTCCTGAATCCTGATCTCTTTCAGGTTCACCAACGCACTACTTTCGTTCACTCAATGCACACTTGCAGAGCTCTTCCCCAGAGTGTTCAACAACTCTGGTTTTCCTCGATTTCCTCCAACACATCAGAAAATGTTGGTTCTATGCACTCTTTACACCTACTCAAAGAACTCTTTGCTGGGCCTTTCCTTCATAGTGTTCAATAATTCTAAATTACTTCTCCTTCAACATATTTTGAGAGTATTCAGTAACTCTGGGGTGTCCTCCCTGAAACTCTCCTCTCTAAAATCGAAACATAATTCCCTTGTGCACACTTTGCACCTACTCAATGCCCACCTGGAAGAGCTCTACAAAGTATTCAACAACTCTATATTTTGTGCCTTCTCTCACATTTTGTCCTCTAAGGTGTTCAATAACCTTGAGGCACCTCTTGAGTTTGTAAACGATTCTAGTGTGCCCATTTGGCACATTCTCCTCTGAACTCGAAGCATAATTCAGATACACACTCCCTTCGCTCGCTCACTGAGTTCTCAATAATATCTCATGCACTCCTTTCAATTAGCCTAAAAGAAACTAGAACAACGCAAAAATATCATAGGCAGATAGTGAATTCTATCATATCCTTGCAGATGAAACCTATCATACACCTACAACATGTATTCATAAAAGACACAGATGAAATTCATAAAACAAACATTCACCACACATAAACTCATAAGCAATGAAATCTTATCTTCTATATTAATATTTGAATGTTTGGTTACAATATGTGCAAGCTCGAACTGCAATAGAGTCTTACCTCTCTCCTCCTTCTCTTTCTTGAATTATGAATAATTGATTACAAGGATTCTTCAAAAGAGGGGCTTCTCGAGCGTTCCCTCCAAACTACACTAGTGGTGTCTAATCACCATCAAAATGCCTATCTACTGAGGCTTATTACAATAAATGAAAATCTAGTCCAAATCAGATCTAGATCAACCTACTACCATCCATTAAAGGTGACTCTATCTATAGCCTATACAAAGGCATGACTCATCTCTACTCAAGTCTTACAACATTTAATAACAATTTATTCCATTGAATTTTTCAAATTCAATGAAAAATTAGAGGGTCGTTGCCTCTCTCCTTTATTGAATGCACGTTGATGTGTTTCATTGTTGGCGCATGTTGATGTGGAAAGGATTATCCTACATCATACTCTACTACTGGGAAAATCATGAGCTCCTCTGCTCCACTATTGAAATACTCTTGGACTCCCAACTTCTCTCTGGAGTTGTCGACGTGATCCTCTGCTTTGTTGTTGTTGTTGCTTATTCCTTGCTACTACTGTAGGTTCTTCTCTGTTCAATATCCTCTTGTTGAAAGCTTCTTCTGTTGACTTCATTATCAACTCTCTTATTTCTTCAACCATCTTGTCCATCTTGTCCACTTGCTAGATCCTTTTATGCAAACTTTCTTGATGCACTTCCTCCTGTTGATTTAAGGGAAGATCATCTTGATCTCCATGTTGTCTCCATCAGTTGTGGCATTAAATTGCCACTTCCTTGCAAACTCCAGTTCTGCAGGCTTCTTGTTGAGTTGTTTCTCAGGCATCTCCTCTGATAGTTCAACTTTTGTCAATTCCTCTATTGGTATATCTGCATCTTCCTCCAACTACTCCTTGGATTTAATTTCTTCTCCATTTTCTTCCAACTTAACCTTTTGGATGTGTGGACTTTGCACTATCACTCTTAGCTACAAGGATTCCAATTCCTTGTACATATAAACAAAGTCCATGGTGTCTTCTTCCACTTTTTCTACAAGCTTCAGTGCTGCAGTCATCTCCTGTTTAGATTCCTAGCTAAAAATTATGAGCAATTATGTTGAATTCTCTTCTTATTCTTCTATTGCTTGGGAAGATTCTGATGTCTGCTCCTTCTCCTCCATGACAGTCACAACTGGCTATCCTTCTTCTATTGCACCTGAAAATTGGGAACTGGCCTTCGCTAGGCTAATTGGAAGGAATATACTGATTCCCCCAATGATCAGAATACTCCTCTAATCCTCCTTTGTCAGTACTCATTTCTGATCCAAAATATCTACTGATCTCTTGAAGCTCTTAGACAATGTCATTTTGTCTCCCTTTCTCACCTGGAAATTTGGGATTTCACTTCTACCCTCCTAGCAGTCTACAAGATCTTCAAATGATCTCCTCTCATTTCCCACCTGGAAATATAAATTTTCATCACTAATCTATTGGAAGTTCATGATATCCTCCACCGATCTCATCTCTTTGCCCATATAGAAATTTGAAAATTCATCTCTTCCCCCCTGCTAGTTCATGAGATCAACTGATCTCACTTCCTCCTCATTGAGTTTCTCCCCAACTTCTGGTTCACAGATGCAAACAATATCCTCTACTTCATTGAGGTCTTCAATTTCCCTCGACCACCTCCTCAACACTTGGCGCTGCCTCCTAAAAAAAACTTCTGGACAGGACACTTCACTCTCTGCTTCATGGGCCACTCATAATTCAAGTGCACCTGTGCTTCATGCTACATCTTCAATGATAACATCTCCATTTCTTCTCATATCTCCTAGAGCTCTTTGTCCATGTTTGATTTATGCATTTGCTGGAGGCCGTCTTCTCAACCTCTTACATGGATTTCAGTAGCCATGTATCTCTATCTTCATCCCACCTGGATGTCTGTTGTCTACTCTGAAATTGAGAGTACCTTGGGTTTTCTCTTGCAACCCACCTGGATCTCTATTGACTGTTGCACACTTGAAAAAAATATTTTACAGAGCATCAAAACTCTGTCTCCTCCTTCACCTATTGTCTACAGATGAAAATTTATCTCTGATACCACTTCATGGTATCAACATATCTCCTTTGTTTCCTCTCTCATTTTCCTAATGTATGCAAGAAAAATCAAGCTCTGATACCACTTGATGAATCCCCCCTTCTCTCCTCTGGGTTGCACAACCTCCCGGTCAAGGATATTTAATTCACTGAGTTGAATCAGCTCTTCGAACCTCTTCTAGAGCCTGAAATCAATTCACACAAGCCCCCTTTGGTTAACCACAAAGGTTTGTTTCAACTATGCACCCTTTCTTCGGTGCTTATGGTAACTCTAAATGGCATGCACTAGCTCCTCTACTAGTCCTTTCCTTCTTATGACCATGGGATATAAATTTCAGCTCGCTCCCTTTACAACTTCAGGATTCAATAGTTTTGAGTGTAGCTGAATCTCAATTCCATGAACTCCAGACCAATGAAATCACCCAGACAGAAATCTACATCCCATGCCTCTCCAACAACCAATGGACATGATTAACTTCAGGACTCTGGCTTTAGGAGTTCTGAGAATTCCAAACACATTTTTCCCCATAGTGATTCGTACCCGAAGCTACGGATCAAGCGCCACATGCTCACCTCGATCAATGATCAATATTCATCCCTTCTTCCTCATTGAGATATATGGCTCAGTCTCTTCCTTCGAGAATTAGGGCTTCGACCAAATTCACATGCACACACCACAAACCCTAAAGTGGCTTTCTAATAGAGTGAACCTCTGTCCTCCACATGTCCCCTTTCAAATCAATGGTCCACACTCTCCTTTGTAATCAATGACCCATAGTGACTTTGGGCTATGACACTTCAGCGAATTCTGAACAACCACCATGCAAATCCTCCAGAGTGAAAAACCTCTGAAGTACGCGAGCTTCTAACACCTATCCAATTTCGATGGACGAATTCGATGGACTCCGACGCTTTGGCCTTTAGGAATTCTCACTCCAGCCAAATTCCACTTTCCTCTAGAGTTTACGACCTCCGAAGTGAGGGATCCTCTGACACTTGTCCCCCTAATCTGACAGCTTAAATGAACTCCAATGCTCTAGCCTTCAGGATTTCTTTCTCAAACCAACTCGCTTTTCTTTATGAGTGACTTTTCTCAGGACTAGTAGATCTTCTGCCATGCGTTCTCCTTCATGGATGACTATGATGACTTCGGGACTTTGAACTTTGGGAGTCCTCGATCTTCCACACTTCAATTCCTATGAAGTACTTATGCTTTAGGGTGTAGGATCTGATGACACCTGTCCTCACCAATGGACAACCCATATCTGCTTCAGCTCCCAATGAATTTGAGAGTTTTTTTGCTATCTCCAGACCTTGGATCTCCCAGAGTATTTCTACTCTGAATTCCACGATCCACTGACATGGGTCCTTTGCAATAGATGACTCAGATCTACTTTGGCTACCGGCTCATCGAGATTTCTTCCACCCTTCTGCACTTGTTACCCATGATTTTGGTCATCATGATAATGTATTGATGATGGTGTACTCAAGCTCTTCATAAGAATTTTCTCCTGAGAAAAAGTTATTTTCATCTCTTCCAGAAAACTCATTTTTGAAGACTGTTCACAGGCTGCTAGTATATTTGCCTGCGAGAATACATGATTCTTGTAGGTTTCCTTAAGCCAGGGTGCGAGAAGTTCGCACTATGTTGAAATGCTAGGGTGTGAACTCTTTCTAAAGAAAGGAAGAAGATGATTTCTCTATGCCTCTAGAAGGGAATCTTCTAGAACGATGAGATGGCATTCGAATGGTTATCCTAGTACTGGATTCCCTGATATTTTGGGATCATTCTTATCCAAGTAACTAATTCATTCTCTCCTATATATTGAGGGAATTCTCATGGAAAAGGTTAAGAAAGATTCATTGGAGAATTGGTGAAATAATTGTGTGAAGGACTGATGCTACAACAGCTAGGAGACTCCACCAAGTTCATCCAAAGGAGTTGATGTTCTTCATGCAAGTGAGAAAGTGTGTGTGTCGGAGCCAAGGGCCATCGAAAGGAAGTTTTCAACATCAAGGCTCAGGTTGTAATCTTTACTTTACATTAATATGATACAGTAATATGTCCCTTTCCCATAAAGCTAAGTCTACTTTATTGTATAACTCCTTGATCATATACATAGATTGACTGTTGAATAGATTGTGCTTTCTTCACTTTGGTTGGTTTCTGTTGTCTTGATCTTGGCTGCAGAAGAGCACTGGAGCAAAGAGGGAGAAACAAAGATCAAAGGAAGTGATAATAAGGTATGTTCTTTTTTCTTGCCTCCTATTTAATTCAATGGTTAAAATCTAGGGAAAGAGTCATGTTCTATCTTGCTTTGTTCTAGATCCAGGTGGATCTAGAGAGATCGGTTTGTGTTTGCACTTATGGATTTATCCAATAACAACACTCACTCCTCTGGGATGAAGGATCTCCCACGATTTTTTTCCGACTAACGAACGAATGAGATCTTCTCCACTACTTCGGGTTTTAGGGATTTTCAAAGCTCGACACTTGAAATCTTCTGCAATGCCTCTCCTCTAGAGTTAACAATATGTTGCAACATGCCTTCCAGTGACAATGGCTAGGACCTATTTCGACACTTCGGGACTTTGGTGATTCTGCAACAACATCGTCTGGAATATCTTGGAGTGAAATTTCTCTGGAGTCTCATATCTCACTCCACGTGTCCCTCCCTAGCACCAACGACTAGGATGAGCTCTGATCTTCAGAGCTTCGTATATTTCTCTCACTGCTCACCTAGAAGCTCTCAGAGTGAAATTCCCCCAAACTTCCAAATCTTCTTCCATCTATCTCTCTGGATGATGGATGGTACTAATCTACTTCGTGACTTCAGGACTTCATCGATTCCACTCTCTTGTGCACTTAAAGAGATTAAAACTCATGCACTTACCTGGATCAAATGACTATAGGTCATTCACGCCCAAATCAAATGGTTGGGATCTACTCCTACTTTGTGCACTCCTTCTGATGTCTTGACGTAGGATTCATTGATCCAGATCTCTTCTTGCAACTCGATCCAACCATTGTTTTCTCTCCAATTGGTGGCCTTAGACAAGAAGTAAAGGCCATCAATTGCACATACCCTACATATAGATTGGGATTCTAGTTGTATGGTTGTGGTAAGACAAGGTTATGTAGGTAGAAATCGCAAAGCTTAGATTTTTCTTCTATGTTACAACCCTGTTATGCATCTAGAACATATTTAGGTGTATCCAAGTTGAATTTCACAAACTCATCTAAGTGTATAATCTTATTTTCATGCTACTGTTATTTTAGTAACAATGTGTATGTTCTGGCTGGTAGCCTACATTTCAACGTTTATTCAGATATTTTGGCTATAGTTTTGACTGTTGCTTTCATGATATCTACTTTTTCACTCTTCTCATGTATATATATTTTTGATTTAATCAATTTTTGTTGAGGTTTCTAGTTCTCTACCTTCAACTTCTAATTGTAGTCCACTTTATGCATAGTCATAATTTGAAAATTTTCTTGCATGAGTTGGAGTTGTTGTTCAAACTCTTGAGAATCCTCTTCTTTCATTTTTACTTTATTATATTATTCAACCCTTTTCCACTTGATGTAATCAACCTTCTCTTTCTCTAGTTCCAACATGGTTGCATAAAGAAGTTTTTCCCCAAGAGTTTTAGTTTTATAGGTTCCTTCTATTGCTCTACCCTCTTTCATCACAATCTCCTATTGAGGATTCTTCCCTTTTGTTTATTTTTCCTATTCAAGTATAGGAGAGTCCTTAAATCCATCTACTTTGGGTGTGATAGTGAGTGGGTTTGATTGTATTGGGATCCTTTTTTTCTAACTTTTATTGATCCTATTGGACCTCCTCCTTCTAGGATGCACCCACTCCACAATGGTGATTTTCATAGGGTTGAAGGTATGGGTCCCTAAAGTAGTTAAGAAATAAACCACCTCTGTATATTATTCATCTGTCTTTTTCTTCTTCCCCATATTTTTTTGTTTTGATTTCTTGGGCTTGGTGAGTCTCTTGGGTTCTTCTCCCTTATTTATTTCTTCCTCACTCATGGTTTCCTATACTTCTTCAAAATATTGCTTTTCGATGTTGATGAAATCTTCCCACATAAATCTATGTTTCAAGATCCTAAGAGAATCATAGACTATCAAATTCATGAGGCCATGATGTGCTAAGAATTCTTGTTTCCCTCTTTGTAATTTTAGACTTATCTCTTTGAGTGACTAAAAAAGAAAATAGTGGATACTCAAATTCATGTGTAGTTCCTACTTTGGAAGATGCCTAACGTTGGGTTACTTGGGCTGACCCCATGAAGATCCTCTACCTCTTCTTCAGCAC
Source organism: Picea engelmannii (assembly GCA_009831015.1). Taxonomy (NCBI): domain Eukaryota; kingdom Viridiplantae; phylum Streptophyta; class Pinopsida; order Pinales; family Pinaceae; genus Picea; species Picea engelmannii. The sequence continues at coordinate 345,553 of ML779527.1, forward strand.
TCTCCAATCCTTCCCTCTCGATTACTACTCTTTTCTTCCTATTGAGGTTATACTGGTAGGGTCTGACACTACACGACGTTCCTTCCTTCTATATAATTTCATGGATCTCCTCTTGATCCATCATAATGGGATATTTCTCTTTACTATTGATCCAGATTATTTTCGGCATGAAATGAGATCGGAGATATAATAAATAAATGGACAGAGATAACATAGATATTCAATAATATAACATAAATGTATCAGAGATGCAACCATAAACACAGATATACAGTAATACACGATTTCTATTAATGAAATAAATGTACAGAGACTGTAAAAATACAGAGTGAAAGACTCACTAGAATGGTGACATCTTATCTCTGAGAAGAGATGTGATGGCTACTCGCATTTGCAAGAAGATGATTACAATGAGGCTCTGAAGGCCTTTTTACATCCATGGGAATCACATCACATAAAATATCATCCCTATAACCCCCTATCCTAATTTCGGCTAAACACTCTTTACTGACAGTTACTTGATGTCCTTTTTGCAACCACGAAACTCTGTATGGGTTGGGATGTGCAACTCTTTCCAACTCCAAATTCTCCACCATCTCTGTGGATACTAAGTTGCCAGTGCTTTTGTTGTCCACTATCACCTTGCATATCCTATCCTTGTTCTTGCAAGAAGTCTGAAGAAAACTGTTCATTTGGACTGGATTTTCCACTTCCTTCTCTGGCTTCAAGAGAACTTTCCTCATCATTAACGACCCTCCACCTTCTACACCTTCTGATTCAACATTCCCTCTTTGAGCTTATGAAATGTGAGCCTTGCTTCCTCCTTATTTATTCCTCTCAGGACATTTCCAAGACGTGCCCTACATTTACACATGTAAAACACTTTACTTCACCTCCTCTGCCTCTTCCTCTTCCTCTTTCTCGAGGAAACATGTTCCTATCAGCATATTCTCTACCTCTAGAACTTCCTCCTCTTTCTGGGTGACCATGAGATTTATTTTCCTCATCCTTGGGTTTATGAACTCCATCATGAGTAACTTCCTTACCTTTGTTCAAACTTCTACCTATGCTCCTTTCGATTTGTTCCCTTTCCAACTTCTCTTCTTCCTTCAAAGAAATCTGGTAAGCATATTCCACATTTTTTATGGTTACCATGTTGATCTCGTCCTGAATTTTGTACCTCAAGCCATTAAGGTACTTGGATACCCTTTCATCGTCACTTTCCTTGTGACATTCTCTAAATTCAAACTGTAAAATTATTCAATAAACTCTTTGACTGCCATCCCCTTTTGCCTCAAATTTTGCAGTCTTCTGAACAAGTTAATATGATAATCCCTGGGTATGAATTTGGATTTCATCTTGGCCACCATTTTGTCCCAACTCTTTATATTATTCTTTCCTTTGTGCCTCCTATCATCCTGTAGTTCATCCCACCATAGTTCTGCATGCCCTTTCAGTCTTGTGACTACATGTTTGACCTTCTTCTCTTCTTCAATGTCTTCATAATCAAAATATCTATCAAGAGCTTGGAACCAATCAAGCATCTCTTCCACATCCATATTACCTTCATACATCGGAATGCCCATTTTCTCTCTTGCTCCCATCTGTGCAACATCTTTCAATAGTCATTCCTCTACAACATCCTCTACAACAACTTCTTCATTTCCTTCTTCTTCACTTTCGGCCTCACTGATGTCTCCAACATCAAGTTCCCTTCTCTTTGTTGTTTCCATGGCATCCAAATGAGAAAGAAGTTCCCTCATCTCTCTTTCCAAAGCTAGATTAGGAATAGGTCTATCTGCACGTCTCCTTGGAGGTATTGTTCCAAGCTTCTTCTCCCTCATAATCAAACTTCTTTACTATCATGTGTCCCTCTCAGGCTACAAACAATTTATGTCTTGTGGATCTGATACCACTTGACACATCACCCCACCTCATATAGGACTGATTGACTTCCTAGTCAATGGATCTTCCACAGGACTAAACCATAATGGTTCTTCAGACCCTCAACAGACCCCGACTATAAGTATAATATGCACAAGTCCAATTTCTGTACTCGCGCGAACTGATTTTAGGCGCAATCTTCTCCACAATTGACCACCGACTATGACCAAGTGCCTTTTGAAAGGTACTCTAGGACTGTTAAGGTCCTAAATCGCACATATGTAGATCAATGTATTCGGATGTAATAATGGTCAATATTAATAAGTCCTTTCAATAAAATAGAATAAGTCAGATGTAAGAAGACCTAATAGAAGATTTCACTTCTAGAAGGATCTTCCTCTAGATGCTTCTCTTAATAGACATATTTAGTATAAATAAGGGGCGAGGGTATGTGAACCCTAGCTTGGAGATTATTGTAACAGAGCTCTGCTCGACTGGAGGTTGCCCCTTCAAATAGGGCTATGAACATTGCTTTCTGAATCAAAGTGTTTTTCTATTGCTATTTCGTATATCATTTCTGTGTATTGTGAAGATTATGCTGGATATTTTACTGTGATTTTGCCATTTCTAGCATTTTATTTCTGTTCTGCATATTTTATATATCTGGTATCTTGCAAGTGGTATCAGAGCACTTTCCTTGGCAAAAATTGTGGTTATTTTTTTTCTAGGGTAGAGACGTATTCCAACATCTTTAAGCCACAGAGATCTGTCATTACGCGCATAAACCCGCGGTTGAGGGATTCATACATGTAGGAAATACAAGTGGTTCTTAAGCGCACATCTGTTGGCCACCCTTGTAACCCCTGTTGGTACCCCTTCGAGTGGTAGCACATCAAACAACACCTGTGTATGGATCGGCCTAGATTTCCTGAAGCCCTCCTTAGATAAACCTATCGGCCACCGGACTGTTATAGTATCACCGAGAACAACACTCAGGAAGATACTCTCTAGTACCTGGGTAGTCGGGTAGTACGGATAAGGGTATGGTCTATCCTCCTTAGTTAGTGCTCTGAGATATTGGGATTAGTACTACTATTGGACCCTGCACGTATATCAGAGAGCTATAGCACAGGGCAAACCCTTGTCTGTAGAACCCTTGAATACCTAGCCATTGAGGAACATAAACAACAACATAAAAAAATTAAACCGACGATATCTATTGACACGCATCTGTGTTTGGGTTGCTAAGTAAATACTCTCTGGTTCAGAATTTGGGGATTTCAGCACCGCAACATTCTTCAGACCAATGTATAACCCCACAGCTGTAAAAAAAGAAAAAAAATTCTAGAAATGTTTTCACCATTATTTGAGACCTATTCCATTAGACTCATCTCTTCTCCCTTATCACTTTCATCCATATCATTTTTCTGCAAAATTTTCTGACCCCGCCTGCTCCCTTTTCAGTTCACCCATCATCATGGCCCATACCCGTAACCAAGAACTAGATTCCCGCTTCAACACCCTGCAATCGGGTTTACTTGAGACCCAACAAGAAGTGCAATAACTCAGTGCTACTATTGCCTCCCGTGATGCCTCCATGAATGCATATGTAAATGTAAGCGTGCAGTCTGCAATGGCGGAAGTCAAACACAAACTAACCACCTAGCTTGAATCTGTCTTTGCATCACTCTATACCAAACTCAAGCTCTCTACCGATGACTCTTTTCCTGATGCACATAAAAAGACTGAAGGTGAAACTTCTTCCCATTCCTTTCAACCCCATCACTTTCAAAGGGACATATGCCTTCTGCGGGTGGATGTAACCAAATTTGATGGCTCGGACCCCACTGCTTGGGTCACAGAAATGGAACATTATTTCTCTCTCAACAACATTACAGATGACTTGGCCAAACTTCGGTATGGTGTTCTCCATCTAGGTCAAGAACGCTGGAAATGGTGGCAATGGAGAAAAACTGTCTGTCAAGGGTATATTGCTTGGACCCAATTTGTTACTGAGATTTATGAACGATTTGACATTGACACCAACTATTTGGGCTGTTTGACAAAATTGAAGCAATCAGGCACAGTCGAAGACTTCATAGCTGCATTTGAGCGTCTGGCTTTTCGAATAGAGGGCATGACTGATGCTTTCTTTCGAGAGTGTTTTATTAGTGGCCTCAAGGAGGAGATTAAGGCCCATGTCCTCATGGATCTCCCTACGACTTGGGTGGAGGCTACCAAAAAAGATAAAGAAGCACAACAAATTGTTTCCTCTCAAAACTGTAAGCCTTCCTTTATCCCACACCCTAAACCAGTAAACCCCACTACTCCCTCGACCCCATTAAAAATTCAAAAATTGACCAGGGCTGAAATGGTTGAACGCCAACTCAAAGGCCTCTATTATAATTGTGATGAAAAATATTTCCCAGGCCACAAATGTAAGGAACAAAATCTCTTTATGGCCATCTCTGAGGATATTCAGGAAGAAGATGTTGACACCCCCCCTGTGCCCAAGTCACTAGAAATTTCTGACATAAACCCTCCCTTCGACCCTCCTGAAGTGGAACCCATCATTTCCCTCAATGCTCTCACCAGCTTCTCTTCCCCTCAAACCCTCAAGTTAATCGGTTACATCAAGCACCAAAAGGTCATCATCTTGGTTGATAGTGGCAGCACCCACAACTTTATTCATCGCTGCATTGCCCAAGAAACCCATTGCTACATCCATGCTATCAACAATTTCCAAATCATGATTGCCAATGGTGGTTCTATGAAATGTGGCGGGCACTGTGAAAATGTGCGTCTCCAAATAGGTGACTACCACCTCAAATCCCATATGTTTTCTATTGACATGGGTGGTTGCAACATTGTGTTGGGTGCCGAATGGCTAAGAACCTTGGGTCCCATTCTCATGGATTTTCAGAACCTAACCATGCAATTCGACCAAGGAGGCCACAAATATAAATTTCAAGGCATCACTGCGGGTTCACTTGAAGTCATCAGTTCTCATCGCATGGAAAAATTTCTCAAAAAAGGTCATTTTGGGGTCATTGCCCAACTCCACGCCATACAAGCCATCGAAACTCCACCAGTGCCCCAAGACCTCCATGCCCTCCTTTCTAAAAATCAAACAGTCTTTTCCACTCCCCAAGGACTCCCTCCTTCCCGCGGTGTCCATGATCATTCCATTCCCCTTTTCCCAGGAAGCCTTCCCCCCAATATATGTCCATATCGCCACCCCTTTGCACAAAAAAAGTGAAATTGAAAAAATGGTCCAGGAACTCCTTACTGTCGGAGTTATCCATCCTAGTATGATCCCTTACTCCTCTCCAATCATCATGGTACTGAAGAAATAAGGCTCTTGGAGAATGTGTCCTGACTTCCGTGCTCTCAACAAACTAACCATCAAAGACAAATTTCCCATTCCTGTCATTGATGACCTCATGGATGAATTGTGTGGCGCCCAATTCTTCACCAAACTTGATCTTCGCTCGGGCTATCACTAGATCCGTATGAAAGAGTCTGACATTCCCAAGACGACCTTTCGCACTCATGAGGGCCACTACGAGTTTTTGGTCATTCCCTTTGGTTTGTGTAACGCCCCCTCCACCTTCCAGAGCCTCATGAACCATGTCTTCCACCCTTTTCTCCATCATTTTGTCTTAGTTTTCTTTGATGATATCCTCATATATAGCAAGACCTGGACAGACCATCTTACTCATGTGGATCAAGTTCTCAGCCTACTCTCTCAGCACCAGCTTTTCCTGAAACAGTCCAAATGTGCTTTTGGTGCCTCCGAAGTAGAATACTTGGGTCATCTATTGGGCAAGGATGGCGTTAGGGTGGACCCGAAAAAGATTGAAGCTATGCAAGACTAGCCGCACCCAAAGACTCTCAAAAGATTGCATGGATTTTTGGGCCTCACAGGGTATTATCGTAAGTTCGTTAAGAACTATGGAAATATTGCAACACCTCTCATGGATCTCCTCAAAAAGAACTCTTTCACTTGGACCCCAACAACTGCGCAAGATTTTCAAACCTTGAAGATGGCCATGTGCACCACTCCAGTTTTGGCCCTTCCCAACTTCACAAATACCTTTGTGTTGGAATGTGATGCCTCAGGGAAAGGAATTGGCGCGGTCCTTATGCAAGAGGGTCGACCTTTGGCCTTCACTAGGAAGAAACTGTCTGAAAAGAATCTGGGCAAACCCATTTATGAAAAAGAAATGTTGGCGATTTTGCATGTCATTGAGTTGTGGCGTCCGTATCTCTTGGGGAAACACTTCCAAATTAAGACAAACCATCAAAGCCTCAAGTACTTTCTGGAACAACGCATTTCTTCCCAGGAACAACAAAAATGGGTGACTAAGATCTTTGGATATGATTATGAGATCATTTACAAGAAGGGAAAAGACAATGTCATGGCAGATGCACTGTCCCGGAAATATGAAGACAAAGGATCCCTTTTTTCTCTTTCCTTCATTGTACCTGATTGGCTCCAAGATGTACGCCAGGAATGGCTTCAAGATCCCAAAAGTTCACATCTGATCCAGCTACTACAGAACAAGGCTCTGACTCCCCTAGGGTTCTCCTAGCTCCAGGATGAGCTTTGATACAAAGGTCACTTGTATTTAAGTAAACAATCCAAGCTCAAATCCACAGTGCTTTCTGAGCTTCATGCTACACCCATAGCAGGGCACTCAGGGTTCACCAAAAAATATGACTGAGTCAAACGTTATTTTTTCTGGGATGGTATGAAACAGGACATCCGTAATTTTGTTGCTGAATGTGAGGTGTGTCAATGCAACAAGGGAGAAACAGTAAAATCGCCGGGCACCCTCCAACCGCTTCCGATTCCCCCTGCCATTTGGAAGGATATCTCTATGGACTTTATCACAGGCTTACCCAAATCATGGAATAAATCAGTCATAATGGTTGTGGTGGATCGCCTTTCCAAGTATGCTCATTTTTGCGCTCTTCCCCACCCATTTACTGCATCCACGGTGGCTCAAATTTTCATGGACCAGGTCTTCAAGCTGCATGGCATCCCGCACTCTATTGTTTTCGACTGAGACCCAACTTTCACAAGCAATTTTTGGCAAGAATTGTTTAAGCTACAAGACACACAATTTCATCTCAGCTCAGCTTATCATCCCCAAACGGATGGTCAAACGGAAGTTGTCAACAAGTGTTTGGAAACATATCTGAGGTGTTTTACCTCTGAAAAACAACACCAATGGGCTCAATGGTTACCCCTCGCTGAATGGTGGTACAACACTACATACCACACAACCACTCGCATGACTCCTTTTGAAGTAGTATATGGACAAAAGCTACCTTCAGTTCTCTCCTACTTACCGGGTACCTCGAAGGTCCAGGCGGTTGACCAAACACTTACAGTCCGAGAGGATATCCTTCATACCCTTAAAGAGAACTTGGTCATGGCACAAAATAGAATGAAGCAACAAGCAGATCAAGGTCGCTCGGAACGTCAATTTGCATAAGGGGACTAGGTGTTTCTGAGACTGCAACCATATAAGCAAACTTCCCTCAAGGCCGAGCAGTGTCAGAAGCTAGCACCCAAATTCTATGGCCCTTACACAATTCTCAAGCATGTGGGAAAAGTTGCATATCAGTTAGCTTTGCCCAGTCAGTCGAAGGTACATCCTATTTTTCATGTTTCATGCTTGAAGAAGGTGATCGGAACCAGGTGACAAATTCAAACCAACCTTCCAGAGTTAGCTGAAGAAGGATCCATTTGGCTATAGCCAGAAGCAGTTTTGGACCAGCGTGAGCGTTGCCTGCATCAGAGAACCATCAAGGAAGTGATAGTACAGTGGAAAGATATGACTCCAACAGATTCCACTTGGGAACCAGCTACCATTCTGCAGTAGTTTCCACATCTCAAGCCTTGAGGACAAGGCTGTTTTTAAGGGGGCGGACATGTTAAGGTCCTAAACCGCACATAGGTAGGTCAATGTATTCGGATGTAATAAAGATCAATATTAATAAGGCCTTTCAATAAAATAGAATAAGGCAGATGTAAGAAGACCTAATAGAATCTTTCACTTCTAGAAGGATCTTCCTCTAGATGCTTCTCTTAATAGACATATTTAGTATAAATAAGGGGCGAGGGTATGTGAACCCTAGCTTGGAGATTATTGTAATAGAGCTTTGCTCGACTAGAGGTTGCCCCCTCAAAGAGGCCTGTGAACATTTCTTTCTGAATCAAAGTTCTTTTCTATTTCTATTTCATATATCTTTTATGTGTATTGTGAAGATTATGCTGGATATTTTACTGTGATTCTCCCATTTCTAGCATTTTATTTCTGTTCTGCATATTTTATATATCTGGTATCTTGCAGGGACTACGAAGTTTGGGTGATTTTATGTGGGCCTCTACTAATTCTCCCAACTTCTGATTCAAGAATTAAAAAATCCAACATGTGATAGCTCCTCTCCTCTATCTCGTTCAATGTAACGTTGTGCTATGACCTGGGGCCCAACTACCAAGCGCTTCAATATTTTTCCCTTTGCATCTCCCAAATATGGCTTACCTTTTTTCTCCCGAAGTCTAAACCATGAACTTCTCTTTGTGTCATATTGATGGTCTATGCTTTCTCTGCAACCAATGAATCAAATCGCACTTCACGCTTCACGAAGTTGACACTTCACTCCTCATGATTTTCCCGAACCGTGAAGTCTCTTCCTGGTCGAAAAATTGTCATGAATCAATATCTTCCTTGAATGGATCTCCATCATTCCTTTGACAATTGTTTGTGAACTCTTTCCTCTAGAAGATTTCTATGAAACTACTCCTCCTAAGCTTCAACTCTTGCACACTGAAACTTCTACGCTCTGCCTTCGAATCCTTTGAAGGTTCCACCCTTAGTAAAACTCCCTAAGAGTGTTTTCAACCACCAGTCTAAAATGACCGCTCTCCCTCTTGAGCTTTGTTAAACTCAAGGGTGACTCAACTTCTTGAGTTCTTTTGTGGGTAATTGTAAAACCTCTACCCTTCCTGAACTTAATTTCTCCTATGGAAAAAGGTACTCCCTATCTCTCTTGAGCTTCACCTTCACTGAAAAATAAAAAATTCTTTGGGTTTCTTCCCTCTCATACCTTGTGGACTTCCAAACATGCTTTTTCTCTCATAGAAATATATCCACCTCTGTGCACTCCTTGCAACCTAATATTTTCCACTCTTTCCTCTAATGTACGAGTCCAACAAATGGCTCAGCCTACACACTTCTTGCGTGGCTTCTGTGCACACCTTGCACTCTTGCTGAGAGTAAAAACCCAATATCCCTCCTGATATTTTCTCAGGTTAAATAAGAAACCTATCAATGCACTCCTTGCAGACTAGCTCTGCATTCCTTGCAGATTGTCTTAGGAAGAGAAACAATTGAAACTTATAGTTTCCTCACTCAACATTCATAAGCATATAGAAAAAAATAACAGATACTGAAGGCAAATAATAACCATACCATTCATAAAATGAACATAGTGAACACAACACACCATGAAATTGGGTCAAGGCCTTCTCTGTTATATTAAATTGAGTTCTCTCTACATGGGGTTTTTAGAAACTCCTACAATGCTCTCTCCAGTAGCTATCTCTTCATACAACAACTACTACAATAATAATAAGACATATATTTTACATATTCTTTTAGAAAGCAGTTCTCATCGAACTTTCCCTCCAACCATCTAAGTGTTATCTAATCAATTTAAGACTATTAACTACTAAGGTCTCATACAATAAATGAAAGACATAGATAGATAAGAGCAAAATGTTACATATCTATACTATCCATAAATACATTGACATAATTACGATCCTCCTTGATGTTGCATTTGTTGATTAAGGTTGGTTGTCATTGATGTCAACCCTTGAAGAAAGACCCGTAGCATAAAGGTTTGGGTAATGGACCCAATATTGTTTGATGTAAATATGACACATTATTGCTTTGTAATTGTTTATAATAAGTAAATATGGATGAACTCCAAAGTGGTCCTCTTATGGTGAAAGCCCTCACGGGAAGATGCTTTGTGGAGTAAGAGAACCCATGATTAATTGTGGAATAATGAGATGAAGGAAAGTGATTTTGTCATGGAAAATGTCCTATATGGATAGTGCTTGTCATTTCATTTCCAGTAGTATGTGGAACATCACATAATTTCTTACGGTTAGAGAGTTATGACCATGAGAAGTTGGAGACCCCAGGTTTGGGTAATGGACCCAAGTCTGTTTGATGGGTAGCGGTATGATTTATGATATATTTTAATATAATAATATTCTATATGTATAGTACATGTCATGCCATTTCTGGTGGTATGTATAATGTCACATAACTCCTCACGGTTTGAAAGTTATGGCCTTACGAAGTTGGAGGACCCTCATATGTCATCTAGAAGCCCCAAAAGGTCAAATTAATCAAAGTGGTTTAAGAGATTTTAAAAGTTAAATAATAAAGTGAAGTGATGAGTGTATTATAATTCAAAGTGAATACAAAATAAATCATTTCAATAATAAATTTAATGGAGAAATTATAAGTGGACCCAACCCTAAAATAAAGAAAGTGGGTCAAGTGACCTAGAAGATGTTTTTAAGGAAGCTAATTGGAGAGTATAAATAAGAGGCAAGGTTCTCTCATTTGAATTAAACTTGATCATATTTAATATCTATATGTGTATAAGGTAACCAAGGATATATAAACCGGGATTATGAGTGAAGGTGAAGAAAAGAAGGCCGAAATGCAAGGAAGGATAAATTCTTTTGATGGTGCTTTCTAAGTTATGTTATTTTCAGGTCATCTCACCTTTTTCGCTATAATTTTTTTTATATAATGATTCAGATCCTGAAATTACTATGCACATGAGAAAACATATCCAATTATCTCTGTTTAAAAATTAATCTTGTGGTTCGTTGTATTGTGGGAGTTACACTCTGTGGAAAATAGGGTTTGTGGCCAGTCTTGAAACTAGTCAAAATCAGGTGTTTCGGGTAAAAACATCTTAACTTCTTCATAACAGATCCAAATTTAGTGTGACAAAATGTGTTGGTTAGGGTACAGTATTTAATATTCTTTTCAATATTTTCATATCATTTCATCAAATATTTTGTGCAGGGCACGCTCTACAAGGTTGCTCTCTAGAATAAGCCAAAATTCAGCAAGGTATGCCATTTTTGCTATAACTCCTTTTTTGAGAGGTTCCAAGTAGTGTCGCTTGGAGGAATTAAATAAAGAACACTGAAGAAAATTGTATATCAGTTTCATATATTTATACACTACAGGTTCAAAGTTACGATTAATTCAAGTTAGGGTTGTTGACTAATCCAAAACTAGGCATGTGAGACTAAAGAAAAATTTGATGAAAATGCTAGTCTTTTGTTGTTAAATTTAATTAAGGTTTATAGGAATGTAATAATATACACTAGGTATATTACAGAGCTACAAATCATATTTGGATGATGAAATTGATGAGGGATTTTGGTTGAGGTACATGTTGAGTACATGGTTGAGACAAGTAGTTGATGAGTTGGCACATACATGAGTTGTATAGTTTATGATGTTGGTACATATTGATGAGTCATAGTTGATGAGTAGTTGACACATGATTGGTACATACTTGGTACATGGTTGGATGCACTTATTTATGGTACAATTTGATTACAGGTTCATGCATGGTTGATGCACTTGTTTATGGTACAAGTTGATTATAGGTTGGTGCATGGTTGATGCACTTGTTTATGGTACATGTTGATTACAGGTTGCTCCATGGTTGATGCACTTGTTTATGGTACAGGTTGATTACAGGTTGGTGCATGGTTGATGCACTTGTTTATGGTACAGGTTCATTACAGGTTGGTGCATGGTTGATGCACTTGTTTATGGTATAGGTTGATTACAGGTTGAGGTACAGGTTGATGCATGGTTGATGCATGGTTCAGATTTATTGGTATAGGTTTACAATGGTATATATCATAGTGATAGTGTGACAATGGTTCCATCATTCTACTTCTACTTCAGGGTTGCAGGACAGGGCAGGGACAAGTGGTTGTATCCACCTTCCGGTTGTAGCCAGAGAACATAGGGGGTTGTAGCCTCCTTTTGGTTGTAGCCAAAGAATTGGGGAATTGGAGCTTCCCTCAGGTTGTAGCCTAAGAAAATAGGGGGTTGGAGCCTCCTTCCAGTTGCAACTAGAAAACAAAGGAAGTTGGTGCTTCTAATGAATGTAATTTTTCAAGACATATAAGAAAAATAATTCTGTGGTTTTCTCCCGATTTGGGTTTCCACGTAAAACACTGGTGTATTGTGCATGTGTATGATTGTTCATTTGTTCATTTCTTATTTACTCTTCAGTTATTGGATAATAATGCTTCATTGATATAACACTTGGATTATATGGTTAAAAGGGGCTAAATTTCTCTATTACTGATTCACCCCCCCTCTCTGTAATCCAACAATTGGTATCAGAGAAAGGTTCCTTCAGGAAATAGTTTAAGCACTGGAAGGAGATCATGGATTATTATGAGAATGGAGTACCAATGTTTAATGTCAAAATGGTTTTAAGTATGAGATGTGGAGTAGAAGGATGAATGTATTTTTACAAGCACAGGGACATTATATTTGGCTATCAGTTGTTATAGCATATGATAGTTCAAAAAGGGAAAAGACTGCAACCAAAAAGGAATTGAAGAAAAATAACAAAATAGCAATGGATTCCATCTTGGAAGGATTACCTAAACCGGTAAGAGAAAAGGTTGGCAAATGTTCATCAGCCAAAGAAATTTGGGATAAGCTACATGACATATATTCTTCACCCATCGCAGATTCCAAAAATGCCAAAGAAGATGCAGATAGAAAACAAGAAGAAATATGCTCATCATGTCAAACAGATTCAGAAGAGGAAGATTATGATGAAGCAGAAGTTGATTACAAAGAAAAATTGATCAGTGCAATTAAATATCTAAGGAAAGAAAGGGAAGAAAACAAGTCATCCAAGAAAGAATTGATGAAGCAAAAGCAAAGTGTTCAAGGTTTTGAAAAGGATCAGTAGGTCATCAATAATTTAAGAGCTCAACTAGAAGAGGCCAGAAGAATTGAAGAAACTCTAGAATATCAAAAGAAATGTTTAGAAGCCAACATAGCAGCACAAAAGGAAGACACAGAAAAGAGAGAAAAGATATTGATGGATCATCTCAAGGAAAGAACCAATGATTTAAACCAACTTGACAAAGAGTTTGGTCGAGAAGAGAGAAGAATGGAAGAAGAAATAATTGCATTGAAAATCCAACTTGAAGAACCAAAGAGAACAGAAGTGGTCATGAAGTCTCAGATAATGAAAAAGAAGAAGAGGTTGAGAATCTTGAAGAAGAAGTTGTCACACTATGAGTCAAAATCGACAAGATCAACAAGAAAGTTGAAGAGACAGAAACATCCACATCAGTTGTAGAGAATGAAGAGAAGCACTCTACGTTGCTAGAAAAGAATAATGAAGAAAATAGAAAGAGTTATGCAGAAGTACTCAAAGGAAGGAATCATGGTCAACTAGAATATAATAAAACTATTGAAGATACATCTTCAAGAATACCATCCATGTTCAAGCCACAAAAAAGATTCAATCATGATCATGATCAGTCAAAGAAGAAATTCAGAAGGACTACACCACAAAGAAGATCATTCACTCAAAGGTATGAAAATTTATTTTATAGTCATTGTTTTTATTGTACTAGCTTTGGACATAAGGTTGCAAATTGTAGGGATTATAAAAGAAATGTTCAAGCAGACCCTGCCTATGTGGTCACACGTAACATTGAGTGTTACAAATGTCATAACTATGGACACATAGCCAGTGATTGTAGAAGCATGATCGATACTTCCATGAAAGAGAATACTGATATCATATATAAGAAAATCGGAAGAATAAGTGAACAAAGACCATGTACCAGAGATCGCAAGATTGACAATAAAATGAGATGAAGAAAATTCTATGGAGAAAAGGAAAGATTCTAGATATAGAAAGGTTTGGAAAATAACCGAAAGAAAGGAAGGAGAGGTAAATAAGTACCAAGTTCAATAGATTTTACTTTTATACATTGTAGTGAAAGATGAATCCACAAATAGAACGAAAGAAGTCAGAGCTCAGAGAGATAATAAATCTACCAATGAAGATGATGATGAATACATATCAGAGCGGGAATTGTTATGAGCCATCTGGCTTAGAGACTCCCAAGTAATATGAATATTAGACAAGGGGAGTCTATGCGATAGCTGTGATAGACCAAAGAACCATCCTTCGAGTAGCTTACAGAGTTTGAGAAGACATATTCAAAGAAATCAATTAGCATAAGTACAGTTTGATAGTATAATGATAAATGGGTTAGCATTATGGACAGTTGAGCAAGTAGAGTCTTGGATAGTATGGACAGAGATGGATTTGTAAGAAGACTAAGAAGGTTTTAATAGATATATGATAGTGGATGAGAGAATGGATTCATAGATTGGTTCAGAGAGTGGTCCAAAGACAAAGGAACATTATCATAATGGATGATAATTACACAAGAAATGGATCAAACAATACTAATGGATTACAAATTGATAGATATTTTTTGGACACGGGTAGTGCATACATTAGTTCACATTCAAAACAAAGTAATGTTCAGAAAAAACACTGATAAAACTCCCTACAAGCTGTGGAAAGGAAGACCAACAAATGTGAAGCACTTCAGAGTTTTTGGAAGAAAATGCTACTTCAAAAGAGAATATGGAAGAATGGGAAAGTTTGACTCTCGTGCAGACAAAGGAATACTTGTTGGTTACTTAAGTACATGGAAAACATACAAGTGTTCAAATCTAAGATTAAACAAAGTTGTGGAAAACATCAATGTAACAATTGATGAAACAGGTAGACCAGAATCAAAGGAAGAAGAAAACAAATAAATGGAACAACTTTTCGAAGAAGAAGATGAAAAAGAAGTAGAAGAGGAAGATGAAGATGAAGAGAATCTGATAGAAGTAGAAGAGCAATTCCAACAAGTATCTCCAAAGACACCCAGTAAATGAGTACAGTAGAATCATCCTTCAGATCAAATTATCAGGAACAAAGATGTAGGAGTTGAGACTAGAAGAAGAATCCATTCACCAGAACAAATACACCTAGCACTCTTATCTACAATTGAACCAAATGGTTTTGAAGAAGCTAGAAAGGATGAATTTTGGAATAAGGCCATGGATGAAGAATTGGATCAAATAGAGAAAAATGACACTTGGGAATTGGTTCCAATACCAAAGAATAAGAATGTGATCGACACAAAATGGGTTTTCAGGAAATAAATTGAATTAAGATGGACAGGTTACAAGGAACAAAGATAGATTGGTATGTAAAGGATATGCACAGTTTGAAGGAATCGACTTTGAAGAGACATTTTCCCCAGTTGCCAGAATGGAAGCAATCTATTTGCTTTTAGCTTATGCATGCTCCAAAAATGTTAAAGTATATCAGATGGACGTAAAATTAGCTTTTATGAATGGGAAACTTGAAGAAGTCTACATTGAACAACCAGAAGGATTTCAGTTATTAGAGAACACAGACTATGTGTGTAAATTAAAGAAGGCCTTGTATGGTATAAAACAGGCTCTTAGAGCATGGTACTCCGGACTGGATAAGTATCTGCCGCAGGGAGGTTTTAAAAAAGGAATCACAAAAAGAAACCTCTACATCAAGGTAAGTCAAGGTAATATTTTATTAATTGAAGTTTATGTTGATGATATTATTTTTGGTAGTGATGATGACAGGTTAAGCTAGAAATTTGCAAAGACATGCAAAATGAATTTGAAATGTCGTTACTTGGAGAACTATCCTTCTTTCTGGGACTTCAGATACATCAAAGAAAATAAGAAAATTTTATTTCTCAAACCAAGTATATCAGAGAAATTCTAAAGAGGTTCGGAATGAAAGATTGCAAACTAGTTATCACTCCCATGCAAACTAGTTGTAAGTTGAGAAAAAATGATGATTCAAAGTCTACAATCATAGGCAATATAGGTCAATGATTGGTAGCCTACTATATGTGACATCATCTAGACCAGATGTAATGTAGGCAGTTGGACAGGTGGCACGATTTCAAGCAGCACCAAAGGAATCACATGTATTAGCAGTAAAGAGGATCTTCATATATCTCAAAGGAACATAAGAGTTTGGATTATGGATTACAAAAGGAAAAGATCTATCACTTATTGCCTACACAGATGCAGATTGGGCAGGTTGTATTAATGACCGCTGAAGCACCAATGGAGCAACTTTCTACTTAGGTGAGTGTTTGGTATCATGTCTAAGCAATAAACAATCATCGATATCTCTATCTACAGCCGAGGCCGATTATATTGCAGCAACAACATGCTTTACACAGGTTCTTTGGATGAAACAAACTTTGATAGATATACAGGTCGAGTATGATGAGCCCATTCCAATATATTGTGATAATACAAGTGCTATCAGTATCTCAAAAAACTTGGTGATGCACTCCAAGACGAAGAACATTCCAATCAAGTATCACTTTCTACAGGAATAGGTTGTAGAAAAGAACATCAAAGTTGAGTATGTGGGCACAAAAGAACAAGTGGGAGACATCTTTACAAAACCACTTCCACGGGAATCCTTTGAATATATTCGCCAAAGACTTGGAGTTATTTATACTCCAAAAATGAATTCTATTTGAATGCTTTTTGAATTCTTATCTTATATGTCTTAGATGTACATGAGGAAGCACCATAAGAGGACAGTTTGTCAGGGGGAGCAACCCCAGATGAAAAGATACCTTTTCCATTGATGACAAAGGAGGAGAGATTTATTAGATGCAGTGGACAGAGGCATGGTTCTAGGAGGAGCAGATTTATCATATGTAGAGGAAAAAGGCATGGTTCCAAGGGGAGCATGAGTAATATGATTTCAGTGTTGCATCAGAGTGTTTCCATCAATGCCAAAGGGGGAGATTGTTGATTAAGGTTGGTTGTCATTGATGTCAACCCTTGAAGAAAGACCCATAGAATAAAGGTTTGGGTAATGGACCCAATATTATTTGATGTAAATATGACTCATTATTGTTTTGTTATTGTTGATAAGAAGTAAATATGGATGAACTCCAAAGTGGTCCCCTTATGGTGAAAGCCCTCCCGGGAAGACACATTGTGGAGTAAGAGAACCCATGCTTAAATGTGGAATAATGAGATGACTGAAAGTTATTTTGTCAAGGAAAATATTCTAGATGGATAGTTGTTGTCATTTCATTTCCAGTGGTATATGGAACGTCACATAATTCTTCACGGTTAGAGAGTTATGGCCATGAGAAGTTGGAGACCCCAGGTTTGGGTAATGGACCCAAGTCTTTTTGATGGGTAATGGTATGAGTTATGATATATTTTTAGATAATACTATTCTATATGGATAGTACATGTCATGCCATTTCTGGTGGTATGTATAACGTCACATAACTCCTCACGGTTTGTGAGTTATGGCCTTACGAAGTTGGAGGACCCTCATATGTCATCTAGAAGCCCCAAAAGGTCAAAGTAATCAAAGTGGTTTACAAGATTTTAAGAGGTAAATAATAAAGTTAAGTGATGAGTGTATTATAATTCAAAGTGAATACAAAATAAATTATTTCAGTCATAAATTTAATCGAGAAATTAGAAGTGGACCAAACCCTAAAATAAGGAAAGTGGTTCAGGTGACCTAGAAGATGTTTTTAAGGAAGCTACTTGGAGAGTATCAATAAGAGGCAAGGATCTCTCATTTGAATTAAAATCTATAATATTGAATATCTATATGTGTCTGAGGTAACCAAGGATATCTAAACCAGAATTCTGAGTGAAGGTGAAGAAAAGAAGGCCGAAATGCAAGGAAGGATAAATTATTTTGATGGTGCTTTCTAAGGTATGTTATTTTCAGGTCATCTAACCATTTTCAATATAACTTTGTTTCTATAATGATTCAGTTCCTTAAATTGCCATGAAAGTGAGAAAACATATCCAAGTATCTGTGGCTAAAAATTAAGCTTGTGGGTCGTTGTATTTTGGGAGTTACACTCTGTGAAAAATAGGGTTTGTGGCCAGTCCTGAAACTAGTCAAAATCAAGTGTTTCGGGTAAAAACATCCTAAATTATTCATAACACATCCAAATTCCATGAGACCACATTTCATGGTTAGGTTACAATCTTTATTATGCTTTGTAACAGTTTCAAATCATTTCATCAAATATTTTGTGCAGGGCATGCTCTACAAGGTCGCTCTCTAGAATAAGGCATAATTCAACAAGGTATGTCATATTTGCTATAACTCCATTTCTGAGAGGTTTCAAGTAGTTTCACTTGGAGTAATTGTACAAAACACATTGGCGAACATTGTATATCAGTTTCAGATATTTATACATTACAGGTTCAAAGTTATGATTACTTCAAGTTAGGGTTGTTGACTAATNCAAAACTAGGCATGTGAGACTAAAGAAAAGTTTGATGAAAATGCTAGTCTCTTGTTGTTAAAGTTAAGGAAGGTTTGAAGTAATGTGATCATATACACTAGGTCTATTATAGAGCTACAATTCATATTTGGATGATGAAATTGATGAGGGCTTTTGGTTGAGGTACATGTTGAGTACATGGTTGAGACAAGTAGCTAATGTGTTGACACATACATGAGGTGTATAGTTGATGATGTTGGTACACATTGATGAGTCATAGTTGATGAGTAGTTGAAACATGATTGGTAGATACTTGGTACATGGTTTGATGCACTTATTTATGGTACAAGTTGATTACAGGTTGGTGCATGGTTGATGCACTTGTTTATGGTATAGGTTGACTACAGGTTGGTGCATGGTTGATGCAATTGTTTATGGTATAGGTTGATTACAGGTCGGTGCATGGTTGATGTAGTTGTTTATGGTATAGGTTTATTACAGGTTGGTGCATGGTTGATGCACTTGTTTATGGTACAGGTTGATTACAGGTTGAGGTACAGGTTGATGCATGGTTGATGCATGGTTCAAATTTATTGGTACAAGTTTATAGTGGTATATCTCATAGTGATAGTTTGACAGTGGTTCCATCATTCTACTTCTACTTCAAGGTGGCAGGACGAGGCAAGGACAGGTGGTTGTAGCCACCTTCCAGTTGTAGCCAGAGAACATAGGGGGTTGTAGCCTCCTTTTGGTTGTAGCCAGAGAATTGGGGAGTTGGAGCTTCCCTTAGGTTGTAGCCTAAGAAACTAGGGGGTTGGAGCCTCCTTCTAGTTGCAGCTAGAAAAAAAAGGAAGTTGGTGCTTCCAATGAATGTAATTCTTCAAGACATATAAGAAAAAACATTCTGTGGTTTTCTCTCGATTTGGGTTTCCACGTAAAACACGGGTGCACTATGCATGCGTATGATTGTTCATTTGTTCATTGCTTATTTACTCTTCAGTTATTGGATAATAATGCTTCATTGATATAACACTTGGATTATATGGTTAAAAGGGACTAAATTTCTCTATTACTGATTCACCCCCCTCTTAGTTATCCAACAATTGGTATCAGAGTAAGATTCCTTCAAGAAACAATTTAACCACTGGAAGGAGATCATGGATTATTCTGAGAATGGAGTACCAATATTTAATGGTCAGAATGGTTTTAAGTATGAGATGTGGAGTAGAAGGATGGAAGTAGTTTTACAGGCACGGGGATATTATATTTGGCTATCAGTTGTTACAGGATATGATAGTTCAAAAATTGAAAAGAATGCAACAAAAAAGGAATTGAAGAAGAATAACAAAATAGCAATGGATTTCATCTGGGAAGGATTACCTAAACCGGTAAGAGAAAAGGTTGGTAAATGTTCATCAGCCAAAGAAATTTGGGATAAGTTACATGATGTATATTCTTCACCCATCATAGATTCAGAAAATGCCAAAGAAGATGAAGATACAGAACAAGAAGAAAGATGTTCATCATGTCAGACATATTCATAAGAGGAAGAGTATGATGAAGCAAAAGTTGATTACAAAGAAAAATTGATTAGTACAATTAAATATCTAAGGAAAGAAAGAGAAGAAAACAAGTCATCCAAGAAAGAATTGATGAAGCAAAAGAAAAGTGTTCAAGGTTTTGAAAAGGATCATCAAGTCATCAAGAATTTAAGAGCTCAACTAGAAGAGGCCATAAGAATTGAAGAAATTCTAGAATATCAAAATGAATGTTTAGAAGCCAACATAGCAGCACAAAAGGAAGACATAGAAAAGAGAGAAAAGATATTGATGGTTCATCTCAAACAAAGAACCAATGATTTAAACCAACTTGTGGAAGAGTTTGGTCAATAAGAGAGAATAATGGAAGAATAAATAATTTCATGGAAAATCCAAATTGAAGAAGCAAAGAGAACAGAAGAGGTCATGAAGTCTCAGATAATGAAGAAAGAAGAAGAGGTTGAGAATATTGAAGAAGAAGTTGTCACACTAAGAGTCAAAATCGACAAGCTCAACAAGAAAGTTGAAGAGACAGAAAAATCCACATCAGTTGTAGATAATGAAGAGAAGCACCGTGACATCTCCAAAAATAAGATATTTGGAAATTTAATTTTCTGGGAAATTATTTCGTTTTCGGTAAATTCAGATTTGGAAAAAAAAATTCATTTATGGAAATTTCGAATTTCGAATTTGTTAATTGTAATAAATTATTAGGACTGTTGGGCAAAATTCTGATTTGACCCAACTAACTATTTGACAATGACACTTGTTGAAAAACAAAATATTTTTATATTAATTGCAGGAAGACAAATAGGAAAACCATGTTGAAAGTAGCTGACCATGACTCCATGAGTGGGGAACATGTTGGAACTACCCTTGGGCTAACTTTTACAAGTGGAAAATTAATGATTTGGACATTGGAAGCCCTTGAAAATCAGGGATTTAGGAAGCTGCAAAAATTCCAAGGAAGGAAAAAAGACCTAGGAAAGTTACAAGTAACCATATGTGAGGAGGCAGGATGCTGTTGAGTATGCTGGGGGAAAGAGTTTAGTTGTGATTTTATTTTCTTTCACTTGTTGTTATGAACACTGGAAGGGTGTGAGGCAAGGAGAAAAAGTGACTAAATTTGAAGGACAGTGTTGTAGAGGGATTTCCAAGTTCACCCTTTTGGACTCATGGTCAGGCTAGGGGGTTAATCGGGAAAGTAATCGTGGCTACTCGGTTCTATGGTTGGGAGGAACGTGGTTGTTCCCTTTGTTTTCTCCGCAAGATAGTTCAGACATGTTACTCTAAACTCCATCTGTCTGAATTAATTATTTGTTAGATATACTGTACATGTTATAGCTATACAGAAAAGAGTTCTGGTATCTGTTTTAATGATCGTATAACTGTTGTAAGTCCTTTCCTGTACCTAAATAATTTAGGATTCTACCTCTGTTGGACGAATTGGTTGTTGTTTTAATGGGATCCTTAACGATGGTATGCATGCAATAACCTAGACAATGGCTATTCGAAATTCAGTAAATAGACTGTAGGATTTAATTGTAGATTTATTTTCTGGAAGTCATTTTTATTCCTTAAGAAAAGTTATAGAATTGAACACCTAACAATGAACGAATAGAAGTAATATATGCGTACATACGTTTCCAAGATTTAAAAAGAATCGAGTATGTATATCAATGAACGAACAGAGCGTATATATATATATATATATATATATATATATATATATATATATATATATATATATATATATATGTGTTCCAAAATATTTAAACATAATCGAGTATGTATATCAATGAACAAACAGAGGGANTATATATATATATATATATATATATATATATATATATATATATATATATATATATATATATATATATATATGTTCCAAAATCTTTAAACATAATCGAGTATGTATATCAATGAACAAACAGAGGGAATACTTGTATATATACATATAGGTTTCAAAACCTTAAAACATAGTCGATTAGGTATCAATGCATGAACAAAGCTATATACGCATATATCTATGTTTCAAACTTTAGCAAAGTCGAACATGTGACAATGCATGAACAAAACTATTACATGCATATATATGTTTCAAACTGTAAACATAATCGAATAGGAATCACTGAACAAATAGAACCGAAATATGCATATATTCAATTCTGTAATTTATTTCAAAAAGGAAAACCAAATTCATTTATATAGAACATACGTAGTTATAACTACCAACAGATACGCAGTATGCAACAGGGGTTCCGCACAATGATATTTTTGAATCTGAAGTAAATTGGTTTAAACATAGTCAGGAATAAGATACACATATATATTTATAAACGTATGAGATAATTTTGAAGGGTTCAGAAATCCATTACGATAAATATTATGGTAAATATATACATAGACAGATATATAGATATACATATAGATTAGCAAGGTATTAATGTTGAATCGGAAATGACTAGGTCTAGTCAACTATGTTTAGTTGTGTTGAAAATAAAGGGTAAACAATTCTAACCCTGCCAAGCAATATCTGGAATTTTCGCGAACTATAAAAGTAAAGGAATATAATCCATTCTAGAAATTATGATAACTGAATAGCAATAAGTTCATGCGGGAAGGGTAGTCCACGGGACTGTCAAACTCTTATGTGGAACCGTGAGTCGAGAGTAAGGAGGAAATTTTTACCAAAAACTCTGGAAAGGAAAACACAGTCATATTGTGTAGTAATAGAATCCCTTTACAAGTTAAAACCCCCCAAAAAAGAAAATCCCTTTCGTTTTTCACCATACTGAACAGATGTACGAACTGTGTAAACATCTTTAGCTGAATACATTCAAATCAATAATAATGATACATCGATTTACAAGTTGGATTGAGAATAGATAGGGAATGACTAGGATAAAAATACCCAACACTGTACTTTATTCATTTGAAAACAAAGTCATGTTTAATGACAGTTACACTCAGAACTCAGATCACGAGGAAATTGGAGGACCTCCTCATCCCAACCATTGAAGGCATAGATTAAAAATGATAGAAAACACCTCGAAAAATCCAGGAAGAAACCGTGCCCAGGCACTAGGGAAAACCTGGAAGGCCTACAAGGAACTCGAATACCTTTTGTGCTAGAAGTGGGTGCTGAACATCCGAGATCCATAAGTGGATGATAATCCTGAAGAGGTATCGTTTAAACTACTAGTAACCACAGATAAATTTAATGAAAATACTAACAGAAATTGCTAACAGACAATAAAGAATACGTAAACTTACTTAACTTCTATGTGATAGGCTGGCATAACTCTCTGTTTTAGTTGTCTCTTTTCCCAACTGGTTAGATGCCTGGCTGAGGGTGCAGAACATGTTAAATTCACTGATGGGTACCCTCATATCAAAAAGGGCCCATCATTAGTATATTATATAAGTCCTGAAATGAAAAATCTTACAAGCAGGAAGGGCATGCATATAAATCAATGATTCTATAATAGCAAAGGACAAAAATAGACAGTAGCAATAATCTTGTGCATTTCAAACATTTCAGCAAATTATTCCAACTATTTAACAAATCAGATAGAGCACAACAAGTATTCTACCGAATGTAAATAATATTGGAAACATTGTGAAAGTATAACATGACTGAAGCTTTACAAATCCCTATAGAGGCCTTAAGCCTTGACAACCATCAAAGGATTTTGACATGGGACATAATCGGAGAGGCTACAAAACCTCCTCCCAAAACCTAAACATGAAACCGAATGGGTACACCCTTTCTAATACACGGAAACAGAGGTGTGTACTGTAGAAACTAAACTGAGAAGTTATAAATTGTTCCTTCCAAAAGTGAATAGCAAACAACTGAGGATACCCCTTTCAAATCCAGCGAACAAAGAAAGAAAACGAAGATCTTTTCAAAGGAAACTTCTCCATCATGGTTTAGGGTAACATTGGAAAACAATACAGAAGAAGTCTGGAGCTTTATTTCGATATAAAAACTTGCAAGTAATGCGTTTGGAGACAAATACTTACCAGGGGAAAGGGCCGTGCCAACTGTTACAACTTGGAGTGGCTACCATGGAAATACTCTGCGCCACCCTGGTTGTTTTACAAAACTACCTCACAGAACTCAACAATGACTCAAAAATGACATTTGAGAAATCACTTCAACCCTTATCGACATCCTGTTAACTGTGGAGTAAATGAGGAGGGCATGGAGGGAATATGGCCATGTGACAGTGTCAATGATAGTATACCATATGGATTAAAGGGCCAGTAGTTTCACTGGAACTCGCAGGCCACCTTTAATGAAAATTACAGAGTTATAACTACTAGATAGAGAATCATACTACCCACTTAATGTGTATTATGAATAAGAGTAAACACCCTTTTCTTTCCTCGAGTTTAGCACGAATCAATAGTCTGATCCTAGTGATGAAGTATCCATTCGACCTATGGAGGTAAGTAACTAATTCACAAAGCAACTATGGTCCTAAGGACATTAATTTCGATCACAACATAGTAATAAAACCCATCTTGATGAATCATATGGTGGGTAAAACCAATTAAAGTCACCTAGGTTCAATTTTTGCATGCAAATGGCAGGAGTCATATGTTTTTATTTAGGAGATCATAGTAGGAGTGTGAGGCTTTGTTTTTTTCATGTGATCCATTAAATCATGGGGTAAAAGAATTTGAAACCAAGAGGGAACTCTTATGGTAAGTATAACTTAGGAACTTCCCCTTTAGGGAATGCTATTTACGAATAGAATTTTGAACCAATCGTATAATAAGTGTATACATTCTGTTATGAAAAGGAAACAACGAATAAAACAATTTTTTTGTGTGTGTGATAATTGAGGTTGATTACATATGGTATTAGAGCGAAAGTTACAACACTTGGCCTGAACAAGACCACTATAGTGCTTAGTATATATTTTGTTTTAGATAAAAAACTAATAAATGGTGTGGTTACAAACAAAAAACTTTCTCTATTTTGGTGAATAAGTATGGCAGCTCAAGACAATGCAGAAAACAGGATGGAATAAAATCCACAACAAAGACCTCCTGGAGATATAAGGAAGAATAGTGATGGAAGCTCACCCACAGAAGTGTTGGAAACAATGAGGAACTTGATTGTTGAGCTACAGATCTTTAAAGCCGACAATGAAAAATTGAAGAAGGCACAACAATAACAACAGGAGATAAACGAAGTCCTGTTGCACAGTATAGTGACCAAGAAAATCCCAAAAGACAATAATAACGATGAAGAAGTCAACAAGAGATCCTCCAAGAACTCAGGGCCAAAAACAGAAAAAGGAGATAGTTCATTTGAAGGAACACCTCTAGCTGAGGATGGAACTAAAACTGACAGAAAAAGAAAACAAGTAGACCACCTTGAAGGGGAATTTAAAAAAATTAAACCTGCTATCTTTGATGGGGAATCTAGGACAGGAGAAGAAGTAGAGGCATGGTTGTTGGACATCAAAAAGTATTTCCAAATCTACAACTATTCCAGCAACATGAAGGTTAGGATCGCCATCTACAATCTGAAAGGGAAGGCCAGTATTTGGTGGAAAGATTTGAAATTGGCCAAGGGCCTAAAGGAGAAACAGTTGGAATGGTTTGAATTTAAGAAGTACTTCAAGAACCAATACCTTTCTGAAAATTATTATGAAAGGAAGACGAAGGAATTTTATGAGTTACGACTTGGATAGATGATGATGGAGGACCTTATAAATAAATTTTTGGATCTGCTAAGGTGTGTACCATACATCTGGGAGGATAAAGTAAAAATTCAACGATTTCTATGCTGTCTACCACATTCCTACAAGGACATAATTGAGTTTTTAAACCCCAAATCCTTAAGTGAAGTATTCAGAAAAGCGAGAATGTGCTATGACCAGTATAAACAATGGGCAGAGTTTCCCAAAGCCTGGAAGGATAAGAAACAAGATCGAATGAACCAGGGAAAGAAGGGGTACCAACCAGCTCCTTATCAGAATACAACGAAGAGTTTTCCGAGAAAGGATTTTCACTCCAATGCTCCGAATACTCAAGGCAACGAAAAATCAGTAAACCTGGGATCGAAAAGGTTTGGGGATAACTCCCATGAGCCATTGAAGTGTTGGGAATTTGGAGAACCTCATCTTAAGAGGAACTACCCATGTTTGAGTTCAATAAACAAAATTGTTGTTCATAACCTACAATAAGCCTCGATAGTGGGAGACATGGGCAGGAGCCTACATCGGATAAATTCAGCTGTCGACAGACGATAAGATGACCACCAGTCCTCAGTGGTAGAAGTCAAAGGTAAAATCCAGGACATTCGAATTTCTATTTTAATTGACCATGGAGCAA
Organism: Picea engelmannii; assembly: GCA_009831015.1. Classification (NCBI taxonomy): domain Eukaryota; kingdom Viridiplantae; phylum Streptophyta; class Pinopsida; order Pinales; family Pinaceae; genus Picea; species Picea engelmannii. Next base: position 371,797 of record ML779527.1, read on the forward strand.
CATTAAGTTATATTACTCCAAAGGTAGTAGAGTCAAATAAACTTAAGAGACTGAAGCACGCAAAATCATGGCTTGTGCACCTAGCGACAGGTACAAAAAGGAAAGTAATTGAGTATATTTCAGATTTTGAGTTCATCCTAGATGGTTAAACTATAAATACCAATCTGAAAATCCTACCACTAGGATCTTACGATATGATTATTGGGATGGAATAGTTGGAATGACACAAAGCAATATTAAATTGCTATACAAAGATACTTAACTATAAAGACGATTCTGGCACCACCAGGATAGCCCAAGGTATACCAAAACTGGTATCAGTCAGACAAATCTCAGTAATGCAACTAAATAAAAGCATGAGAAAAGGATGCCAAGTTTATGCCATCCAAGTGACGAGTCTAGTAGAAAAGAAGGACAAGCCAAAGTTGGAAGACTTTGTTGTCTTATGTGATTTCAGAGACATGTTTGTGGATGAGATACCAGAATTACCTCCTAGAAGGGAAATAGACTTCTCCATAGATCTGTTACCGGTTCTGCCCCTATCTCAAAGGCGCCTTACCAGATGAGTCTACCAGCACTAACATAATTAAAAATATAATTACAGGAATTGTTGGACAAAGAGTATATCAGACCGAGTGTCTCACCTTGGGAAGCACCAGTCCTCTTTGTGAAAAAGAAGGAAGGTACTCTAAGATTATGTATCGACTATAGACAACTAAACAAAATGACTATTAAGAATAAATACCCCTTACCAAGGATAAATGATCTGTTCGATCAAGTAGGGGGGGGCAAGATCTTTTCAAAATTGGACTTACGATCCGATTATCATCAAGTTAGGATAAAACACGAGGACATAAACAAAACGACATTTCAGACAAGATATGCACACTACAAGTTTGTAGTCATACCTTTCGGACTCACTAACACCCCAACCACGTTTATGTGCCTAATGAACAGTGTTTTCAGTAAGTACTTCGACAAGTTCATGGTAGTATTCATCGACAATATCCTGGTCTATTCAAAGACAGAGGAGGAACATGAGGAACCCTTAAGAATAGTTCTGCAAACATTAACGAAGCACAAACTGTATGTCGATTTCGACAAGTGTGACTTCTATCAGAAAGAAATGCAATATCTGGGACATGTAATTTCAGCAGAGGGCATTTCCGTAGACCCGAAAAAGACAAAAGCCATTATGGAATGGATGGTACCTAAAGATGTAGTGGATATACGGTCGTTCATGGGAATCATCAGATAGTATCACAAGTTTATAGAAGGGTTTTCCAAGATAGCCTACCCTATTACATCATTACAAAAGAAAGGAACCAGGTTTAACTGGTCAAGCAAATGTCAAGATAGCTTCAACAAACTAAAGGAATTATTGACAACAACACCCATATTGAGAGTAGCATACCCAGATAAAGACTTCACCGTATGTGTCTATGAAAGTAAAGAAGGGCTTGGTGGTATCCTAACTCAGGAAGGACAGATTATTTGTTATGAGTCTCGAAAATTAAAAGAACACGAATGAAATTATGTCACTCATGACTTAGAATTGGCAGCAGTAATACATGCCTTAAAGATGTGGTGACATTACATAATAGGCAAAAGATTCCTATTATTAACGGACCACAATGAGGTGAAATATATGTTTAACCAACCCGATCTTAACGCAAGGCAAGCAAGGTGGTTAGCCTTCTTAATCGAATTCAACTTCGAGGTTAAACATATCAAGGGCAAGGAAAACAAAGTGGCAGACGCTTTATGTAGAAGAATCCATGGATTATTTGAGATGAATATTAGCAGGGCATAAAGTGATCTGGAAGAAAGAATAAGGACGGCTGGTATTGATGATGAAAACTATACTAAAATAATGGAAGAATTATCAAACAATACTGCAAACTCAGATAAACCAAATCTAAGTATCGATGAGAAGGGACTACTATGATTTAAAAATAGACTTTACATACCAAATTCAATAGGGTTAAAAGTGACAATATTGGACGAAGTGCATAAGAAGTCGTATTCCAGCCACCCAGGGTACCAAAAAACAATAACAACACTTAGGAAACTATTTTATTAGCCTAACATGAAAGGTGAAACAACTGAATACTTGGCTAAATGCCAAGATTGTTAGCAAGTTAAGGCCAAGCACCAGCATCCAGCCGGCCTCTTACAACCATTACCAGTACCAAAATGGAAATGGGAGACTATATCACTCAACTTTATAACAGGTTTTCCTAAAACTCAGAAACAAAATGACTCTATCATGGTTGTAATCGATAAACTCAGTAAGTCTGCACACTTTATTCCAGTAAAGTCTACTTTTAAAGCTATAAACATTGCTGAAATATTCATGAAAGAAATCTTTAGATTGCATGGTATTCTTAAAACAATGATTTCAGATAGAGACGTAAAATTCACCTCCGCCTTTTGGAAGGAATTGTTTGCAGGGCTCCATACCAACATGAATTTGAGTATAATTTATCATCCACAAATGGATGGACAGACCGAAAGGACAAACCAAATCATAGAGGATATGCTCCGCATGTACGTAAGAAGAAAACCAAACAAGTGGGAGGATTATATACACTTGGTAGAATTTGCATATAACAATGGGTACCAAACTTCAGCAAAGTTGATCTCTTTCGAAGTATTGTACGACAAGAAGTGTACAACTCCAATTAGTTGGGACAACTCGGCTGATAGACTCATGGTTAGGCCAGATATGATCTAAGAAATGGAGAACATGGTAAAAAGGGTACAATAGAAATTGAAGGAAGCACAGGACAGACAAAAGAGCTATGCAGATCTGAAAAGAAGACACTTAGAGTTTCAAGCAGGAGACCATGTATATTTGAAGGTCAAAGCCTGAAAAATGTCATTGAAGATAGGAAACTATGCCAAGCTGGCACCCAGATTCTGTGGGTCCTTCAAGATACTAGCTCGAATTGGACCCGTAGCATATCAACTTGCATTACCAACAAATCTAAGAATTCATAATGTATTTAATGTTTCTTTATTGAAAAAGTATGTTCACGACCCTACTCATATGATTGATTGGAACTTGGTATAGGTGGATCCTGAAGGTGAATTCCAAGTGGAACCCCTACGCATTATGGACCAGAGAGAAATAGTGCCTCAGAACAGAGTTGTCGCTCAGGTAAAGGTGCAATGGAAGCACTTTAGTCCTGAGGAGGCCACTTGGGAATTGGAGGGAGATTTGTGGAAATATCATCCAAATTTGTTCCAAGAAGGGAGCGAACACTGAGGACAATGTTTTTTTTGAAGGGGGAAAGGATGTGACATACCCCAAAATAAGATATTTGGAAATTTAATTTTTTGGGAAATTATTCCGTTTTTGGTAAATTCAATTTTGGAAAAAATTTGCCATTTATGGAAATTCCGAATTTTGAATTTGTTAATTGTAATAAATTATTAGGACTATTGGGCAGAATTCTGATTTGACCCAACTAACTATTTGACAATGACACTTGTTGAAAAACAAAATATTTTTATATTAATTGCAGAAAGACAAATGGAACAACCATGTTTAAAGTAGCTGACCATGACTCCATGAGTGGGGAACATGTTGGAACTACCCCTAGGCTGACTTTTACAAGTGGAAAAATAATGATTTGGCCATTGGAAGCCCCTGAAAATCAGGGATTTAGGAAGCTGCAAAAAATCCAAGGAAGGGAAAAAGACCTAGGCAAGTTACAAATAAGCATATGTGAGGAGGCAGGACACTATTGAGTATGTTGGGGAAAAGATTTTAGTTGTGATTTTATTTTCTTTCACTTGCCATTATGAACACTAGAAGGGTGTGAGGCAAGGAGAAAAAGTGATTGAATTTAAAGAAAAGTGTTGTAGAGGGATTTGCAAGTTCGCCCTTATGGACTCATGGCCAAGCTAGGAGGTGAATCAGGCAAGTAATGGTGGTTGTTCAGTTCTATGGTTGGGAGGAACGTGGCTATTCCCTTTGTTTTATCCACAAGATAGTTCAGATATGTTACTCTAAACTCCATCTATTTGAATGAATTGTTTGTTAGATATACTATAGATGCCATAGCTATACAGAAAAGAGTTCCGGTATCTGTTTTAATGATCGTATAACTGTTGTAAGTCCTTTCCTGTACCTAAATAATTCAGGATTCTACCTTTGTTGGATGAATTGGTTGTCGTTTTAATGGGATCCTTAACGATGGTATGCATGCAATAACCTATACAATGGCTATTCAAAATTTAGTAAATAGACTGTAGGATTTAATTGTAGATTTATTTTCTGGAAGTCATTTTTATTCCGTAAAAAAAATATAGAATCGAACAGCTAACAGTGAACAAATAGAAGTAATATATGCGTACATATGTTTCCAAGCTTTAAAGAGAATCGAGTATGTATACCAATGAACAAACAGAGCGTATATATGTATATATGTATGTTCCAAAAAATTTAAGCAGAATCAAGTATGTATATCAATGAACGAACAGAGCAAATACATGTATATATATAGGTTTCAAAACCTTAAAACAGAGTCGATTAGGTATCAATGCATGAACATAGCTATATACCCATATATCTATGTTTCAAACTTTAGCAGAGTCGAACATGTGACAGTGCATGAACAAAACTATTACATGCATATATATATGTTTCAAACTCTAAACAGAATCAAATAGGAATCAATGAACAAATAGAACCAAAATATGCATATATTCCATTCTGTAATTTAGTTCAAAAAGGAAAACAAAATTCATTTATATAGAACATACGCAGTTATAAATACCAACAGATACACAGTATGCAACAGGGGTTCTGCGCAATGATATTTTTGAATCTGAAGTAAATTGGTTAAAACACGGTCATGAAAAAGATACACATATATATATTTATAAACGTATGAGATAATTTTGATGGGTTCAGAACTCCATTACGATAAGTATTATGGTAAATATATACACAAATATATATATAGATATATATATATAGATAGATTAGCAAGGTATTAATGCTGAATCGGAAATGACCAGGTCTAGTCAACTATGTTTAGTTGTGTTTAAAATAAAGGGTAAACAATTCTCACCCTGCCAAGCAATATCTGGACTTTTCACGAACTATAACAGTAAAGGAATATAATCCATTCTAGAAATTATGATATCTGAATAGAAATAAGTTCATGCGGGAAAGGGTAGTCCACGAGACTTCCAAACTCTTATGTGGAGCTTTGAGTCGAGAGTAAGGAGGAAATATTTACCAAAAACTCCGGAAAGGAAAACACAGAGTCATATTGTGCAATAATACAATCCATTTACAAGTTAAAACCCAAAAAAAAAAGAAAATCCCTTTCCTTTTTCACCATACTGAATGGATGTACGAACTGTGTAAACAACTTTAGCCGAATACATTCAAATCAATAGTAACGAGACATCGATTTACATGTTGGATTGTGAATAGATAGGGAACGACTGGGATAAAAATACCCAACACTGTACTTTATTCGTTTGAAAACAAATTCATGTTTAATGACAATTACACACAGAAGTCGGATCACAGGGCAACTGGAGGACCTCCTCATCCCAACCATTGAAGGCATAGATTAAAAACGATAGCAAACACCTCAAAAAATACAGGAAGAAACCATGCCCAGGCAATGGGGAAAACCTAGGAGGCCTACAAGGAACTCAAATACCTTTTGTGCTGAAAGTGGGTGCTGAACATCTGATATCCATAAGTGGACAAGAAGCCTGAAGAGGTACCATTTAAAGTATCAGTAACCACAGATAAATTTAACAAAAATACTAATATAAATTGCTAATGGACAATAAAGAATACATAAACTTACTTAAATTTTGTGCGAGAGGCTGGCATAACTCTTTGTTTTACTTGTCACTTTTCCCAACTAGTTAGACACCTGGATGAGGGTGGAGAGCATGTTAAATTCTCTTACGGGTGCCCTCGTATAAAAAGTGCCCATCATTAGTATATTATATAAGTCCTGAAATGAAAAATATTACAAGCAGGAAGGGCATACACAACAACCAATGATTCTATAATAGGAAAGGATAGAAATAGACAGTAGTAGTAATCTTGTGCATTTCAAACATTTTAGCGAATTATTCCAACTATTTAACAAATGAGACAGAGCACAACGAGTATTCTACCTACTGTAAATAATATTGGAAACATTGTGAAAGTATAACATGACTAAAGATTTACAAAGCCCTATAGAGGCCTTAAGCCTCGACAACTATCAAAGGATTTCGACATGGGACATAATCGGGTAGGCTATGAAACCTCCTCCCAAAACCTAAACATGAAAAAAAATGGGTACACCCTTTCTAATATGCGGAAACAGAGGTGTGTACTATAGAAACTAACTGAGAAGTTATAAACCCTTCCTTCCGAAACTGAATAGAAAACAACTGAGGATACCCCTTTCAAATCCAGGGAAAAAAGAAAGGAAACAAAGATCTTTTCGAAGGAAACTTCTCCATCAAGGTTTAGGGTAACATCGAAAAACAATATAAAAGCTGTTGGGAGCTTTATTTCTATATAAAAACTTGCAAGTAATGAGTTTGGAGACAAATACTTACCAGGGGCAAGGGCCATGCCAACTGTTATAACTCGGAGTGGCTACCATGGCAATACTCTGCGCCACCCTGGTTGTTTTACAGAACCGCCTCACAGAACTCAACAATGACTCAACAATGACATTTAAGAAACCACTTCAACCCTAATCGACATCCTGTCAATCGTGGAGTAAATGAGGAGGGCACGGAGAGCAGGTGGCCATGTGACAGTGTCAGGGACAGTATCCCATATGGATTAAAGGGCTAGTACTTTCACTAGAACTCACAGGCCACCTTTAATGAAAATTAGGGAGTTATAACTTCTAGACAGAGAATCATACTACCCACTTAATGCGCATTATGAATAAGAGTAAACGCCCTTGTATTTCCTTGGGTTTAGCATGAATCAATAGTCTAATCCTAGTGATGAAGTATCCATTCGACATACAGAGGTAAGTAACTAATTCACAAACCAACTCTGTTCCTAAGGACATTATGTTCGATCGCGACATAGTAATAAAACCCATCTTGATGAATCATATGGTGGGTAAACCAATTAAAGTCGCTTGGGTTCAATTTTTGCACGCAAATGGTAGGAGTCGTATGTTTTTATTTAGGATATCATAGTAGGAGTGTGAGGCTTTGTTTTTTTTATGTAATCCATTATATCATGGGGTAAAATAATTTGAAACCAAGAGGTAACTCTTATGGTAGGTATAACTTAGGAACTTCCCCTTTAGGGATTCCTTTTTACGAATATAATTTTGAACCAATCCTATAATAAGTGTATACATTCTATTATGAAAAGGAAACAACAAATAAAACAAAAAAAAAATGTGTGATAATTGAGGTTTACTACAAGCACTCTACATTGCTAGAAAAGAAGAATGAAGAAAATAGAAAGAGTAATGCAGAAGTACTCAAAGGAAGGAATCATGGTCAACCAGAATCTAAGAAAACTATTGAAGATACATCTTCAAGAATACCATCCATGTTCAAGCCACAAAAAATATTCAATCATGATCATGATCAGTGAAAGAAAAAATTCAGAAGGACTACGCCACAAAGAATATCATTCAATCCCAAGTATGAAAATTTATTTTATGGTCATTGTTTTTATTGTACTAACTTTGGACATAAGGTTGCAGATTGCAGGGATTATAAAAGAAATGTTCAAGCAGACTATGCCTATGTGGTCGCACATAAAGTTGAGTGTTACAAATGTCATAACTATGGACACATAGCCAGTGATTGTAGAAGCATGATCGATACTTCCATGAAAGAGAATACTGATATCAGATATAAGAAAGTATGGATAAGAAAACAAGAAGAACAGGTGAACAAAGACCAGGTACCATAGATCGCAAGATTGGCAATAAAACGAGATGAAGAAAATTCTACATAGAAAAGGAAAGATGTTAGATATAGAAAGGTTTGGAAAATAACTAAAAGAAAGGAAGGACAGGTAAATAAGGAACAGGTTTAAGAGATTTTACTTTTAGACATTGTAGTGAAAGATGAATCCACAGATAGAAAGAAAGAAGTCAGAGGTCAGAGAGATAATAAATCTACTAATGAAGATGATGATGAATACACATCAGAGCAGGAATTGTTCTGAGCCATCCGACTTAGAGACTCCCAAGTAATATGAATATTAGATAGGGGGAGTCTATGTGATAGCTATGACAGACCAAAGAACCATCCTTAGAGCAGCTTGCAGAGTTTGAGAAGACATATTCAGAGCAATCTGTTAGCATAAGTATATTTTGATAGTATAATGATAAATGGGTTAGCATTATGGACAGTTGTGCAAGTAGAGTCTTGGACAATATGGACAGAGATGGATTTTTAAGAAGACTTAGTAGGTTTTAATAGATATATGATAGTGGATGAGAACATGGATTCATAGATTGGTTCAGAGAGTTGTTCAAAGACAAAGGAACATTATCGTAATGGATGATAACTACACAGGAAATGGCTCAAACAATACTAATGGATTACAAATTGGCAGATATTTTTTGGACTCAAGTAGTGCATACATCAGTTCACATTCAAAACAGAGTAATGCTTAGAAACAACACTGATAAAAATCCCTACGAGATATGGTTAGGAAGACCAACAAATGTGAAGCACTTAAGAGTTTTTGGAAGAAAATGCTACATCAAAAGAGAAGATGGCAGAATGGGAAAGTTTGAATCTCGTGCAGACAAAGGAATACTTGTTGGTTACTGAAGTACAAGGAAAACATACAAGTGTTACAATCTAAGATTAAACAAAGTTGTGGAAAACATCAACATAACAATTGATGAAACAGGTAGACCAAAATCAAAGGAAGAAGAAAACAAATCAATGGAACAACTTTTCGAAGAAGAAGATGAAAAAGAAGTAGAAGATGAAGATGAAGATGAAGAGAATCTGATAGAAGCAGAAGAGAAAGTCCAACAAGTATCTCTAAAGACACCTAGTAAATGAGTAGATAAGAATCATCCTTCAGATCAAATTATCAGGAACAAAGATGCCGGAGTTTAGACTAGAAGAAGAATCCATTCACCAGAACAAATACACCTAGCACTCTTATCTACATTTGAACCAAACGGTTTTGAAGAAGCTAGCAAGGATGAATTTTTGAATAAGGCCATGGATGAGGAATTGGATCAAATAGAGAAAAATGACACTTGGGAATTGGTTCCAATACCAAAGAATAAGAATGTGATCGACACAAAATGGGTTTTCAGGAAATAAATTGAATGAAGATGGACAGGTTACAAGGAACAAAGCTAGATTGGTATGTAAAGGATATGCAGAGTTTGAAGGAATCGACTTTGAAGAGACATTTGCCCCAGTCGCCAGAATGGAAGCAATCCATTTTCTTTTAGCTTATGCATGCTCCAAAAATGTTAAAGTATATCAGATGGATGTAAAATCATCTTTTCTTAATGGGAAACTTGAAGAGGAAGTCTACATTGAACAACCAGAAGGATTTCAGTTATCAAAGAACACAGACTATGTGTGTAAATTAAAGAAGGCCTTGTATGGTCTAAAACAGGCTCCTAGAGCATGGTACTACAGACTAGATAAGTATCTGCAGTAGGGAGGGTTCAGAAAAGGAAGTGCCGAAAACAACCTCTACATCAAGGTAAGTCAAGGTAATATTTTATTAATTGAAGTTTATGTTGATGATATTATTTTTGTTAGTGATGATGACAGGTTAAGCCAGAAATTTGCAAAGACATGCAGAATGAATTTGAAATGTCGTTACTTGGAGAACTATCCTTCTTTCTGAGACTTCAGATATGTCAATGTAACCAAGGAATTTTTATTTCTCAAACCAAGTATATCAGAGAAATGCTAAAGAGGTTCGGAATGGAAGATTGCAAACCAGTTATCAGTCCCATGCAAACCAGTTGGAAGTTGAGCAAAGATGATGATTCAAAGTCTACATATCAGAGGCAATATAGGTCAATGATTGGCAGCCTATTATATGTGACAACATCCATACATGATGTAATGCAGGCAGTTGGATAGGTGGCATGATTTCAAGTAGCACCAAAGGAATCATATGTATTAGCAGTAAAGAGGATCTTTAGATATCTCAAAGGAACAAAAGAGTTTGGATTATGGTATCCAAAAGGAAAAGATCTATCACTTATTGCCTACATAGATGCAGATTGGGTAGGTTGTATTAATGATCGATGAAGCACCAGTGGAGCAACATTCTACTTAGGTGAGTGTTTGGTATCATGGCTAAGCAAGAAACAATCATCAGTATCTCTATCTACAGCCGAGGTAGAGTATATTGCAGCAACAACTGTTGTACACAGGTTCTTTGGATGAAACAAACTTTGACAGATATACAGGTTGAGTATGATGAGCCCATTCCAATATATTGTGATAATACAAGTGCCATCAGTATCTCAAAAAACCCAGTGATGCACTCCAAGACGAAGAACATTCCAATCAAGTATAACTTTCTACGGGAACAGGTTGTGGAAAAGAACAAGTGGTTGAAATCTTTACAAAACCACTTCCACAAGAAGCCTTTGAATATCTTCGCCAAAAACTTGGAGTTATTTCTACTCCAAAAATGAATTATTTTTGAATGATTTTTGAATTCTTATCTTATATGTCTTAGATGTACATGAGGAAGCACCATAAGAGGACAATTTGTCAGGGGGAGCAACCCTGGATAGAAAGTTACCTTTTCCATTGATGACAAAGGGGGAGAGATTTATCAGATGCAGAGGACAGAGGCATGGTTCCAGGAGGAGTAATTTTATCATATGCAGAGGAAAAAGGCATGGTTCTAGGGGGAGCATGAGTGATATGATTTTAGTGTTGCATCAGAGTGTTGCCATCAATGCCAAAGGGGGAGATTGTTGATTAAGGTTGGTTGTCATTGATGTCAACCCTTGAAGAAAGATTCATAGCACAAAGGTTTGGGTAATGGACCCAATATTGTTTCATGTAAATATGACTCATTATTGTTTTGTCATTGTTGATAAGAATTAAATATGGATGAACTCCAAAGTGGTCCCCTTATGGTGAAAGCCCTCACAGGAAGATGCTTTGAGGAGTAAGAGAACCCATGCTTAATTGTGGAATAATGAGATGAAGGAAAGTGATTTTTTCATGGAAAATATCATAGATGTATAGTTCTTGTCATTTCATTTCCGGTGGTATTTGAAATGTCACATAATTCCTCACAGTTAAAGAGTTATGGCCATGAGAAGTTGGAGACCCTAGGTTTGGGTAATGGACCCAAGTCTGTTTGATGGGTAAGGGTATGGGTTATGATATATTTTCATATAATAGTATTCTATATGTATAGTACATGTCATTCCATTTCTGGTGGTATGTAGAACGTCACATAAGTCCTCACGGTTTGCGAGTTATGGCCTTACAAAGTTGGAGGACCCTCATATGTCATCTAGAAGCCCCAAAAGGTCAAAGTAATCAAAGTGGTTTAAGAGATTTTAAAAGGTAAATAATAAAGTGAAGTGATGAGTGTGTCATATTTAAAGTGAATAAAAAATAAATTATTTCAATAATAAATTTAATGGAGAAATTAGAAGTGGACCCAACCCTAAAATAAGGAAAGTGGGTCAAGTGACCTAGAAGATGTTTTTAAGGAAGCTACTTGGAGAGTATAAATAAGA